>JANAVB010009198.1:23704387-24271887 GCA_029216955.1 Iris pallida | reverse complement strand
TAACACGAGGAGAGTAATTTGAACAAGTTCAAAGATTTTATAAAACTTGATTTAGAGGTTTCAGATCTAATTTAAGACAAGGTGGAAGAATTTGGATTTAAAGATGATTCAGTGGTTAGTATTGAGTGCTAATAAATAAAAGGGTATGCTTCATGAGTAATATTTTGAAAATTAGGAATTGAGCCTATGATGATCATGACAAGGTCCAACCTTCATAACGAAAGGGTATAAATTATTGGTGGTAGTCATATAAAGGTTGATTTTCATATTAGACTTATGAGATAAAGATATGATTGACAAATGATGATTAGATAAGCTTGATGGTATCAGAGAGAGAGATGATTAATTTGACTTCCCTATGAAACCTTGTCTTTTGTTTTTTCTATCAAAAGGAGGAAATTGACTTATTCCATATCTTTGAATTATCTTTTAAAAGTTTTCAATATCATTGAATTCTAATTCTCTTGATCACGACCAATCGACTTTGGTCACCTTTCCTTATCATATTAATATCCTGGTTCGTACTCAATTGAATTAAATTTAATTGTGACCTGGATCTCCATCCTTGGATGCTCGTGTTCAGACTTCGATGACCTTGTTCCCCATTTTGCCCAAATCTTGATTTACCCAGAGATTGATCGACTTAGATCGTGTCGAGACTAAATTATATATATATTATATATATATATATATATATATATATATATATATATATATATATATATATATATATATATATATATATATATATATACCGTGATTGGATTTTAAATACTATTACCAATTTTTTATTTTTAACTTTCGATTTTGATCATCTTTGGAATAGTAACCTTTTATACTAAATTCTTAGTTGTTGTTTTTGATAATTATCAGTTTTCATATAGGATGATAGAATGCCTTACAGTCCGATGATTTATTGTATTCCTTATCTTTTCCAGTATGGCATCCATGACCAGAGTCTGTCCCCAGTGCACAACTACAGTTCCGGATGAGACCGAGATTGTACTTCCCCCTTTCATTGCTCAGGAGGTGTTAGCAGCCTCACCAGAGAGTTTTCCTCCATCTCCTATCCTTCAGGAGAGGACTGCACTTCAGCCGGAGACTGAGGGCCTCTATTTGCCTCCTGGAGTGGTATCCCATGGCTTTCCTGATGGGGCTCAGATTTACAGACTTCTTCAGGATGTGTGGGAGGTACAGAGACTTCAGGCTGAGCTTATGAGAGAGCAGAGTCTCAGTATCCAACTGTTGTGGGATTACATACATTTGAGGGGAGAGCCTAGCCCCAAGAGGACAAGGAGCAGTATATACCCAGAGCCTCAGGAGTACCCTGGCTTCCAGCCTAGACCAGCCTATCCAGTTCAGATTCCTATCCAGCAGAGGCCAGTTGAGCGAGTGCCTACATGTGCCTTCTGTAAGAAGCTTGGGCACGTATGGAAGGACTATAGGAAAAGACTAGGATTGTGCCTATTTTGTGGGTCAGCTGCACACAAGATACGAGACTGTCCTACTACACCTGCCCCTTGTCGAGGCCTATCTCCAGGAGAGAGTTCCAGCTACCAGACCTAGTAGAGGTGAGTTCTTGACCCATACATTATCATTTCTTGATTATTACTGTACCCTACCATATTTTTTGTATGTTTTGATACCTTATGACTACTTTTGATCTAGTATGACTATAATGGCTAGATGGTGAGACTTCAGACTGATATTACCTGTCATAACCCTGTATGATATCTTTCCAACTGTATGATTTAGATAAGTTTTCTTAAGACTATGATTATTGGGGTTTAACCTAGAAGGAGTATGACCACTTTAATTTCGAGGACGAAATTATTTTAAGGAGGGTAAATTTGTAACCACTATTCTAAAATAAGGGTATTTCGGTAATTATGTGATTTTATTTTTTGGATTAATTTATAATATTTTAATTGGTGTTGTGTTAGTAGTCGGGTTAACCTTAGCTAGCCATGATTAGAGACTAACCATGACATTAGAAACCTAATTACCTGTCAGACTCATTTTTCTAATTAGGGGTATTTTAGTCCTTGTGCATTATTTTGAATTTATTTAAATTGTTAATTAAATTGATTGCTGTGTGATTTGGATTGGTGTTCTGGTAGGACCTAGATGGTACAACCTTAGTCAACCTTGTCTAGAAGCCTAATAATGTGATTAGTTTTATTATTGGCTAATTAGTTTTAATTTAGAATTTTTACCTATTTTTCTAGAATTATTTAATGATTTTTAAGTCTTTTTTTTAATAAGCCTTTTTTGTCATTGGGCTTTTAACTTAACTTGAGAGGGTGTTTGGCCCATGAGCAAACCATGATCCTAACCCTAACCCTAGTGGCCGGCCAACACAGCCCTTCCCCTCCCTATAAACATACATGCATGACCAAGACACCACTTTACAAACCCTAGTTTTCCAAATTCTCCAAAAACCCTAATTTGCTCATCCGGCATCCAATTCACACCAAACAAATTACGCTGCGACTGTAGGAAGGAGGAGAACTTGCTGGAGCACTGCTAGCAAGGAGTTGGAGGCGTTTGCTTGGGAGAAATCATTCGTCGAAGCGCTCGAGGAGTCACTTTCATTGAGATTCCAACTGTCAATAGGTAAACCTCATTCTAGCAATATTTCTTCTAATTTTTCTTCATGTTAGCATGCATCTAGGTACCCTCGACCTGTAGGTTTAGTTTCGTTCGATTTTGTGTCCGATCGATGTGCGTATCGGACACGTATCGGAGTTACAACATAGGGTAATTTTGTCGAACACCTATGTTGTAACGAAATTACTGTAACACCCTATTTTCTGAAATTGGGGATTTTTGAAAATTTATTATTTTTATTATTTATTAGTGGTATTTTAGTCATGGTATGATTTTCTGATGATTTTAGTTAAGTTAAACCATTTTCTAAGGCATGACTTATGACTTTGTGATTTTGGTTAGTATAACTTAGTGTAAACCCTAGTTTTCTATAACCTAGAAGTTGCCATGACCATGAGAGCCTAACCATAGGCTTAGAACACCAAATTAGTGATTTTAGCCTAAAAGGGTATTTTGGTAATTTTCTAGGATTATTTAGAATTATTTGGAATTATGTGTTTTTATTATTGTTAAGTGTCATGTTAGTCCCTAACCTAGTTTAGCACTAATCTAGAGGTTAGCCACTAACCTAGAAGACTAAGTAGAGGATGTTAGCTTTATGTGTAAATATCTAGTTGATAAATATCTAGATATTACTTTTTAGATATTTTAGAAAAACCTAAATATCTATCTACCTAGTCAAAGCCTTAGGGGCTAAGCTTTGCAAGGTGGAAAGGGGCCCTATAGCCTACCCCTACCCCCCATGGCAGCCAACAACACCCCCATCCTATATGCACACCCCATCATTCATTCAAGCCATTTTTACAACTTCATGAAACCTTGAGAACCCTTCCACTTCAAACACCCATAACTTGTCCTTTTTAACTCCAAATCCACTCAAATCTTTTGCATTGGAATCCTAGTACCTAGAAGAGACTGTGGAAGGCTAGCCAACAAGGTCACAAGCTTTGGGGCATCATCAAGGCTAGTGGACACATCCCCCCCTACATTGGGTTTTTCTATTGGTTGTGCACTAATAGGTAAATACTATCAAACCTAGTTAATATAGTGATTTTTCTTCATAATTGCATTCATATAGGTCTGCCCTAACTGTAGGTCAAGTTTGGTGAGATTTAGGGTTGGTTTGGTGTCCGTATCGGACACGTATCTAGGGTTTTATGCAAGTGTTTGATGTATTGCCTCTGTGAATTAAATGTTATTATTTTTGAAAACTATTTGAACAAGTTTTTAGCCCTATAGGTGTCGATCATAGAACCATAACTCTGAGCACACTTCATGTCGTGTCCGTGTCCAAAACAGGACACGAACCCACTGTTAAACATCACACTGCACACTGAAAAACCCGACTGTTCGACACTACCTATCGTGTCCACACGAGTCGTGGACACGATACAGCAACCTAGACAGGAACCTAACCACCCCACCAGTCCACTGACACGAGCACGAGGCCCTACGTGCCACGTGTGGAGCACACGACCCCTCGACACACGCGCACGAGACTGAGCAGCCTCCCCTGCTACTCGACCCTTAGTACGGACACAGTAGGACACGAGGACACGGGAAAACTGACACAGAGGAGGGGGCAACCTCTGACATGCCCCCCCTCGAGTTTGAGACACGTTGGTGTCGTGTCGAGAGAGCACGGACACGTGCACTGGTCGTGCACTGACAGTGCACGCACGCACAGAGTCCACTTCGCGCGTCTCGTATCGCGCGGACACGACACTTCGACACCTCGTGTTTGCACGAGTGTGTAGCCCATCATGTGGGCTACACGTGGATATGACCACGAGGCCCCACGTGGCTCGTGTCGTGTCCACGAGACACGAGAACCCATGCACGATGCGGTGCAGAACACTGAGTATCAGTCGATTTTCTTCGACTGATACAGAGTTCGTGCCGTGTCCTGAGGACACGTGGACACGAGACAGGCTACCTAAACCCTAGACCAACCCTAGGCGAACCTACCCACACGTGCACGAGACTTCTAGACACGTGTGTCGTGTCCTAGAGCTAAGTGCACGCGTGCACGACGCTGTGGCATTGCACAGTGTATCAGTGTTTACCCGATTGGGTTTCCAGTGAGTTGGACACGTCGTGTCATGTCTATACTCTGTGTCAGGCACCTAGGACACTAGAGGACACCTAGGGGCTCAGTTACCAACCCTTTGATTCGGGTCTTAGCTCGATTTGTAGGAGAAATTGGGTTTACCTACTGTCAAGTGTACAGTGCAAATTTTTCCAGATTTTGTTTTAATTCCCAGTTTTCAAAAGTGATTTTCAAATATATTTTTGATATGTTTTATACATGTATATATGTATTTTTAGTGTATAAACATGTAGTATATAGGTATGTGTGAGTGTGGGTGAATTTTGAGGTTATTTGGTTGTGTGTATAGGTAGTTAGGGATGTGTATATATATATGTATATATGTGGTGTGTGTGTGTGTTTTTAGTATTGGTTTGGGGGCTGTCCTGTTCTCAGGAAACTGAGAACAGTCCCCCCCCCCCTTGACTGTTCAGTTCCTTCTCACCCTCACTCATTTCCATCCCTCTCTCTAATTTTCCTCTATATATATATTAGGTATGTATATATATGTTATATTATATATAGTCAAATATATTGGTGTATATAGTTAAGGATATATATAGGGGTTATATATATTGGGTATCATATATATATATATATATATTGTATTAGTGTCATTATATATATATGGGTATATATATATACATATATATGAGAATGTATATATATATGGGTTTGGTATTATATATATAGAGTGTTCCTATATTGGCACATAGGTATTAGATAGATGGGTATATCTATATCTATATATATATATATATATATATATATATATATATATATATATATATATGACTAATAAGTATAGGATATATAGAAACCTATGACATAGCTTATAGGCCAAAGTCACTAGCCTATGGCTTAAGGCTAACCCTAAATGACCTAATGACCTAAAAACACTACTAGTTGACCATTGTTGACCATGGTTGACTAAAGTCAACTATTGGTCAAACCATGACCTAATTGACCTAATAATGACTAGTTCAACTAGTCTGACCATGTTTGACCCAATTACCTTATTGACCAGTCTTGGTTGACCTAATTACTTGACTGACTAGTCTTTGTTTGACCAATTCCTTAGTTGGTCTAAGTTTGATCTAGACTTGGTCCAGATTGATCATGTTGACTAGTATTTGACTAGTTTGATTAGAGTGTTGACCAGGAGTTGACTTTAACCTAGATTAAACTTGTTTGACCTTGTTTGACTTTATTTGACTTAGTTTGATTTCATGTAACCTAGTATGACTTCCTGTGACCTAGTTTGACTATTAGAGTTTACCAAGAGTTGACTTTTGACCAGATTGACCTAGAATCATGTAGTATGCATTGTATACTTTATTTTTACCATTGTGGATACATTGTGACTTGTATTGCTCTGATTAGGAGCCATACACCTCTCCTCAGACAGTATATCCTCTTCAGACATTCAGTTATCAGGCGAGTACATTCTCTGACCGTTTCATACTTGTTCAGGCTTTACTTCTCGCTCTAGATTACTTTACTTGTTGCTGTCACGTTGGTAACACGAATTGGTACTATATGGATCTTTACATGAGATGTTATCCCCCTCGGGAGCATCGGATACTTCATGTTATGTGTGTTTCACTATCATCATGTACTCCTATGCTTCCATTATTCATGTACACTCATGTGATCATGTACTCTCATGTTTACTGAGCCCTCATGTATACTATCATGTGCACCCTTTCATGGGCCCCATGTGATATCATGTACAATAACGTAACTTGTATAGATCCTTGTGTATTGATTGGGGTAACGGGGGAGTAGAAGTGGACATGTGAATAATTTCAAAGTAGTGTAATCATGTGCAAACTCAGTAGTATAATCATGTATAAATTCTAGCCATTCACATGCCTATCTTGTACTCTACATCACTAGTCACTTACAGTTCTCTATATACAGTAGATATTTCATTACAGCTATCTCTTTTACAGCGTATATTTCCTTTCAGCAGTTCATGTATCTTACTCTATTGCCTGTATCGTATTTCCTAACCTGCTATGCACTGCGTGAGATGTATTATGCTCGTTCCCGTCCTGATTGGACCTGTTGAAAATATTACAGAGGATGAGGAGGAGGCCCTGGTGACTACCTATTATGGAGCAGGACTAGATGATACTTATATTGTGGACCCTCAGCAGGATCCACCTGCAGCTGAAGATGTTGTTCCAGTAGTCTAGGCTAGTTTAGCTAGACAGTCTTTCGGTATTATTTTTTTGTCTCACATCTGAGTTGTATTTTGAGATGTTGAGGTATATAGACTCTTAGACTTGTTGTATTATGAGTTAGCATTCTGGATATTATGTTGTACTAGACACTTAGACTTATTTCATCTATGCTATGGTTCTCTTTGAGTTACTATCTATCTTCTATCTTTCATTCTTCTACCTAGATGTGATTGAGATTATTTTCTGTTTGTCACCTCCATTCGGAGAGTATAAACTGTACAGGTACCATATATTGTTAGATGATTGACCTAGGACAGCGTTCTACCGCCGACACTGCAGCGTAGGCTGGACGTACCCACTTCTCGTGCCCTTACTCTAGGGTGCGGGTCATGACACGTTTTTAGTGGTGGCCCATGCAGGTCTCGAGTTTATGTAGTGGTATTCGAACTAGAGTATCACTACAGCCTGCGATAGGATTTGAGGAATAGGCTTAGAGAGAGTGGATACTCAATCACTGCTAGGATACTTTGAGAGATTCCTGGGATGACCCTTGAGAATCTCATTTGAAATTACGATTTAAACTCCTTTTCCCTTGATTGAATTTGATTTTGGAGGATTCACTGTAGAACTTTGAATCCTGGTGTTAGTTGATGATTTTGAAAATTTTGTAGTTGTTGATTTTAATTTCTTAGTGTTAGATTTATATCTTTTATTTTTAGGGTACTCAATCACAATTATGAGAAAACTTTTATCTGTTTCTTGCCATCTAATCCTCTTGCTAATTGCCTTTCATTAAAATGAACTGTCCTCTCTATTTTGCATCTTGTTTAAACTCTTTTACCAATCTATGTGACTGTAATCCAAACCTGACTTACTCGACATTTTCTCAAATCAAGACTTTATTGAGACCTTCTAACCTTGACCCTTGATTGATCGAACCCTAACTATATTCATCTAGTAGCCTATCTATCCCTAAGACTGTGTTCCTAAATTATTTACTGGATTCCTAATTAATTTTATTCCATGGGTTAATTTGGTCTTCTTAATTTTTGCATCAATTTGTCACGTCTCGAACTCCCACTTTCTATTCTAGATCCTTGGACGTCCTTTATCGTGACCAAGATATTCAGAGTATAATACTAGCTGTTACCTCCCAACAAACTTCACATGTAAGACCTAGACTAGCCTACCTTCATGTAGGTATTCCATGTCCTACAAAAACCCGTCTCCTTGTACTCCATTATCTTGATATGATTTTCTGGTCAAATGGCTAAACTATAACCTCTACCATGATACTAAATTAATTCTTATTTCAATTAGAGATCCACCTTGGCTCAATTCTTTCGACCTGGCATGTGATGGTGTTCTGCTTGAACCCTCAAATACTTAACCTTGTACCTTACCCTGAATGCTTGACCCGATTGGTTAAGAATCTTGGACTATGTATCTTCTTTCATCATTTCCACCCTTACTTATATCTTATGCTATAAATTTATTCTTAAGTTTTACAAGCTTATCCTTTTCGAGCTTGATCATGGTATATTTTATTGGGTGTACACCCACTAATATATTATCTAATCAGAACCGACGCATGATGGTCTGATCAACCTATTGCGTTTGGGTTCGCTTTTTCATATATTAATCTACGTGGATAGAGACACAGTTAAACTTACCCTAGAATCTTATCCACAACAGCCTTGACAATTCTCCTTGGAATTATTTTATCAGCTATGAACCTCGTATTCATATCCAGTTGAATTAAATTTAATCATGACCTGGATCTTCATCATTGGATGCTCGTGCTCATACTTGATTTTATTAATTTTCCATCTTGCCCAATCTCGATTTATTCTAAAATTGATCAACTTAGATCGTGTCAAGACTAAAATCTATTTGTGATTGTTTGTACCTAAATTTTCAATTTTCTCTTTTTGGAAGGGTAACTTTAATGATTTCTCACTTGTTAATGACCTATTTTCATATAGGAGGGTAGACGACCCTATAGTCTTGATGATTGTTGTTTCCATACCTTCCTAAATTTGGACACCTTAGATTGCTTGAACGTTTTGATACCATAGGACAGTATTGATCTAGAATGACTAGTGCACCTAGATGAGACCGCAGATTGTTCCATTTAACATGTTCCCCTGGTACCACTATTTCATCATGATTTTTGGTTCAATTAGGCCATATACCTTTCCCACTCTAAATTGTGATCACCGTAGACACGTTACCGTGACTTTTAAATTTGGAACACAAGACTAGTTGTTTTCTCAAAACTGATTTCACGTACATGACCTAGACATGACATACTATACCCATGACCTTAGTGTCCCACTCAGGCATACCATCGTGTGCTTCATTTGCTTAGTACGATTTTCCTGACCCGAGACTCCATCCTGATTTACCCCATGGAGTTACTTTTGGCTTCGATTTGAATTAAGGACACCTTATGACCTAAAACTGCCAGCCAATTTTTGGACATGACCCAGTATAGGTCTACTACCCATATTTTGCTTGTTGACCTTGTATGTTGCCTAGGTAGTGGCTTCGTCCCTGATTGTTGGAGGTTTGACCTAGGAGGAGTACGACCATCTAAATTTCGAGGACGAAATTATTTTAAGGTGGGTAGACTTGTAACACCCTGTTTTCTAAAATTGGGGATTTTTGAAAATTTATTATTTTTATTATTTATTAGTGGTATTTTAGTCATGGTATGATTTTCTGATGATTTTAGTTAAGTTAAACCATTTTCTAAGGCATGACTTATGACTTTGTGATTTTGGTTAGTATAACTTAGTGTAAACCCTAGTTTTCTCTAACCTAGAAGTTGCCATGACCATGAGAGCCTAACCATAGGCTTAGAACACCAAATTAGTGATTTTAGCCTAAAAGGGTATTTTGGTAATTTTCTAGGATTATTTAGAATTATTTGGAATTATGTGTTTTTATTATTGTTTAAATTATTGTTAAGTGTCATGTTAGTTCCTAACCTAGTTTAGCACTAATCTAGAGGTTAGCCACTAACCTAGAAGACTAAGTAGAGGATGTTAGCTTTATGTGTAAATATCTAGTTGATAAATATCTAGATATTACTTTTTAGATATTTTAGAAAAACCTAAATATCTATCTACCTAGTCAAAGCCTTAGGGGCTAAGCTTTGCAAGGTGGAAAGGGGCCCTATAGCCTACCCCTACCCCCCATGGCAGCCAACAACACCCCCATCCTATATGCACACCCCATCATTCATTCAAGCCATTTTTACAACTTCATGAAACCTTGAGAACCCCTCCACTTCAAACACCCATAACTTGTTCTTTTTAACTCCAAATCCACTCAAATCTTTTGCATTGGAATCCTAGTACCTAGAAGAGACTGTGGAAGGCTAGCCAACAAGGTCACAAGCTTTGGGGCATCATCAAGGCTAGTGGACACATCCCCCCCTACATTGGGTTTTTCCATTGGTTGTGCACTAATAGGTAAATACTATCAAACCTAGTTAATATAGTGATTTTTCTTCATAATTGCATTCATATAGGTCTGCCCTAACTGTAGGTCAAGTTTGGTGAGATTTAGGGTTGGTTTGGTGTCCGTATCGGACACGTATCTAGGGTTTTATGCAAGTGTTTGATGTATTGCCTCTGTGAATTAAATGTTATTATTTTTGAAAACTATTTGAACAAGTTTTTAGCCCTATAGGTGTAGATCATAGAACCATAACTCTGAGCACACTTCCTGTCGTGTCCGTGTCCAAAATAGGACACGAACCCACTGTTAAACATCACACTGCACACTGAAAAACCCGACTGTTCGACACTACCTATCGTGTCCACACGAGTCGTGGACACGATACAGCAACCTAGACAGGAACCTAACCACCCCACCAGTCCACTGACACGAGCACGAGGCCCTACGTGCCACGTGTGGAGCACACGACCCCTCGACACACGCGCACGAGACTGAGCAGCCTCCCCTGCTACTCGACCCTTAGTACGGACACAGTAGGACACGAGGACACGGGAAAACTGACACAGAGGAGGGGGCAATCTCTGACATGCCCCCCTCGAGTTTGAGACACGTTGGTGTCGTGTCGAGAGAGCACGGACACGTGCACTGGTCGTGCACTGACAGTGCATGCACGCACAGAGTCCACTTCGCGCGTCTCGTATCGCGCGGACACGACACTTCGACACCTCGTGTTTGCACGAGTGTGTAGCCCATCATGTGGGCTACACGTGGATATGACCACGAGGCCCCACGTGGCTCGTGTCGTGTCCACGAGACACGAGAACCCATGCACGATGCGGTGCAGAACACTGAGTATCAGTCGATTTTCTTCGACTGATACAGAGTCCGTGCCGTGTCCTGAGGACACGTGGACACGAGACAGGCTACCTAAACCCTAGACCAACCCTAGGCGAACCTACCCACACGTGCACGAGACTTCTAGACACGTGTGTCGTGTCCTAGAGCTAAGTGCACGCGTGCACGACGCTGTGGCATTGCACAGTGTATCAGTATTTACCCGATTGGGTTTCCAGTGAGTTGGACACGTCGTGTCGTGTCTATACTCTGTGTCAGGCACCTAGGACACTAGAGGACACCTAGGGGCTCAGTTACCAACCCTTTGATTCGGGTCTTAGCTCGATTTGTAGGAGAAATTGGGTTTACCTACTGTCAAGTGTACAGTGCAAATTTTTTCAGATTTTGTTTTAATTCCCAGTTTTCAAAAGTGATTTTCAAATCTATTTTTGATATGTTTTATACATGTATATATGTATTTTTAGTGTATAAACATGTAGTATATAGGTATGTGTGAGTGTGGGTGAATTTTGAGGTTATTTGGTTGTGTGTATAGGTAGTTAGGGATGTGTATATATATATGTATATATGTGGTGTGTGTGTGTGTTTTTAGTATTGGTTTGGGGGCTGTCCTGTTCCCAGGAAACTGAGAACAGTCCCCCTCCCCTTGACTGTTCAGTTCCTTCTCACCCTCACTCATTTCCATCCCTCTCTCTAATTTTCCTCTATATATATATTAGGTATGTATATATATGTTATATTATATATAGTCAAATATATTGGTGTATATAGTTAAGGATATATATAGGGGTTATATATATTGGGTATCATATATATATATATTGTATTAGTGTCATTATATATATATGGGTATATATATATATACATATATTTTTTTTTTCATATATACATATATATGAGAATGTATATATATATATGGGTTTGGTATTATATATATAGAGTGTTCCTATATTGGCACATAGGTATTAGATAGATGGGTATATCTATATATATAGATATATATATATATATATATATATATATATATATATATATATATATATATATATATATATATATATATATATATGACTAATAAGTATAGGATATATAGAAACCTATGACATAGCTTATAGGCCAAAGTCACTAGCCTATGGCTTAAGGCTAACCCTAAATGACCTAATGACCTAAAAACACTACTAGTTGACCATTGTTGACCATGGTTGACTAAAGTCAACTATTGGTCAAACCATGACCTAATTGACCTAATAATGACTAGTTCAACTAGTCTGACCATGTTTGACCCAATTACCTTATTGACTAGTCTTGGTTGACCTAATTACCTGACTGACTAGTCTTTGTTTGACCAATACCTTAGTTGGTCTAAGTTTGATCTAGACTTGGTCCAGATTGATCATGTTGACTAGTATTTGACTAGTTTGATTAGAGTGTTGACCAGGAGTTGACTTTAACCTAGATTAAACTTGTTTGACCTTGTTTGACTTTATTTGACTTAGTTTGATTTCCTGTAACCTAGTATGACTTTCTGTGACCTAGTTTGACTATTAGAGTTTACCAAGAGTTGACTTTTGACCAGATTGACCTAGAATCATGTAGTATGCATTGTATACTTTATTTTTACCATTGTGGATACATTGTGACTTGTATTGCTCTGATTAGGAGCCATACACCTCTCCTCAGACAGTATATCCTCTTCAGACATTCAGTTATCAGGCGAGTACATTCTCTGACCGTTTCATACTTGTTCAGGCTTTACTTCTCGCTCTAGATTACTTTACTTGTTGCTGTCACGTTGGTAACACGGATTGGTACTATATGGATCTTTACATGAGATGTTATCCCCCTCGGGAGCATCGGGTACTTCATGTTATGTGTGTTTCACTATCATCATGTACTCCTATGCTTCCATTATTCATGTACACTCATGTGATCATGTACTCTCATGTTTACTAGCCCTCATGTATACTATCATGTGCACCCTTTCATGGGCCCCATGTGATATCATGTACAATAACGTAACTTGTATAGATCCTTGTGTATTGATTGGGGTAACGGGGGAGTAGAAGTAGACATGTGAATAATTCCAAAATAGTGTAATCATGTACAAACTCAGTAGTGTAATCATGTATAAATTCTAGCCATTCACATGCCTATCTTGTACTCTACATCACTAGTCACTTACAGTTCTCTATATATAGTAGATATTTCATTACAACTATCTCTTTTACAGCGTATATTTCCTTTCAGCAGTTCATGTATCTTACTCTATTGCCTGTATCGTATTTCCTAACCTGCTATGCACTGCGTGAGATGTATTGTGCTCGTTCCCGTCCTGATTGGACCTGTTGAAAATATTACAGAGGATGAGGAGGAGGCCCTGGTGACTACCTATTATGGAGCAGGACTAGATGATACTTATATTGTGGACCCTCAGCAGGATCCACCTGCAGCTGAGGATGTTGTTCCAGTAGTCTAGGCTAGTTTAGCTAGACAGCCTTTCGGTATTATCTTTTTGTCTCACATCTGAGTTGTATTTTGAGATGTTGAGGTATATAGACTCTTAGACTTGTTGTATTATGAGTTGGCATTCTGGATATTATGTTGTACTAGACACTTAGACTTATTTCATCTATGCTATGGTTCTCTTTGAGTTACTATCTATCTTCTATCTTTCATTCTTCTACCTAGATGTGATTGAGATTATTTTCTGTTTGTCACCTCCATTCGGAGAGTATAAACTGTACAGGTACCATATATTGTTAGATGATTGACCTAGGACAGCGTTCTACCGTCGACACTGTGGCGTAGGCTGGACGTACCCACTTCTCGTGCCCTTACTCTAGGGTGCGGGTCGTGACAATTACCCAGTTACAACATAGGTGTTCGACAAAATTATCCAATAGATTGAATTCACGTATAACAAAGTTACAACATAGGTGTTCGACGAAATTACCCAGTTACAACATAGGCGTTACAAGTATATATATAATTAGGTGTTCTAGGTCATGATCATGTGAGCCTTCATGTATAACCCAGTATTCATGTGGACTAGCTATCCATGTGACACACTACTTTCATGTGCAATAACATAACCTGGATAGATCCTTGTGTACTGATTGGGGCAGGGGGAGTATTTATTTGGTTATGTGATCTACACCATTTTCATGTATAACTCCAAACTAAATTTTAGTCATGTATAAACTAAGCCTGTTTACATAACCAAACATGTGCTCTGAATCATGTAGTTAGTTCAGTTTTCTTATCTATATCATGTATATCTATTTTCACTATATCATGTTCTTCTTTTTACAACCTCTCTACTATTTCTTTACAGCAGTTCATGTATATTTTTCTGTAGCTTGTTTCATATTTCCTTTCATGTTATGATCTGTGTGAGAGATATGTATTTGTTCATGTCCTGACTGGACCCGTTGAAAATATTACAGATGATGAGGATTGCTGTGATACTTACTATGGAGCAGGCCTAGTTGACACAGGTGACCTGGACCCTCAGCAGGATCCAGTAGTCGCTGAGGACTTGCCATTAGCTTAGTCTAGACTTTTCTCTTTATCTAGTTTTATAAGACAGTTGGGATTGTATTGAGATATTGTTTATGGTGTGATAACACTGAGACTCTTCATTTTGTTGTATTTCCCTTGTGGATTTCATATCTCTATTATCGTGCTGATTATCTTCCTCTAGTTTTGTGATTGAGATTGTATCCTCTATGATTATCCTTCGTTTGGAGAGTATATCATTTTGTGATAGTTGTGATTGTGACCTAGAACCGTGTTCTATCGCCGACACTGCGGCGTAGGCTGGACGTATCCATGTCTCGTGCCCTTACACTGGGTGCGGGTCGTGACAGATCCGACTCGAGTGGTAATGGCGGATTTTCTATCACGAGGCTTGATTAAAATACATGTATTTTGGGGATGTCCAAAATATGTGCACGATCCAACTAAGTGATACGTGAATTCAAGTAAGACTAGAGGAACGGAACGGTGTCGAGGAATTTTGAGATTGTGAGTTTCAAAAGAAAATATTGATGGTAGTGCGATCATCATATTTGAGATGAACTTGAATGTTGGATGACTGGGTGGTTTGTTTAGAACTGAGTTGTATGTGCGTGCGATAAGTGTAAGTTAACCAAGATGAGATATAATTGTTCATTTCGAAAGATAACCAAGGCACGAGAGCGGCCCGAATGAAGAAACGAATAGGCGAAGTGTGTGCGAGAATAGTTGGATGTTGAATCAAAGTAATAAGTCGATGAGTGTGTACTCAGTAAGTTTTGAGGACGAAACTTTTTCTGAGTGTTGTATAATGTAATGCCCCGTCCCGCTCAGTCCAATTGGAGGAATCAAAATGCCAATGGCATTGGTCTTAGCCATGCAATGGCTTCCTCGTAGTCCCGTTCGGTCGAGGTGACTCCTCATTCAGGTGGGTTACTTCAGTGAACTTACCTCGGCTTGGCCTTTACACTAATAAATAAAAGTTTTTAACTGCACAAGTAGGCTTCGATAATAAAATAGACGAATCCACAAAGATAAGGAAATAACCCTAAGTTGGGTCAGATTGAGTTAGAACATGGAAAGGTCCCACGGCCGGCTTAGAAGTGTTGCACAATGTGCGTTCAAAATGACATTCGGTCCTTCGTCCCGTAGCTTGGAAGAAGGAAAGTTGGTCTAAGTTGCCACATATTATGAAATTAGCCTAAGTTATAGGCATCGCACGTATAAATGCTTGATAAAATATGCACGGTCCCACTGTCTGATACTTGGCATAGCCAAAGTGTCCTTCAAGTCTCAATGCACGTTTCTATGGTGCAAGGCTTGGCATAGCTTTTGCTCGTCCCACGGGTTAAGTTGTTGCGCGATCGAGTTAGGCAAAATGTGTTACTACCACATTTTTAGCCTAAGGGTATTTTGGTCATTTGTGATTTATTAGAATTAATTAGAATTTTTGTTAATTAATATTTTGCTAATTATTGTGTTGAGCCTTGACCTAGATTTGTCCTAATCTAGATGTTAGTCATTAGCCTAGAGAATGCATTAGAAGTTTCTAACTACAAGACTAAGTTAGTTAAAATCTAGATATTTTAGCTAAATTAGATATTTTAGCCTAACTTGAGGGCTTAACTTACATTGTAGAGAGAAGCCCATAGCCTATCAAGTGACTAAGCCATAACCCTAGCTAGAAGTGGCCGGCCAAGCATTGTCCCCCTATAAACATCACATCATTACATCTTACCTCTTTTCATTGCCTCCTCAAACCCTAATTTGTGCAATTCTCCAAAATCCACCCATTTCTCCAAATTAACTCTATATTGAGCCTAATATTTTGAACGTACTCCCTACTGTAGAAGAGGTCTATAGATGTCACGCCCCAGAACCATAATACTGGAGAGCGGGGGCAGACATAGCCAGCTACGTATATGAAATGAAATCCATCTCGTTATACGGTCACGGCTATCTAGATACATGAGGGTTTACTACAAGCCAATAGTCTCCTATAGTCATGAACAAGCCTAGTGTCTCAATCGTAAACAAGTAGGTGAAAGTCACAAGATGTATGATCATTAAATATACAATAATAAGGCGTCCCAAATATTACATATTCAGCTGATCATAAAGCTAGTCATTACAAAATATTAGTACTAGCAAGAATTTAGTCATACATGATCAACCCTAGGATATGTCAATCATGTTACAGCCCGAAGGCAGACAGTAAGTAAATGCAATCGAGCTAAACAGGTGCTTGTCGGCTAAACGCCTCAAAAGAATATTTTTTACAATAAAGTGCGAGATCAAAATAAACCCACTCGTTGCCCTGGTTACGTCTAGTCGCCACCATCGGGCTGGAATGTCGGTAGATCCTCTGGAGCTGCTCCGAAATCTGGCCATACAAAACCAGCTGGGTCAGACCCCAGAAAGAGCAAGTGCCACAAAGGAAGCTTCACTTAGGAACTAAAACCAGCAATTAGCACAGGTAATAATAATAATAAAGTAAAACAAGAGAAATATAACATCACGAGGATATGCGGTAAGATAACCATGGGACCATTCTGATAACCAGGTTACAATTCTTAAACCAAACAAGGACCGGGATTGTAACCCTTTGTCTGAACCGAACTTGGTCTATCCCATTTATCAGTAAGATAATATAAGAAAATCAGAACATGCAATAATCTTATACAGGATCAAGACAAGACTAGACTGATCATTCCCCATTCAACAATCACGGCCAAGCAATAAGTACGGCTTGATACTTTAACTAACTAGGGTTATCACAGGCCTAGTTACTAACAAGATGCAGTGAGATTATTCCACAGCTACAAGCCCTGCAGACCATCCAGGTTACCCAGGTCAAAAATTAGGAGTTGAATTCAGGTGGGTACATCGTCCAGGAAATGCATGTACCCTTAGGTAGCTTGAAGGGTGCAACACATGACAGTGTGCTGGAAATGTACCCTACTCGACGGCAGGCTACAGATCCCAGACACGCCCAGGTAACGGGATTGCCTGTAGCTGGGAGATCTCTTTATGACTAATGTATTAATCTAGTTATTAGCCTTAGTCCATTTCAGTAGGTACTCCTGACCGTGGTACTCAGGAGTCACGTCCTAGACATGATGCAAGACAGGACTAGATTTATTTGTACAAGCACAATCGCCCACGGTATCCAGATTATTTATACAGGTCATGTCATGTCAGGTAGCCGTCGCAACAGCTTATCAAGATATATCATGTAAGGTTATCATGTCAAGTGTACTTGTCAGGAGTGCGCCACGATGGGCCTCTATCAGGTCATATCATGTTTACTCGCCAAGAGTGCACCACTACGGGTCACTGTCGTGTTCAGGGTACATGTGCAGGGCATCATAGTGCAAGTATTCAATCAGGAAACCCAAGTTATGCTAAGGTTACAAGACATGAATTATCAGTAAAATTAAATAATAAAACATAGAATACAGTCTATAGAAAAGCTATGCGGCTCGGGCACATGCGGCCAAGGTAGGAATCCATGCGGGAGCAGCTCATGCGGCTGAGGGCGGGAACAGCTCATGCGGCTATGTTCAATCAAGGGCGCATGTGGTCAGGAGGAAATAGGTGTTATGCGACTCGCAGGGGAGGAACCCATGCGGCTAGAATGGGCCCAGGCTCATGCGGCTCGCAGAGTAAAGGTCCATGCGGCTAGAAGAGACTTGGTCTATGCGGCCAAGAAGAAGTAGGCTTATGCGGCTAGAACGCAAGGGCCTCATGCGACGGGCTAAAAAGTAGATCCATGCGGCTCACGAGGAATTCGTACTCGTGCGGCTGAATATGGCGGGCACACATGCGGCTGCATAGGCAAGGGGGCGCATGCGGCTAGATGGTTCAGGATCTCATGCGGTTCAATAAAGTATGCGGCTGGAAGAACACTTGCCGCATGAATTGTTCATGCGATCAAGTCAAGTACTGTTCTTCTTCTCCAAGTTTTCGAAGAGAAGAACCAAGTACGCCATGGCTTCCAAGCTCCATAGAACCTTCATCCAGGGTCTAAATCCGAACTTCCATAGGTCAAAATGGGGCAGAACAAGATTCTCTACAACATGAAACCGTCAAAAAATAGCAAGATTAAGTAGATCAAAACCCAAGATTTCTGAAAATAATATAAACTTAGATCTACAAGAATTCGGCCATGGAAAGTAAAAACGCCAAGTACTAAAGTATGTTAAAATGCTGTAAAGAAGAGAATAGAACAATAAAATTAGAGTTCCTCCATGAAGCAAGCTGCACTTGCCTAGGCCTCTCTCTCACTCTCTGGTAGGTGAAGGATTAATGGAGGAAAGAAGAAGAGTAATGAAGAAAGAGAAGGAAGAATGGGGGTTAATAAATGGTAGTGGTGGTGGTAGGTAGGTGGTTCTCTCCTTAGTTCATAATAAACCAAAGAAAACCAAGCCTAGCCGAACCCAAACCAAGAATAAACCAAGCCATGAAGAAAAGCTAAGCCAGGAATCATGCAATACAAGATAAAATACGTATACGTATTCCAAAAATACGTAATATGAACAACATGCATTACAACTCTACCCACCTTAAAAGAATTTCGTCCTCGAAATTTAACTAAGAGGCTAGAGAGACGAGGACAAGCTATTTTAATCACATGTAAGCTATAACTAGGCAGGCAATCACTCATTCAAGCAAGGAATCGAAGGCAGGAGGCATAAGGAAGACATTATACCTCACGAGTCAAACAAGTCGGGATATCGTGATCGAATATCATCCCCACGCTCCCACGTTGACTCACCCAAAGAGTGATGACCCCAAGCAACTCGGACTAACTTGATAGTCTTGTTCTTGAGTAACTTCTCTCTCCGGTCCAATATAGACACGGGCCTCTCCTCATACGAAAGGTTGGTACCAACAACCAATTCCGAATGATCCAGGACGTGGCTCAGGTCCGGGATATACCGTCGTAATTGGGATACATGGAACACGTCATGCACCTCGCTTAGCGACGACAGAAGAGCAAGACGATAGGACACATCTCTTACTCGCTCCAGAATATCGAACGGCCCTATATACATAGGACTAAGCTTTTCTTGTGCGTCGAAATGAATGAAGCCACGGTTAGGCGAAATCCTCAGGAATACATGGTCGCCGACAGAAAACTCAAGAGGGTACCGATGAGAATCGGCCCAATGACGCTGGCGATCTTGGGCAACTCGAAGATGATCCCGAACTCTTCTGACCACTTCAACTGTCTGGGCAATCATTTCTGGATCGAGCATCTGTCTCTCTCCAACATCATCCCAGGCTAACGGGGATCTGTACTTCCTGCCATACAGTACCTCGAACGGTGCCATCTGGATACTGGCCTGGAAGCTGTTATTGTACAAGAACTCCACCAGGTGTAGGTGATCTTCCCACGAACCATCGAAGTCAAGTGTACAGGACTGCAACATATCTTCAAGAGTCTGGATTGTACGCTCCGACTGACCATCTGTCTGCGGATGATATGTTGAACTGAAATGGAGACGAGTTCCCAAACTCTCCTGTAGGCTACGCCAAAAGTACGACGTAAATCTCGAATCTCGGTCTGAGATGATACTAACTGGCACTCCGTACAACCTGACAATCTGCTTGAGGTACATCTCTGCTAACTGAGCTGTCGACTGACCAACTCTGAACGGAAGGAAGTGAGCTACCTTCGTGAGCCTGTCAACTATAACCCAAATAGCATCTCTACCAGCTGGGGATCTAGGTAATCCAGTCACAAAATCTATGGTCACATGCTCCCATTTTTATTCTGGAATCGACAAGGGATGAAGAAGTCCAATAGGCCTCTGATGTTCAGCCTTAACTTGTTGGCAGACTAAACAACAAGAGACAAACTGGGCTATCTTTCTCTTCATGCTATTCCACCAAAAGTGCTGCCGGATATCACAGTACATCTTCGTACCACCAGGATGAATAGAATACTGAGAACTGTGAGCCTCTGCCATGATCTCCTGTCTGATATCACCACTAGGTACACAAAGACGCTTATCATGCCTAAGTGTACCGTCTTCATGAATACATAACTCTGGTCTTCGTCCTGTCTCACACTCTGTTCTGAGTCGCTGAAGCTTAGAAACTATTGATTGCGCCATCCGGATCCTCTCGACTATGGTGGACTGAACTTGCATACTGGCCATCAATGCCACACTGGAAGGGAGAACAACTTCAATTCCCATCTTCTGAAGATCTGCTAACAGCTCTGGTTGCGCTGTTAGGAAATAGACTCCGACTCTCCTGCTCAATGCATCTGCAACAACGTTGGCCTTCCCGGGATGATACTGCAAGTTGACATCATAATCCACAAAAAGTTACAGCCACCTCCTCTGACGCATGTTAAGATCCTTCTGGGTGAAAATATACTTCAGGCTCTTGTGATCGGTAAAAATCTCCACCCTATCTCCGTACAAGTAGTGCCTCCACAACTTAAGTGCAAACACTACTGCTGCCAGCTCCAAGTCATGGGTTGGGTAATTCCTCTCATGATCACGAAGTTGTCGTGACGCATAAGCTATTACCTTTCCATGCTGCATCAGAACACATCCTAAGCCTCTGCCTGAAGCATCACCATATATTGAGAATCCTTCGGTTCTATCTGAAAGCGTGAGAATGGGAGCCATCATCAAGCCTCGCTTCAACTTCTCAAAAGAATCCTGACACTCTGCTGTCCAAGCAAACTGTACCTCCTTGCGGGTCAACTGGGTCAATGGTGCTGAAATCCGGGCAAAGTCTGAAATAAATCGCCGGTAGTAGCTGGCCAATCCTAGAAAACTGCGAACCTCTGCAACTGTGCTGGGCTCTTGCCATGACTCAATGGCCACAATCTTCTGGGGATCCACTTCTACTCCTCCTCGGGTGATGATGTGACCCAAGTACGAAATGCGATCGAGCCAGAACTCGCATTTACTGAACTTGGCATACAACTGGTGCTCCCTGAGAATCTGAAGAACCACACGGAGATGCTGCTCATGCTCCGCTTTACTCTGGCTGTAGACCAGGATGTTATCCAGAAACACAATCACGAACTGATCCAAAAAAGGCATGAAAATGCGATTCATGAGATCTATGAATACAGCCGGCGCATTGGTCGCTCCAAATGGCATCACTAGAAACTCTCAATGCCCATACCTAGACCTGAAAGCTGTCTTCGGAATGTCCTGCTCTCTGACTCTGATCTGATTATATTCTGAGCTCAAGTCGATCTTCGAGAATACTGCTGCCCCTTTGAGTTGATCAAACAAGTCATCTATCCTCGGAAGAGGGTATCTGTTCTTGATTGTCACTGAGTTCAAGGTACGATAATCAATACATAACCTGGGCGCACCATCCTTCTTTTTCACAAGAAGCATCGGGGCTCCCCAAGGCGATCCACTAGCACGAATGAATCCCTTGGTTCGAAGTTCTTCAATCATCTTGTACAAGATCTCCAATTCTGACGATGCCATCCTGTAGACTCTCTCTGACACTAGGGCTGTCCCGGGAATCAAGTCTATGGTGAACTCGATCTCCCGTTCCGGCGGCATACCTGGAAGCACTTCTGGAAAAATATCTAGAAACTCTTCGACTATCCGGGGCAACTGCACTGCCGCTACTGCCATCCGCAACACTGGAGGAGAAGGCTCAACTGCGCCTCGGGAAAAGAAAAACTCTGGCTCTCCTGTAATACTAAAGACAACCCTGCCAACATGGCAGTCTATCCTAGCATACTGGTTCCTCAACCAATCCATCCCTAAGACCACATCATAATCGGTCATCGAGAATTCTACCAATCTAGCAGGAAATTCCTTACCGCTAACTACGATCCGACACGAGGAAAACACCCTATCGACTCCCACAAGTCCGTTACCAGTAAGTATATTGAGCCTTACTGATAATGACTCGGGCTCCAATCCTATCCGTGTCGCAAATCGTGTAGACATAAAAAAATGCGATGCACCAAAATTAAATAAAGCTGAAGCTGGAAAGGAGTTGACGAGAATAGTACCTGCCACTACCTCTCCTGGTGCCAATCCTTTCTCTACGGTCATCACCATGGCCTGACCATGTCCTCGGGGTGCTGGTCCCCTCTGCTGAAATTCTTGCTGCCTGTTCTGACTCAAGACCTTGGCTTGAGCATGCTGCTGGGGGTGTTGTTGCTGGAACATCTGGGACTGAGGTGGCAAGGGCCTCGGCAATGGATATTGCTGCTGCTGGACCGGAGCTGGTCCTCTCACCGAAGAGCTAGAAAGGTTGGACGATGATGAACCACCCCTATTCGGGCAGGATCCAACCCTATGGTCTGCTGCTCCACAAGCCAGACACAATCCCTGTGCCCTGCGATACTCTGCCACTACAAGGCCTGGCTTCCCATAATGAGAACATCCTACTGCGGAAGTCTGCTTCTGCTTCTGCTGCTGAGGGTACGTCGGAGTTGAATGCTGAACCGACGTCACTGAGGCCGTCCGCCTAGGAGCTCCAATAGTCAAAGCCCTAGCTGCCGGGGCTGGGGCTGAAGACTGATTCATCTGGCCGTGGGATCTCTTCCGACCTCCGACCCAATCCAAAATCCTCTGGGAGGTATACTCATGTCTCCTAGCTGCTCTCAAGACTGCATCAAAAGTCTGATGCTCAAACTGCTCAACTGCCAACAAAATCTCCAGGTAAAGCCCTTGCTGAAATCGCTGGGCTCTATCATACTCGGTTGTCACCAAGGTGGGAGCAAACCGACTGAGCCTCGAAAACTCGGCTGCATATCCGTCGACCGTTCTGCCCATCTGCTTCAGATTGGTGAACCTCGTCTGTAGATCGTACCGAGCTACAACATCAAAATATTTGGTCTGGAATCTCTCTCTGAATACCTCCCAAGCAATGGGTGCGACTAATCTAACGGCCTGCGCTGCCCACTAGCTGCGGGCAAGATCTAATAACTGCAAGCGCACCATGGCTACCTTCTCGATCTCTGGGGTCCTGGCTGCTTCTAGAATCACCTCTGTGTCCTGAAGCCAAGCATCTGCAGCGATATCATCTTCACTACCGTCGAAGAATGGAGGGTTCAAGCACTTGAAGCTGTTGACCGCGCTGTTACCCTGATGAGCTCCTCTGATCAAAGCATCCATCACTGCCTGGTGTACGGCATCCCCTCGACGATCTTGGGAAGCTATCAAGGTCCTGACGAGACCTACCAAAGTTCCATCATCAGGCTCGGCAGGCTGAACTGGCTGGACTGGTGGCTCTCCGTCAGAAGGCACGACTCTGGAGGCTACTCCGGAATGCTGGGCTTGATCTCCGGGTTGCTGCTGATCTACGGGAAGTGCTCCGCCTTGCTGACCGGCAGGTCCAGGAACAATGTCGCTGAAGAAGACGACATGGGGAACAATAAGGAAGGACCAGGACAGATCAACGATACAAGCATATGATCAGGACAAGAACCCAGGGATTCAGATGATACGAGCAGAGATCAAAGGCGAATACTGATTGAGACATCTATTCGGTAAACCCTCACATATCTTGATTTACAAGACCTGCATGGGCCACCACTTAAACCATGTCACGCCCCAGGACCAGAATACTGGAGAGCGAGGGCAGACATAGCCAGCTACGTATATGAAATAGAATCATCTCGCTATACGGTCATGGCCATCTAGATACATGAGGGTTTACTACAAGCCAACAGTCTCCTATGGTCATGAACAAGCCTAGTGTCTCAATCACAAACAACTAGGTAAAAGTCACAAGATGTATGATCATTAAATATACAATAATAAGGCGTCCCAAATATTATATATTCAGCTGATCATGAAGCTAGTCGTTACAAAATGTTAGGACTAGCAAGAATTTAGTCATACATGATCAACCCTAGGATCTGTCAATCATGTTACAGCCCATAGGCAGACAGTAAGTAAATACAATCGAGCTAAACATGTGCTCGTCGGCTAAACGCCTCAAAAGAATATTTTTTACAATAAAGTGGGAGATCAAAATAAACCCACTCGTTGCCCTGGTTACGTCTAGTCGCCACCATCGGGATGGAAAGTCGGTAGATCCTCTGAAGCTGCTCCGAAGTCTGGCCATACAAAACCAGCTGGGTCAGACCCCAGAAAGAGCAAGTGCCACAAAGAAAGCTTCACTTAGGAACTAAAACCAGCAATTAGCACAGGTAATAATAATAATAAAGTAAAAAAAGAGATATAACATCACGAGGATATACGGTAAGATAACTATGGAACCATTCGGATAACCAGGTTACAATCCTTAAACCAAACAAGGACCGGGATTGTAACCCTTCGTCTGAACCGAACTTGGTCTCTCCCATTTATCAGCAAGATAATATAAAAAAATTAGAACATGCAATAATCTTATACAGGATCAAGGCAAGACTAGACTGATCATTCCCCATTCAATAATCACGGCCAAGCAATAAGTACGGTTTTATACTTTAACTAACTAGGGTTATCACAGGCCCTATTACTAGTAAGATGCAGTGAGATTATTCCACAGCCACAAGTCCTGCAGACCATCCAGGTTACCCAGGTCGAAAATTAGGAGTTGAATTCAGGTGGGTACATCGTCCAGGAAATGCATGTACCCTTAGGTAGCTTGAAGGGTACAACACATGACAGTGTGCTAGAAATGTG
Organism: Iris pallida; assembly: GCA_029216955.1. NCBI lineage: Eukaryota > Viridiplantae > Streptophyta > Magnoliopsida > Asparagales > Iridaceae > Iris > Iris pallida. The sequence continues at coordinate 24,246,520 of JANAVB010009198.1, read as the reverse complement.
CCCTACTCGACGGCAGGCTACAGATCCCAGGCGTGCCCAGGTAACGGGATTGCCTGTAGCTGGAAGATCTCTTTATGACTAATATATTAATCTAATTATTAGCCTTAGTCCATTTCAGTAGGTACTCCTGACCGTGGTACTCAGGAGTCCCTTCTTACACATAATGCAAGACAGGACTGGATTTATTTATACAAGCATAATCGCCCACGGTGTCCAGGTTATTTATACAGGTCATGTCATGTCAGGTAGCCGTCGCAACAGCTTATCAAGATATATCATGTCAGGTTATCATGTCAAGTGTACTTGTCAGGAGTGCGCCACGACGGGCCACTATCAGGTTATGTCATGTTTACTTGCCAAGAGTGCACCACTACGGGTCACTGTCGTGTTGAGGGTACATGTGCAGGGCATCATAGTGCAAGCCTTCAAACAGGAAACCCAAGTTATGCTAAGGTTACAAGACATAAATTATCAGTAAAATCAAATAATAAAACATAGAATACAGTCTATGGAAAAGCCATGCGGCACGGGCACATGCGGCCAAGGTAGGAATCCATGCGGGAGCAGCTCATGCGGCTGAGGGCGGGAACAGCTCATGCAGCTATGTTCAATTAAGGGCGCATGCGGTCAGGAGGAAATCAGTGTTATACGGCTCACAAGAGAGGAACCCATGCGGCTAGAATGGGCCTGGGCTCATGCGGCTCGCAGAGCAAAGGTCCATGCGGCTAGAAGAGACTTGGTCAATGTGGCCAAGAAGAAGTAGGCTTATGCGGCTAGAACGCAAGGGCCTCATACGGCGGGCTGAAAAGTAGATCCATGTGGCTCGCGGGGAATTCGTACTCGTGCGACTGAATATGGCGGGCACACATGCGGCTGCATAGGCAAGGGGGCGCATGCGGCTAGATGGTTCAGGATCTCATACGGCTCAATAAAGCATGCGGCTGGGAGAACACTTGCCGTATGAAATGTTCATACGGTCAAGTCAAGTACCGTTCTTCTTCTCCAAATTTTCGAGGAGAAGAACCAAGTACGCCATGGCTTCCAAGCTCCATAGAACCTTCATCCAGGGTCCAAATCCGAACTTCCATAGGTCAAAATAGGGCAGAACAAGATTCTCTACAACATGGAACCATCAAAAAATAGCAAGATTAAGTAGATCAAAATCTAAGATTTCCGAAAATAATATAAACTTAGATCTATAAGAATTCGGCCATGGAAAGTAAAAATGCCAAGTACTAAAGTATGTTAAAATACTGTAAAGAAGAGAATAGAACAATAAAATTAGAGTTCCTCCATGAAGCAAGCTGCACTTGCCTAGGCCTCTCTCTCTCACTCTCTGGTAGGTGAAGGAGTTAATGGAGGAAAGAAGAAGAGTAATGAAGAGAGAGAAGGAAGAATGGGGGTTAATAAATGGTAGTGGTGGTGGTAGGTAGGTGGTTCTCTCCTTGGTTCATAATAAACCAAAGAAAACCAAGCCTAGCCGAACCCAAACCAAGAATAAACCAAGCCATGAAGAAAAGCTAAGCCAGGAATCATGCAATACAAGATAAAATACGTATACGTATTCCAAAAATACGTAATACGAACCAAAGGCATTACAATAGAGGCTAGCTAGCAAGGATTGGAGGCTCTTGGACCAAAGTAAGTTGGTGAAGGTGTAGATTCCCTTCCCAAAAATTTTAAAATATTTATTATTATTTATTTTATTGGAATAGTGATTTTTAGGTTTTTATAAATAATTATTTAGTTAATTAGTACGGTAAATGATTTTAGCATGATTAGGAGTTAGAGCACAAGACGACGCACGGATAGTGCAGTGGCGTGCTTTGACTAGAGTGTAGCCATGATAGGGGAAGGCCGAGCCATAATGATGTCCTAATTAAAAAAATCAGGCCAAGTTGTGACATGACCATTATAAATAGTTTAATTATTCATTATTATTATTATTTGATATTTAAGTGACCCGATTGTACCATACTGGTCCAGACTGGACCCGGACCGGACCAAGCCCATGAAGTCATGCGGCACGTCCAATGACATTCGTGTTGATGGAATTTGGTATGATTGTGTTGTATTTCGTATTAGTGATCTAATAATATTTTCTAGGTATTCTTAATTAAATATTATAAATATCATTATTGGTATAAAATAGGTCCTTATACAATTTTGGGATTTTTAGACTGTGTATAGTGGTGTATACATCAATGTTGGAATATTTAGACCACATATTTTGGACGTACACTTATTATAGATTTTCTTTATTAGTTATCACTATTATTGTTATTTATATTGTTATTAGTTGTATAATCATAAAAATATATCATTTAATATTCTAAATTAATTATGAAATAAATATTATTGTACGTATGAGTTTTAGTATAAGCCCAACACCATGAGATTATATTCCATACTAATTATTTTTGGCCTATTGGAGTATTTATTCATATATATATATATATATATATATATATATATGAGAAAAAGAATAAAGTATATATATTTTGTAATTCAGTGGGTTGAATGTCACATTGTGGCCATGAGGACCTGGATGCAAATACTGAGAAGTATGGGGACTTGGGTAGAAAAAAAATCCATTATGGGCTACTGTTCCCCAGCAGGACCCATTCCTGCGAACAGCCCGGCCGAGCCCGACCCAGCTCCCCACAAGCCCGATCTTTCCCGAGCACGTTATGCATATAAAATACGAGGAGGAGAAGTTTTCGAGAACTACAACAAATCCTAACACCTAGCCATCGACCACAACCATCTGGGTGCACCCCTTGACCGCTCGCGCCACCGTGAACCGTCGCCGGCAGCCAGGGCCGCCGACCGCGCGTAACAGAGCAGAAATGACAGAAGCAGCATATGCGCGAGGTATGACTTCATCGTTTTATTTCTTCGCGCATACTCATCGGTTTTCGAATTCGTAAAATCGTATGGACAGCCTATGTAACCATCTAGGATCTTCATTAATTAGGCTTTGATGAAGTCGTACGACCTGTACCCAAAATCGACACGAAGTCCATCGAAATCCTTTGCAAAAATAGAACACAAACTAGTTCAAATCCCTGTTTTGGAAGGAGATTTCTCGCCAATCCAGAGACCAATTCGAAAAACTGTTTGAACAGCCTTGTAGACAACATAACCTAGATTTATACCCTACTTTTAGTTTATTTTTTAGTTGATTAAATTCTGTTTAAAACCGATTTGAAAATAATAAAAAAACCTGATAAAATTGTTTTCAAAAATTTAGAAATCCTTCGTTACGACGTGCGTCCTACCAATCCGGGCGACGTGGTCACGAACCGAAAGCATCGAAAGGCACGTATCGGCTTCGTGGACGTGTGGGCTTTGACGAAATTCAAATTGGTCGCGTGTGCGCGACGAATTTGATGCGTATCCGTCAAAATTTACCGTATCGGTCTCTGTGTAAATTTTTTAATTACTTCGTGCACGCTCGTCAGATCGAGATGAAACTTACGCCAACAGGACCATATCGTTTTTCTGGTCCTGTATGCCAAGTTTGGTCCCATTCTGAGACAGTTGATCGGATCGTCGTTTCGTGGGCCCCACGATCTGACTCAACGGGCGATTTTGTGCACGGCCCACCGGAATCCAACTTTGGACATACGGTTGGGTTTATTTCGAAAAAACGGACATGTTGACATATAGTTTGACGACTTTAGAGACCGTTGCCTCTGGCACACTTTTCGGTGCAAAGGGGGTCCAACGGCGGACACCGTTTTGACCCAAAATTACCGTTTTGTCCCTGTGTTCAGAATTGGACTTAAGGATAGGCAATTCTAGCTAATTTGAATATTCTGAGAACGTTGGTAATGTTTATTTTAGCATCTGAAGACTTTTTGCATGTGTTGACTTTAGTGACTCATCTGATGTGGTTGTACTATCAGTTTCTCCAGCTAAGGACCTCAGACAAGTGCACTTTCTGATTACTTTCGATTCATAGTAGTATTTTCATTTCATGTCTATACATATATCTTGCTGCTTGTTGACACGCTCGTCATACGGAGTAGTCGGGAGGGGAAATATCTTAGTAGACATGTGGACTACCCAGAAATATCCCCAAAATGTCTATTATTGCCTGATAGCAGCTGCACACGACACGTACAGTATGCTAAATTTACCCCCTAGCCGTTCACATGTCAAAACGGATATTTCACACCACATAGGTAGTTGTATTTTATTTGTTTTCTTTGTCTTCTCCACCGTGCCATGTCATCGGTACTTTCTAGCTTTCATATCTTATATGTTATTTTCATGTCTTGTTAATTCTATTGTATTTTCGCATTGCCGTCGGTTTGTGTACTTGTTCCATTCCTGACTAGAAACCAATATTTTTTAGGTTAGCTGTAGCTTCCCTTAGCTTTTGAAGATACGGGTGTACTTGCAGGCAGAAACCTAGAAATAGATATCAGTTGTATCATTTTCATAAATTATAAAACTTTATATTTTCTTTAAATATAAATGTTGTAAATGTTGTAATAAATTTAGAAATATGAATGAGCAGCAAATGTTATATTTTGAGCATTTATTTCTTGCAGGCTTGACAGCGTTCTACCACCGACCCTGCGGCGTAGGCTGGCTTGGACACGTCTCGTATCCGAAAAGCGGGTACGGGTCGTGAGAGAAGGATCTCATTTCTAGGCTTTTGCATTAAGATTCCAACTCTCAATAGGTAATGCCTCTAAACACATTTGTTCTTCTGATTTCTCTTCAAAGATGCATGCATCTAGGTACCATACACCTATAGACCAAGTTTGGTAGGATTTCGTATCCATTTGATACGAGTATCAGAGGCGTATCGGAGTATTGTAGGAATTGTTTGATGAAATGCCTCAATGGACTGTTTGTAAATGTTTTCCAAAACTCATTTCATAGATTTGTAGCTAATTATGTGTAGATTGTAGATCTATGTGACTGAGGTGATTTTAGACACGTTTTGTGTCATTTTTTGGACACGGGGATGCTCGTATGACATTGTGGTACGTGTCCTGCTACCACGAGTCTCGTACTTGCTGGACATGACACATGGACACGTGAAACTTGGTGGACATGTGGGGGCAACCTCTATAAACATGCTCACAATATTTTACGAGAAATAGATTCGTATCGAGGGAGAAATTGCACTCGCATGGGTTTTGTAATGACTATGCATGTACAATTTTGACTCACTGATACGGTATTCATTTTCGGACATGACACATCTTGGACACAAGACAGACACATTGACACGTAGTCCTAGACCTACCCTACCAGTAGACACAAGCACGAGACCAATGGATGGACACGTTGTGTCCTAGGGGGCCGGACACCTGTGCACGAGGCCCCTGTGCACTGATTTGAATACCCAGTTCGACACTTGAACTTTGACACCAGTTTGGACAGGTGTTGGTGGACACTTTGGACATGAGGTTGACATTATGTTGGCACACACTCACCCTTTCCTATTTCCCAGTTTACACGTGTGTGAGTTTTGAGATTGGGTTTTCGATTTGGGGTTGTGTGTTGGGTTCAGTTGTCAGGTCTGATACCTGTGTTTTGAGTTTTCTGAGTTTAGATTTTAAGTTGTTTCTGTATACAGATTATATGATATGAAATGATATTGTATATCTATATATTTTATATATAGTTAACAGTGAGTTGGGTTGTTACTTTTGGTTTTGAGTTCCAGTTAATGTAATTGAGTTGATACTTTGGACTTAATATATTTGTTAGATTTCAGTTTAGGGCTTTGTTGTATATAGATTCTGAGTTGGGAGTTTTGTAGATGAGTGCTAACCCCCTTTTACCTATCCACAGTACAGTACACTCGCACCACACCTTCACACACACACATTCATGTTATCCCCCTCCTTCCTTTATATATATATATATATATATATATATATATATATATATATATATATATATATATATATATATATATATATATTATACATATATGTATGTGTTTAGGTCTATATATATTTTCTATAGTTATATCATTTTGCATGTGGTTTACCTATAGCCTAATTGTATAGGTAATGTACTTGTTATATAGGTATCTTATATAGGCTATATTGCCTATGATTGTAATACCTTGGTTTCTAAGGTATATATCCTAGACTAGTGAGTTTGACTTATACTTGACCTTATAGGCCTAACATGACATATAGACTTAAGTTTGACTAAACCCTAGACTAGTTTGACTAGTTTGTCTAGAGTTAACCTAGTTTGACTAGATTGTTGACCGGAGTTGACCAAGCGTTGACTTTGACCTAGAACGACCTAGAATCATGTAGAATGTATTATAAACTTCATTTATTACATCTTGGATACATTGTAACCTGTGTTGCTCCAAATATGACTCAGTTACTCCTGTACGGACATCTATTCTCATCAGTCGTTCAGGATATCAAGCGAGTACATTTTCTGATCGTTTCATACTTGCTAGGACTTATATTCTTGCTCTAGACTAATTTACCTGATGCTGACACTTGTTATCACGGATTAATGCTATATGGATCTTTTTATGTGATGTTGTCCCTTCAGCGGATACATCGTGTATTTCATGTTCGTGTACTTTATCATGAACATCGTGTACTCCTTGTATTCGTGATATTCGTATACAAATCATGTGCTCTCATGTACTCTCGTGTGCTCACATGATCTTCTTGTGCAAACTAATCATTGTGTACGTAACATAACTTGAATTGGTCCTTGTGTATTAATTGGGGACGGGGAGTAGAAGTGGTTATGTGATTATTCCTATTCATTTACTTGTGTGGAAACTCTGTAACTTAGTCGTGTACAACACCAAGCCGATTACATAACCATCATGTGAAAAAAAAAATATATATATTAGTTTATTAGATATCTCTCTTACCTTTCATGTATATTTCTTACAGAGTTTTATATATCTTATTCTATTGCTTGTTTTGCATTTCCTGCCATGATATGAATTGCGTATGAGATATGTATTCGTTCCTGTCCTGACTGGACCTGTTGAAAATATTACAGATGACACTGAGGAGTTCTGCCCTACTTACTATGGAGCCCATCTAGACGACACTTGTGAGTTGGACCCATAGGAGGATCCAGCTATAGCTGAGGACATCACCCCTATTGCTCATGCTAGATAGCTAGGCAGTTATCTTATTTCATTATGTTATTTGTATTTGACATCTGAGTTGTATTAATTGTGGATGTTGAGATGTTAGTGTCGTTTATACACTTAGATTTATTTCTTTCTGTTTGTGTTTCTCTTTTGAGACTTCATATCTATCTCATCGTGCTATTTCCATCTTAGAATTGTGATTGAGTTGTACCTTCTGTATTGTCCTCCGATTGTAGAGTATATCTTATACAGGTACATTTATACTGTGTTAGATGTATGTGACCTAGGACAGCGTTCTACTGCCGACACTGCAGCATAGGCTGGACGTGTCCACTTCTCGTGCCCCTACACTGGGTGCGAGTTGTGACACATTTTTAGTGGTGGCCCATACAGGTCTAGAGAGTCGTAATTAGTACGATTTCGTAGTGGTACTCGAACTAGAGTATCACTACAGCTTGCAGTAGGATATAGGATATAGTTTTTTTTGAGGTACTTAATCACATTTAGGAAAAACTCTTATCTAAATTATTGTCATCTAAATTCTTGCTGATATTGCTTTCCTTTGAATAAAACTGTCCTCCTTTGATTATATCGCTTCCTTCTCAGTATTGATTTCCATGGTTGATCTGTCTCAAGGATGGTGCAGACACGATCTCATCGTTTCGGCCCAGGGGATACCACCGAAAGGTCTACCACTTCTTGCCCGGTTCGGCAGGGCCCTGGGACCGCAGCTCCCCTTGTTCCTTCTTATGTTGGAGCATCTTCGCGTTTGGGGGTGCACCTCCACCTGTTCGGAGGCCTACCACAGCCATCCCAGAGGTATCCCAGCAGCAGCCACCTTCAGGATCAGTAGATGCAGCTCAGCTTTTTGCCTTCTTCCAGCAGATGATGGAGGCCCAGCAGCGTTATTCTGCTGATTTCAGGCAGGCCATAGACAATGCCCACCAGCTGGCTATGACTACAGTAGAGAGGGTAACCGCCCAGCCGCAGGGAGGACTGATGCAGTAGTACCAGCCGAGGACCTCGAGCATTCAGGACTTCCAGAAGATGCAGCCGAGAGATTTTAAGGGTACTGAGGGTATCCTATATGACGACAACTGGATCGAGCAAATAGAGGAGATAGTTCGCCTGGCACTGATACCAGCTGGGATCCAGATAGAGTCGACGGGCAGCCAGATGCAGGACCTTGCCTGCACATGGTATCAAACTGACCCTAGAGTAGATATGGAGGGGCAGACATGAGAGGCTTTCAAGAAGCTTTTCAAGGAGAAGTTCTTCCCCGACACAGCACTCGGCACCTTGGAGATGCAGTTTGATAGTTTGGTTCAAGGGAACCAGACAGTGGAGGAGTACGTCGGTGAGTTCTGCTGCCTGGATAGATTTATTGAGGGCCTTAGCGAGACAGCGAAGGCTAGGAAGTTCAGGAAGGGTTTGGTCAAGGAAGTCAAGTCCTTGACCAAGAGTGACAGAAATGCCACCTTTGAGGAGATTCTGTCAGGAGCCATGGCAGTAGAGAACGACCTTGAGCTGAAGCTGAAGAGAGGTCGTGATGCGCAGGGAGCCAGTAGCAGTGGAGGTCCGGCCAAGAGGCCCTATTTTCAGAAGCAGCACCAGCAGAGGCGTTCCAGCAGCAGTTTCAGGGGCAGGGCTATGCACCTTTTCAGCAGGTGCAGCAGCAGCCGAGACAGCAACAGCAGCAGGCACCCAGACACCAGCCAGCCTTTAGTTGCACCTTCTGCAAGAAGCCAGGGCACGGGTGGAACGACTGCAGAAAGAGGCTGGGGAAGTGTCTGATGTGTAGATCGTCGGACCATCAGATGAGAGACTGTCCCATAGCTGCAGTTCGTCCGGCACCAGCAGGAGGAGGAGCTAGGGCTCTAGTAGGCCAGTAGAGGGGACCACCGTTGCAGACACAGTAGCAGAGGTTTGTCCAGCACCAGCAGCAAGTCAAGGGAGGCCAGCAGGGGCAAGCTTTCGCCATAGCAACTGAGGATGCAGAGGCCATAGGAGATCTGATCGTAGGTTCTGTTCTTCTCGACTCTATTTTCGTATTTGTATTGTTTGATTTGGGTACTTCTCATAGTTTTGTGTCTGTATCATTTGCTGTTAGACGCCATCTTGTTTCTGAATCATTGCCTAGGACTTGCAAGATCACGACTAGGGATGGTATTATCCTAGTTAGCGATATTTGCAAGGATCGAAGAGTTGCTTTGGGAGGCCGAGAGCTGGATGTGAGTTTGCTCGTAATGCCATTACCGAACTACGACATTATACTCGGTATGGATTGGTTGAGCAGACATCATGCCAGTATAGATTGTCGAGGACGTAGAGTTCTTTTCAGAGTGCCGGAAGAGCCAGAGTTCGAGTTCGCCAGACGGAAGGCGGAGCAGAGCAGTGGAGTCTTCTGCGGAGTTTCATTGGAGGAGGAGACGGTGCCACATCCATTGATAGTAGAATTCATGGATGTCTATTCGGAGGACTTGCTAGGACTACCACCGGACAAAGATATGGAGTTCTCTATAAACTTGGTGCCCGGCACAGAGCCGATATCTCAGCACATCTATAGGGTGAACAACAGCGAGTTGGTAGAGTTAAAGAAACATGTGGATGAGTTGCAGGACAAGGGCTTCATCCGATCGAGTTCTTCACCATGGGGTGCACCGGTGCTTTTTGTGCCGAAAAAGGATGGGTCGGTATGGATGTGTATTGACTACAGGGCACTCAACAACCTTACGATCAAGAACAAATACCCGCTTCCCAGGATCTATGATCTCTTCGATCAGTTGAGTGGAGCGAGGGTATTTTCTAAAATTGATCTGAGGTCAGGCTACCATCAGATGAAGGTGAAGAAGGAGAATATCCCCAAGACAGCATTCAGGACGGGGTATAGCCAGTTTGAGTTTATGGTGATGTCGTTTGGGTTGACTAACACCCCGACGGTGTTCATGAACCTGATTAACAAGGTGTTCCACCAGTACTTGGACAAGTTTGTGGTTGTAGAATCATAAAAAAATTTCAGCAAATGAAGCCCCATGCGCCCATGTCAGTGTAGCTCCATGCGCCCAAGTCAGTGTGGCTCCATGAGCCCAAGTCAGTGTAGCCCCATGCGCCCAAGTCATTGTAGCTCCATGTTCCTAAGTCAGTGTAGCTCCATGCGCCCAGTCAAGTGTAGCTCCATGCACCCAGTCAATAAAGCTTCATGCGCGCTAGACTAGCTCTCCAGAAAGGAGGGCGCATAGCCTGTGACATGGCTATGCGCCCAAGCCTGACCCAGTCAAAGCCATGATCAAAACGTGTACTGAAGCACACGGTCACGTCAGTCTCCACGAGCAGTCATGCAACGAAGTATGCGGCCATGTCAACACCACGACCAACCTACGAACTCGCAGCCTGTATGCGCCTACATCCTATGCGCCCAAAGCAGGACTATACGCCCACATAAAAACTAGTGCGTTTCCTCATGTGGGCGCATAACACCATTCTAGCTCAAAAACGACTATAAAAGGGGGGCCTCATCCCTCTTCAAATGCAGAGAACGGAGAGCATTTTCAAGAGCCAAATTGCTGTACTTCTTGCCAGTGAGCCGAGAGTTAGCAATTTTCTTAGGTTTTCTTCCACTTTTGTAATTGAAGTGTCAACGGAGTAAAGGAGCAACTGCCGCTCGATCTCCATCATCCCATTCCCCAGAATTCTTTTTTGTACTCGGGGATCCTCAGCGCAGGATCTCTCAGGCGTACTCGATTTGTGGTGCCAAGCGCCAATAAAAGAAAAGACAATATTTTCTTCTTCTTTTTTGTGTGTGTCCACAAAAATGGCGACTCTACTGGGGACTACCTTTTCCTCTGACGAGAAGTTGGTGACGCAATTCGATACCGACAAAGTGGGGAGTACTCAGAAGATATTGATCGTAAAGTTCGATCAGCAGGCGTTCGAAGAGATGCTCTCGAGGGACGACTCTACTCCCTCAAAATCAGCAAAGCCAAACAAGTCTCGCAAGACTTGGCTTTCGAAGGCTCGCTGCGCATATCCTGCTAGTGTCATAGCGGATATGCAGCTGGAGGACTCTGTCACATGGGCGCATGACTCTGCCAAAGAAGTCCCCCAAATGGAGAAGGCTCACACCATTCTGGGCTCTACTAGCCCAGTGACTTCTTCCCTCTACAACCAACAACAGAGTGTTCAACACTCGAGACTTGGCAGAGGAAAACACTACGATGCCAAGAATCGGGATGTGCGGCACTCTGGCCAAACCCGGCGAGGCTCACGAACGAAGGAGGCAAAACTGGAAGAAAACAGCACTGCTCCACCAAGCATGCGCCCAAAGCCATGCACCCAAGGGAGTTCTTGGGAGCATAGCCCCAACCAAAACACTTCTGTCTTCAGCAGGCTGGGAATTCAGAGTCATGCGCCCAAGGCTATACGCCCAGGCTCTCTAGATCCAGACTATGCGCCCACATCAAGGCGACTCAAACATGCTGTCAAGAAGCATGCGCCCAAGCCCAGTCTCCAAGGCCTATGCGCCCACAGCAAAAAGATAGACCCCAACGCATATAGCACGTGGCTGTCTTCAAGGACATCACAGAACTTAGGTATGGGGGTTGCCCCTGTACATGAACTAAGTCTGGATGTGCCTACTCTCCTTACGAACCCGCATGCAAAGCTCGACGATGCATGCAACATGGGTTGTAAGACAAAACTCCCTTCTGCTGACTTGCGCTACATGATAAATCATAAGCGTAAAGCGAGGAAGAACATAATAATTCATAGTACACTTTCGTGCACCAGTATTGTTATCAACTGTTGTTGCTCCAAAGCAACAAGAGTGCCTCAGAGAAAGTCCGTGTTTCGGCGGCTACACTTCTCTGACGACAAGAAGCCACTATGTGTTTCATCCACCATGGCTTCATGGGGTCCCCCTTACGGATGCCCCAATCAAAGACGGTGGACTATGTAAGCCCCTGTTTTTCAAAATTCATTTTTTAATTAGTGTTAATTAATTATTAATGTCATTTTTAGCTTTAAAATATTTATTATGACTTTTAGGAATTTTTCTAGAATTTTTAAATAAATTTTTAATGAGTTTTAAATACAAAAATATCACTTTGCAATTATTTAAAATGTTTTAATACCATTCTGTAATTTTTAAAAAAATTTTTATATCACTATGCAATTATTTTAATTGTTTTAATAGCTTTTTGCAATATCCTAATTGTCTGTGCAAATTAAGTTTTGCACATAATCGTAGCGGGGGGGGTTACTTGCAAATTTAATATTTGCAATGGCTAAGGCGGTGGGCTTTTATGCAATATCCTAATTTTCTGGGGGGCTTCCTGCAAATCCCTAACCCTAACTGCCCCTGACGACCGTGCGCTGTCGTCGTCTCCGACGACGATCACCGAAACCCTAACCCTAATCCTAATTTCTAGCCCTAATCCCACCGCCCTAGGGTTCTATAAATAGCCCCTGACCCCCCAGACCCTAATCCTAGACTCCACGACCACCACAGCCCCCTACGCCGCCGCAACCAACCCATCTTCCCCGACGAGACTCGCCGGAGTTCGCCCTAACCTAGCCCGACGCCTACACGCCACTTCGACAGTCCCGACCACCACCATTCGACGCGTCTCTCTGGGACGATTGCAGCGCCACCACTCCGCCACCGTCCCGACTACTTCTCCGCCGTCCTCGGCCTTCGAAACACTTCCCAATCGTCGGACACGTGAGTAACAGAACTCGAATCGTGTCGTGCGTGTCTCGTTTTCACGCACGAGACTCGCCAGGACACGACGAACCTAATGCTGTGCTCGGACACGCGAGACTGAGCTCGTACGTGTCGTGCATAGCACGGACACGTGGATTCCTGTGTCCCAAACTGTCCGGACACAGGATTGTTTTTATTATTTTTTTTGTTATTTTTTTTGTTATTTTTTTTGTATATTAACTCGTTTAAACCTAAATAAAACTAACATAAAATCTATTCCTAACACAGCGGGCCGCTGGCCCACTGGCCAGCGCGCAGTGATCAAACACCCCCCCTTCTCCTGAGGGCAGAGTTTGAGCCCCCTTTCTGTTTCTTTTTTTCTTTTCTTTTCTGTTATCTTTTCTTTTTCTTTTTATTTTGTATTTATATATATATACATATATGTATATATATTAATATATATGTATATGTATATACTGTTTTTATTAACAGTATTTAATATATATGTATATATTTTATAGTTAGTAAATTATATATATATATATGTTTATATATACATTTTCCTATGTATATATATATTATATATATATACACTATATTATTAAGTGTGTTCTTATATATATATATTTGTATATATATATATATATATATATATATACTTTATAAATTAAGTATTTTTCTCTTACATATATATATGTACTTTTAAAACATATGTATGCATATTTTCACTATGCATAACTTTACCTTATTAAAATAATAATATTTATTTTGACTATTACCAAACTGTATTTTTATTGTATTTAAATTACTGCAACCATTTGGTGTCCAAGCCTAGCATGGGTATTTGGGCTCAAATATGTTTTCACACATTCAAGACCTGTATAAGTCATATTGGACTTGATTCATGGCCTTGGGTCCTGTATTTGAACTTTGGTTCAAATTATATACATGGACAAAATACGCAGATAATTAATTATTGTGTGCAATGCTGTTTTTGATTTTCTAAAAATACTCAAAGTATTGCTAAAATTATGGAAAAATAGTTTTTAGATACTTTGTTAAGTTAGCTAATTTAGTATAATTTTTGTAGTATTTAATTTACTGTTTTGCCACTAGGTTGGCATATGAAATCAAAACTCATTTTCTGTATACTTAGGAAAACTGATTTTTATAAAATATTTGTACTGGTTAATAAATTCCAGAAAAATTATAATAAATTTCTATGATTAACAAGGATCACTTTAGTACTTTACTTTAAGAAAAACTAGGCTTTTTGCCTATCTCTAAAATTATTAGAACACAATGATCTTTTGATTTATTTATTGATTAATTACGACTTGTAGCTTTTTGTGTTATTTGGAGTTTTAGTCGTGTTGAACCCCATCCCTCACTAGTATAAAGACCCTAGAAAGTTAGTTAACATAATGTGTCACCCCACATTGGTCTCCTATGCCAAGTCATCATTTTGGCTAGATGCCCAGTCACAAGTCGTGTTTCACAAATTTGTGTCCTAGTGTCTTAGCTTAGTGTAAAACTAAGTTGTTGCATTTACTTCTACAGTGACGAGCTACCAGACATCCATAGCATTGTTATCGCAGCTTGTTTTGTTTTGCTTTGCTAGAGGCAAGTACTTTCTACGAACTTTACATACTGCTATAAACCATAAAACTGTGAATCCCTAACCATGTTAAATGCTGATCCTTGGGGTAGCAAGTTAGAACTTCACATGTTGTATACTTTCAGTTTCTACCATGTTTATACAGTATCTCATAATCTCTCACATGCTTAAATAACGGGTTAAGGGGAAACTGCTAGTAGTGTACGTGATCATGACCCCCTTCTCCGTATGTATTTACCGAGCACCGTTACATTCTATATGTATCTGTGTCGTATGTCTGGTCCCGCGTTTGTGTATGGATATACACCGATGCCGTTATGTGTACGTATGTGCACATCAGAAAATTGATATGTACCGCTGTACATCCTGATTACCTATTGACTGATCACTCACCTACTACAGTTTTAAACTTTAAAATGTATATCTATCGCCATGCTAAAACATACATAAAACTGAACCAACATGATATGTCATTTCCTTTTTATCACATGATCAGTATTATATGTTTGTTAGATTTAGTACTTGCTCCCGTCCTGACAGGATAACGTTGTAGGTGTCCTTACTGAGGAGGAGTTACTCTGTGACACATACTATGGAGATACTGTCGAGGACCCAGCTCTGCTTTACGAGGATGTTCCTGCAGGAAACCTCGCCTAGTGGTCTTTTGTTTAATTAGACTTTTGAGAGTAGACATGTATTAGACTATATCATTATGTAACTGGACATGTATCCAGTTTTACATTTCAGTTTACTTGTACTTGGATATTTTACTATATACGACGACTTTTGTGTTTGGAGCATTTATGATTCTTCTTCACTTATAGAACTGTTAGCACATTTAGTCTTATCCTGTTGTCTTTAGAACAGCTTACTACGTTTTATCTCAACGTAGGCTGGGCATGACTCGGCCTGGCCCAACAATTTGGGTAGCGGGTCGTGACAGACTACGAACCAAACTTTTTCTATTAGCTCCACGAGAAGAAGAAGGAGAAGTCTACCAACAGATGGCCAACGGGCTGTCACATCCGAAGGAGTTTATATGGGCACTCGATCAAAGGCATGATTCTGTATGGATGACGAAGATTCCCAAGCCGGGGGTAGCATTCCCTCATAATCTGAAGCAGATGACCCCCATACTGGGGGTAGCCTTCCAGAGGACGATGATCCCTCCGAATCCGATGGCGACTATCTACCTCCTCTACCTAAAGACGAAGGACTTGTCCACTCAGAGACAGACAGTATCAGCACCAGTTGTACTATTTCCTCTGTTCATCTCCGCATGTTATCTACATACATGACGGACGGAGAAAGACCTGAAGAAGCTAGTGACCAGACCAGCAAACGGCTAGAGGGTCTTGAAATAGCATTCGCTAAGATCACCGATATGCTTACTAGTATCATGGCAGTTCAAGCTGCTGGGGCTGTTCCTCTACCTCAACAAAATGTCTCAGCTCACACTTGTCCGGCTCACAGCAACAACCCTCCTTCACTATAAAAGGAGTATCATTCCATTGCGCCTCCTTCAAATCTTGCAAATGCCGGAGGTGGTCCTTCGCCAACAATGCCTGACAACCGTTCAGCAGCCGTTTCCCAACACATGCTCAATCAACAGGATGCAATTGATTTCTTGGTCGCTCGCCTCGACACCATCTTGCACAAAGACGAGCTTCAGAAGATGGGGATATCTCAACCGTATCCCCCTGAGTGGGAGAACGCTACTTGCCCTTCTAACTACAAGCCGCTGACGATGAACTCATTTGACGGTTTGACTTCTCCTCGTCAGCACATGACGTACTTCAACACGCAAACTCTGCACTTGCCCAGAGATGATCCGTTCCTCTCGAAGCTGTTTATTAGCACCTTACAGGGGGTAGCCTTCGATTGGTTCTGCAGTCTTCCTGACGGGTGTATCAATTCATTCAAAGACTTGGAGAGGTTGTTCCTCAATAGGTTTTATGAGAGTGGCATACATGTTAGTATGTCCTCTCTCATCGAGACTAAACAAAGGAGGACTGAGTCTGTTATCGCCTTCATAGAATGCTTCAGGCGGTTAGCACTGAAGACGCCCTTCGGCATACCAGACTCAGAACTTATGGATACTTGTCGACATAACTTCCTTCCTACAGTGATGTTTTGTCTAGGTATACATAAGTATGATACATGGCCCGATTTTATTGGGGCCGCTAATGCTGCTGAAAACAATGTTCCTAACTTGGAACTACTGGGGTTGAAGACACCCAAATCCGAAGACAAGGGAAATCATCTTCAAACTATCCCTGTTCGTGGGGTTAAAGGGAAAGAAGTCCTGAAAGTCGACACATCCAAAGGAGCTTCCAATTCTCAGGACGCCTCTGACAAGCCTAAGGAGACCTTCTCCTTTGACGAAGACGATGTCATTACCATCTTCCACACATTGACGAAGGATAATAAGCTGACATTGCCTCCACCACGACGTCCTACAGAGGCGAGCCAACTCAATGATCCCAAGTACTGTCTCTATCATCAGTACGTACATCACTCCACCAAGGATTGCATTATCCTGAAGAAGAAGATACAACAGCTTATTGACAGCCAAGTGATCAACCTCGAAGCTGAAGACAAGGTCATATCTGCTAATATGATCTCTCTTCAGTTTGGGACTTTTCTCCTACAGAAATCCCAGACGGCGTAGTCCGGATCCCCAAGGCGATGATGGAAGTCGTCAACCTACCACCAGCTCGTAACTCGACCTTGGTCCCACTCACAACTGAACATGGTGAGATCATGTGGGTCCACCCGGACCTTGTCCAAGAAGTGACGCAGGGGGTAGCACCTCCCAAAGTAAGTAGGGACAAGAAATTCAAGCCATGCCATATGGTATCCTCTCCCATCTACGAGGTTCTATCTGGCGAGATGCGATCGGAGAAGACTTATCTTCGGACGTACGATCCCACACAAGAAGAAGCACTACCTTCTCAAGCTCCTGGTGCCCCCACAAGCTCAGAAACCGGCCCGTCCCAGCCTCAAACCACGGATAAATCCAAGTAGAAGGAGACACGGTTTGACAAATCTCTAAAGGCGCCAGCTCCCGAAGGCATGGATCGGCCCTACAACTTTGACATACTGGCTCAGCTAGCCAATACACCTGCCAGGTTGTCTCTGTTCGATCTATTGCGACTCTCCAAAGAAATGCGAAAGGCCTTAAGTGAGGCATTACTACATGTCGACTCTTACCTCACTGAAGTTAAAGCCCCCGCTGAAGATCCTGTCTCCTGTCTCCACTGCCACAATACTATGAAAGTGGTGCCCAACATCACCTTCTCACAGGAGGACATGCTACTAAAAAATAATCGTCATGATAGACCCCTATACTATACAGGGTATATCGGGACGATCAAGGTGGACCACATGCACATCAATCCAGGATCCTCCCTCAGCATCATTTCTAGAAGTTTGCTTCAAGTTCTGGGAATCCCTCTACACAAGCTATCCGCAACCAACACAACCATCATGGCTTTCAATGCTGGTCGAAGACATCCGCTGGACAAGATCCGTCTCAAATGCCAGATCGGTGATCTCCGAATGGAGGTTTCTTGCTATGTGATCGATGCCAACATATCCTACAACGTCTTGTTGGAACGTCCATGGATACACGCGAACATGATCGTTCCTTCCACACTTCACCAGTACTTCAAGTACGTCAACAATGACGGTGTCGTGAAGACGGAGTTTGCCGAAGTCGATCCTTTCAAGGGCATCGAAGCTTGCTACGGGGATTCGGTACTTTACCAATCTCAACCCCCCAAGGATGACGGCAACGAAGCTGACAATGAAGCTGAAGCAAGTCCATCCTCCAATTATGGTCTCCTAATTGTCCGAGTTAAAGGACGTACTACTCCAAAAAGTACTCCAAAGCCTCTCACAATCTGGGTGAAGAACCCTAACAAGGTCAAACCATTGACCATCACTCTCCGCAAGACACCCCGGAAGGAACCTACTGATGCCTGTCCCCCCAATCCTGAAGAATTACCCTACATGGTGAACTCGGCCAAGACTGTGGCTCATCTTCCAGATGATGATCCTATCAATGAGTATATCAATACTCATAATAATGTACATTCAGTGGATGATGTTATCCCTGAAGAAGAACTTGCGTATTTCCTTAGTAAAGGTTTATCTTTGAATTACTCCGATGTCTATCGATCTGTAGATCACTACATAGATACGATATACGCTCTAGAGAACGGTATAGGACCACACCTCTGCATGCCGGTCACAACACCTCACCTGCGGGAAAAAGTTTACCCTGAAGATATCCTCTACTTTATCGTTCCAGCCAGAAAGAAAGATGAAGAGCTAATCATCTTTGGTCGTATAATTGGCGAGAGAAAGTTCGTTCCAGACTCTACTTCTTCCAAGCACAACACAGAAGCTGACTATGACTCTAGAAAAATGCAACTTTTTCGGTATAGTTGGCAGGCCAAGAATATCATCCAAAATATGGGATATGACATCAAAAGCGACGAAGGGCTAAATTACGGCCGAGGACGACTGTTGCCAATACGACACTTTGCTCCTCCTGGAAAACCCGAGAACTACTATCAACGAAGCGGTATTGGTTTGGGCTATGTCTCTCCTCCAACAACTCCCAAAAGATCAGATAATAAAGCAGATCGTTGTTCTCATTCTTCTGATTCCTTCCTCTGGGACTCAGACTCCAGCATCGATGACATATTCAATGCAACTCTGTCTGTCAACATGGTTTCTGCGGACCAAATTACAGATAATGTCCAATCAATCGAACTCGAACAATAGGCTCAAAAGATGAACACCAAGTGGGAGCTGCACTTCGAACAACGGGAACCACCTATCGAAGACAAAGTCATCCAAGTCAATCTAGGAGATAAAGCATCCTTCAAACCAATCTTCATCAGCAAAAGTCTATCTGGCGATGAACGCCAATCTCTTATACAGCTTATAAGAGAATACATCGACGTCTTCGTATGGAGCTATGAAGATATGCCAGGCTTGGACCCTAAAGTCGCCATGCACCGCCTGAATATTTTGTCTAAAGCTAAGCCAGTGAAACAGCAACAGCGACGATTCCGACCAGACGTCTTGGAAGCCATCGAGAATGAAGTCAAGAAGCTCATTGCCAGTGGATTCATTCGCAAGGAACAACACTCAGACTGGGTTGCCAACATCGTCCCAGTCGTGAAAAAGAATGGTAGAGCTCGAGTCTATATCAACTACCGTGATTTGAACTCTGCATGTCCGAAAGACGAGTTCCTTCTACCGATCACTGACATAATGATCGACAATACTTGCGACTTCGAGCGAATGTCCTTCATGGATGGGTTCTTAGGCTACAACCAAATCAAGATATTCTCCGACGAAGAGAAGCACACATCTTTTCGAACATCGTTGGGGGTATATTTGTATACGGTGATGACCTTCGGATTGAAGAATGCAGGGGCAACATACCGGCGAGCCATGAACACAATTTTTTGCGATCATTTGTGCAAAACTGTGGAGTGCTATGTAGACGGTATCGCAGTCAAAAGTCGTCTCAAGGGCAACCACCTCCAAGACTTTGAGAACGGTGTTCGAACTAATGTGTGTACACCAACTCAAGATGAATCCAACTAAGTATTTTCTGGGAGTCTCCAGCGGCAAGTTCCTTTGTTTCGTCATCACTTCAAAGGGTATACATCTGGACCCGGAGAAAGTGAAGGCTATCCTCGACATGCATCCTCCAAAAAATCTCAAAGAGCTACGTGGACTACAAGGAAGGCTAGCCTACATCAGACGATTCATTTCAAACCTCTCTGGAAGGTGTCAACCGTTCACCCAGCTCATGAAGAAAGGCGTATCTTTTGTCTGGACTGAACAATATCAACGCGTATTCGACGATATCAAGGCGTATCTTATAAGCCCTCCAGTATTGGTAGCTCCAATAATGGGGAAGCCCTTCTTACTATATGTCCGTGCTATGGATCATTCTCTTGGCGCCCTATTAGCTCAGAAGAATGAAGGCGGCCATGAACAGGCAATCTACTACCTCAGCCGTATAATGGTGGGTACTGAGCACAGATACACACCGGTAGAGAAGGAATGCCTTGTACTAGTATTTGCCATCCAAAAGACATGCCACTACGTGTCTGGACAGACTATCCACATCATATCTAAAGTCAACCCTCTCAGAATACTCATGACTAAACCGGGTTCTCTCAATTCTCATTTAGCTACATGGGCAATGCTGTTGACTCTATATGATATGATCTTCGTCCCTCAGAAGGCAGTAAAAGGCCAAGCATTAGCTGATTTTCTAGCAGCTCATCTGGTGCCGGAGTCGGCCAAACTCTACGATGAAATCTCTGACGAAGTGGTGGAGTCTAACACTGCAACTGAAGAAGTCCCCATTTGGCGAATGTTCTTTGACGGCGTATCAAGAACATGGCCCAAAGGAGACATCATGGCTGGAGTAGGTATCGTGCTCGTGTTACCTGATCATCTGGTCATACACCGTGTATATTCGCTCGTGGAACCATGCACTAACAATGTGGCCGAATATAATACTTTATTAATCGGCCTACAACTGGCGAAGCAACTGGAAGTTGACTATCTGGAAGCTTACGGCGATTCCAAGCTAATAGTCAGTCAGGTCCGAAGGGATTATGAAGTTCGCCATGAAAATCTCATCCTCTACCATAGAGCAACAATCGAGCTGGCATCTACCTTTGCTGGATTCTTCATTGAGCACGTGCCTCGACTACAGAATATAGAAGCAGATGCTCTAGCCAGTCTCGCTGCTTCCTTGACCGTTCCAACTAATATTCAG
The DNA here is from genome assembly GCA_029216955.1 of Iris pallida. Lineage (NCBI taxonomy): Eukaryota > Viridiplantae > Streptophyta > Magnoliopsida > Asparagales > Iridaceae > Iris > Iris pallida. Next base: position 24,225,264 of record JANAVB010009198.1, on the reverse strand, counting down.
CAGTCGATCACAGTGTCTGGTCGATAACTATTCTGTATAAAAAATGCCTTGCATATTCATCACAGTTATGCAGCGAAAATAAACATCGATGCTAAAGACTGGAGATTTCTCTTCATAGACTACGCTGTCTATGGAATCCTCCCCAAGGACCCGAAGGAAGTAGTATCCATCCAAAGACGATCCCTCAGATTTTACTACGATACGGCTACCAAGATGTTGTACCGACGCTCTTACGACGGGCTACTGTTACGATGCTTATCAGACATAGAAGCCAAACATGCACTCCGGGAGGTATACGATAGAGTTTGTGGTGCACATCAACCAGGCCCCAAATTATAAGATTGCCTCAAAAGAATGGGTTATTACTGGCCCATAATGATAACAGATGCTGTTGAATATACAAAGAAGTACAGAGCTTGTCAGTTCCATGCCGATTTCATTCATCAACCTTCGGAGTTTCTACATCCGACGACAGCATCTTGGCCATTTGAAGCCTGGGACATGGATGTCATAGGACCAATCAGCCCGCCATCCTCCAAAGGACATCGGTTCATCCTAGCCATAACCGATTACTTTTCTAAATGGGCGGAAGCTATACCGCTCACCAAAGTGAAGATGTCACACGTGATCAGATTCATCAAACATCACGTCATCTACCGCTTCGGCCTACCTCGCAGGATCATCCATAATAATGGTCCAAAGTTTGTAAGCCATGCATTCTATCGGTTCTGCGATAAGAATCGAATCCAGAACGTAGCCTCCACTGCCTACAATCCAGCGGCTAACGGGCTAGCGGAAGCCTTTAACAAAACCATCATAAAACTTCTTAAGAAGTTCGTGTCTTTAAATAAGTGCGATTGGAACGAGAAGCTAGGTGAATGTCTATGGGCTTATCGCACAACGGTCCGGACTCCAACAGGCAGTACGCCATTCTCTCTGGTTTATGGGAGCGAAGCAGTTCTTTTCCTAGAAATCCAGATTCTTTCTCTTCGAGTAGCCTTAGCCAGCGAGCTGATTACTGAAGAAAGCTATCGTCTGCGACTCTAGAAGCTCGAAGCGTTAGACGAAAAATGCTTGTTAGCTCAGTAGCGCATTGAGCTATACCAAGCACGCCTTTCCAGAGCCTTCAATAAAAAAGTGAAGAAAAGGATCTTCCAAGTCAGTGATCTGGTCCTAGCAGTAAGAAGACCGATGGTCATGACGCACAAAACAAAAGAAAAATTCCAGCCTAAATGGGAAGGTCCTTTCGTCATAGAATCAGTGTATTCTAACGGTACGCACCGATTGACCAAGCCTGATGGTGACTTGCTCATGATGCCTATCAATGGCAAATTTCTGAAGAAGTACTATGTGTAACCTCTTTTACATAATATTCACATATGTTCAGTCATGTAAATGTACAGTACGATGTTTATATGATTCAAAAAAACTATCTAACTATTATCCGTATTTCAAGAGTCTTGAATACGCACTGGATAATAGGTCCTCTAAATATTTCCCCAGTGGAATTATTTCTGTTTTTGACTCTGTCCAAACTCGGTTTGACGAAAATAAGTCACGTCCCTATTACCTCTGAATTATTTTCTAATAATTATTTTCCCAGTGGAATGATTAAATGTTTTGCCACGTCCATATAACCTCTGAGCAAAGCATTCATCAAAGATAATCACGTCCCTATTACCTCTGAATTATCCACCCCTCCCTAATGCTATATACTTTCCACGTCCGTATTACCTCTGGTCAGATATAGAACATCCTCTGCTATTACGTCCATATTACCTCTACTAGCAGCTTCGTTTAAACTTATTATCTATATTCGAATCATTCGAATATAAAATAGATAACAGGTCCACATCAAAAAAATTCCAGTAGAATATCCACCAGAAATATCTTTGCTACGTCCATATTACCTCTAGCATCGATATTTCACAAAACCACATTCATTTCCGAAAAGATTTTTTATTTTGTACTTAAACGTCCATCAAAAGACGAAAAAAAAGGTACAAGAGCCATGAACGGCCAAAAAAAAGAAGTTACAAAATCTACGGGATACACAAACGATTGATGCTGTCCCTCAGAGCTGCAATCTCGGCCTCAGACTTCACAGTAGCTTGGCACTGTGCCTCCTCCTGACGAGCGGCTTCATCTTCAAAGTGGATCAGACACTGATGCTCCTCCTCCAACTTCGCCAGCTGTTCTTCTAAACGGGCAAAAGTTGTGGCAGTCATGGCAGCCTGGGACAAATAATCCTCCTATTCAGATGTTGCCGCCCTCAAGTCAGCTTCCAGCTGGGCAATCTCGTTCCTGATCTGCGTAATGTGATTGTGCTTCTCAATAATTTGTGCAGCCAGCCTGTTCTTTGAGGCAGCATGGGCCTCACTCGCAGCATTGAACTGGCCATAGTGGTCAGCCAGCTTACCGATCTCCTGGATGAGGGCATCCTTCCTTGCTTGGAAGGTAGCCTTCTCCTCTGTAAGATCTGTTATCAAAGCGTCGTCCTCTGCATGGAACATTGACGTCGGACTCTGCTGTTTGATGTCTCGAAACCTGGCTAGCTGACCCACCAGGTCATTCAGGACCTTCCTTAGGGTGTTGGCCCGCTCTTCATAGCCAACTATGCTCTCGAGGGCCACTACCTGACATTCGGCAACAGCCTTCACAGGGTCGAAGGCGGCATTCCGATTCAGGACCCCAGGAAGCTTCAGTTTCAATACGGAGTAGAAAGCTTTGACAACTTCCTGGGTCATTGCTTCATCCTCGGTGGAGGTCGTCGGAGAAGAGGCTTGGAAAGTTTCTTCCACTTCTGGAAGGAACACCTGGCAAGAAGTCGAACCTGACGGAGAAAGCAATATAAATCAGTAACCAGAAAAGGATGGAAAGAAATACGAAAAGGTTGTAATTTCGTACCTTCGGCTTGCTCAACCCCAACTTGGGCTGCGTCGTCAACCTTGGTTTCAGGGAAACCAAGAGCAGACCTGGACTGTTCAAGAGGAATAATGTCAAGGCCCCGAGCAGCATCGGACCTGGTTTCTTCCACAAGCCCATCCGGAATAGGAGCAGATTCAGCAACAGCCTCCTCAGCAGGCTGCTCGACCGCTCTTTCTGAATCCAATACCGGCTCACTAACAGCTCCCTCCATAGTAGCAGATTTGGAGGGGCCGAGAACAACTTCTGTCCCTCTCCCAATGGTGGGGACCATCTCCACAAGGGGTTCTTTCTCCTTGTCAATAAGGGAACACACAGACGTGGTCAGCCTCACGAGGAGCACGCAAAATCAAAGTCTAAAGATCTCATCCGAAGAGAGGCACAAAGACAACGTACCCGCAGGAGGATGAGCCGATTGGACTTGTTTCTCGTCCAGCTCTTTCATCGCAGTTCCTATTGCAGACATATCTTCCACAGATATATCGTAGGAGAAACTGATCTTCTGACCGCCATCAGGGTCTGGGCCTTCGCCATGCTCACCCTGTCGCTCAGGTCTTACGGTCGAAGAAGACCCGCCCTCATCCAACAGTCGAGGACGAGCAGGGGACATTGTCGCCACCTCCACCTCCTCAGAGGAGGAGGCACCTACCGGGGTCCTGTACAAAGGACAAACACAAGGGTGAGAAAGCTGCTAAAGGCCTGACCAGAATGGCTATGGAGTCTAGGAAGGGATCTACCTTCCGGATAATAACGGCCCGTGACGCCGTTTCTCCTCTTCCAGTTTTCCAGGAGGACCTCCTCAAGGGAGGCGAGGCAGCACCCACTTTCTTGGCTCTCCTCAGGGCAACAGTTTTCTTCTTTCGCTTTATAGTTGGCTCCTGGGCCAATTCAGTTGAAGCCTTCCTCTTCTGAGGAGGATTGAGAGGAAAAGAATCATCGTCTTTCATGTCCCCCTTCGGAGACACTGTTGGCTCCCTAAAGATAGCTTCTGGCAGCATTACTACGGCTGGTTCTATGGTAGGAACAGTACTTTTCTTCTTACGGTCTTTCGACACCTTTTTCGTGGAAAAGGGGTCAAAACGAGTCCCCAATATCAAGCTATGTTCACGATCATACTGAGGATAAAAAGTATTGATCTGAACGTAAAATTTGGCGGCAGCATCGCACAAATGGGTCTCAGGCTTTTCCAGGGGCAGAGCAAAGGCCGTCCCCGTGCACCCGGCATTGTAGTACATTCAAGCACGTGCCCCGTCAATCAAGCTGCCTATCGACTCCAAATATGGGCTAGCATTTCCCAGAAGGAGTTGACTATAGCCAAACTGTCGCACAAAGTGGCTCGACAAATACGGCTTCAGTTAGGCATGATTCATGTTTCGGAGCACCAAATGTGATGGTCTAATAGACTGAAGCCAGGGAAATGCCCCAGCAGTCAAATTTGTGGCATGAACTCCTTCATCCACTAAGATATCTCCTGCAATACCACTACCGGACGGTGGGGATACTCTAAAGAACTCATAGTTTTACAAAAGCCTAAAGCCTTTCTACAAGCAGGTACACCGATGACGGCCCAATCTGCATCACGAAATCTACGAAGAAAGGCGTCTTCTGCCACAGAGTCTGCCTCCAGCCCAACATTCATTAGGGAAGGATAATACAGTAGCAGCCACCCCATCAGGAAATGATACGGAAGCTCGGTCCGGGCGAAGTGGGGCCTGCCATTGGGAGTCACCGCATCCTTGACAAAGTCCCGCAGACCTCGTCCAGTGGCACAGACCATCGCAGGAAGCAACACAAGACGGTGTCCGAATGCCAGCTTCACAGCCGGAAGTATCATAACCCGGCTTATTCTCTCAATGGACCCTGAACCTCCAGGGACTACGCAGTCACGAAGCCAGATCATTAAGAAAGCTGCCAACACAGCTTTCTCCGATAACGGATATTCGGCTTGACGGAAGTAGTGGCCAATCGTAAACCCAGGATCATCGCTGTCCTCAGTATCCGCCGTCTCATAGTCCGCCATTCGGGCCTCTATATCGGACTCAGTCTTAGGTTTTAAGATCGAAAAGGAGGCCGGATCCTCCTCTTGAACGAAGACATAGCCCGTCCAGGCTCTCGTATAGGGATTGGCCCCCTCGGTCCTCCCTTTCTTATTAATCCTATGACAGATAAGAAGGTAACAAAGCAATTCCTTGTATACATCAATCATCTCAGAGTTTTCACTCTCCAGGTCCCGGAGTTCTTCATCACAAGGCACGTACTCTACATAGGGCTCCGTACCCCAGGGAAGCTTCGACACTTCCTGTATTTTATGGAGAGCCAATCCCATCTCCCCAGCCGGAGTAAAGAAGGCACAAGTATGAAGGTTATATAACTCGACCAAAAAGACAAACATTGGACAGTTGACCCTCATACCATATTGAGTGGTCCTAATAGCATAGTAAAGGCCAACAGTCTTCAGGGCAGCTTCATACGTAGAAAGAATCCAGCCAGTAAAATTGCTCCAGAATGAAGACGGGTACCGCCAGCCTTTCATCTGCATCTTCCCTGCGGGATACGACACACCCCCCATCATCATCAAATGGCAAAGCGTGTCAGCGGCATACGGATAGAGGTTAGTGGAAATGTCGTTCACTACGGCACCAGGTTGCAGTCCCCTCGTAGAGTAAGATACAGAGCCCCGGACACATTTGAAAGTGTCCTTCCTTCGATCGTCTGAGTCAAACTAAATTCTCCCAGAGATGATTCGGGGAAGCTCAGGAGTTAGCTCCCACTTCATCCGTCGTCGCACGTACTAAGGCAGTTAAAGCAGACAAAGGATACTGGCGCTCCATCGATGGCAGCCATATCCTCTAATTTTCCAGACTGATCACCATGGGGTTTCTCAAACGTATGGTCTCGCCATTTTCAAAACCTACACTACCACCAAACAAAAAGTACAATTTCTTGAAGTGACGTGCCCCTTCACGTACGAACTTCTCATCATTAATCATCTGTCGCAAGAAAGTCTTATCCTGTTCAAGTATAGCGAGGGTCCGCTCCATGGGCTGATTTTGACTAATCTTGGCCTGAACCGTGCTGAGCATGTTTGTTATGGGACTGGTATCAAGGGCCTGATAAACGGAGCCGAAAGGGATTCTATCAAACTCTGGGATAAACATGTTTACTGCAAGGGCAGAAAGAAAGTCAGACTCAGAAAACTGTAGAAAAAACTAAGTCCTGAAGACTCCTATGCGCCCAAAGGGATATGCGCCCAAAATAAGACATACGGGCGTATAACACACGAACAGTGCGTGGGCGTATAACATGCCACTGCTTAGAGGGCGCATAACATGGCAACACACAGGCTCATAGCACACCACAATGTTGGCGTATAACTTCTATGGGCACATAATGATGCTCACAGAAGTATGTTGCCTTACGCACAAGCGCCCGGGCAGAAAAAAAGTCCGAGCGTCGCAAATTAACACTCGAGACTTTATTTTTTTGAAGCATGCCCTCACCCAGAATCAGGTCCTAGACTGCCGAGGATGCTGTCGCAGGAGAAGAGTCACTCGGCGAAGCCCCTTGCCCTTCGCGGATCTCTTGGCGACCTTGGGAGACATGATTCTCAAAGAAAGAAGACGAAGAGTTTTCTGAAAATTTAAAAAGAAAGGAATAATGAACTTTCTCTCTCCTTCAGGGCCTATTTATAGGCACGGGTCACTTCCTATGCGCCCACTTGCTGTATGCGCACATGCGCCCATTGTGTTATATGCACCCACAACGGCCTATGTGCCCACGTGAAGAATCGGCTTCCTGCATACTATGCGACTGTCCCTTGCTGACGTGGACGACGTATGAAGGATGGACCGCTTCAAATTCTGTTCTAATGAATCTGTCAATTCGAATTTTGAGGAAAATCTCAACAGTCGTATCTTCTTGACAGGCTGCGCCCAAAGCTAGAGCCGTGCTATGCGCCTATTGCATCACGAGAAAAAATCCATGCTTCTTTCAAAGTATTTTAAACTTGTTCAAGTATCAAAAACTTTGAAGGAGGTCTTGTAGAAGCATGCAAAATTTTCAACAAATAAAGCCCCATGCGCCCAAGTCAGTGTAGCTACATGCGCCCAAGTCAGTGTGGCTCCATGCGCCCAAGTCAGTGTAGCTCCATACGCCGAAGTCAGTGTAGCTCTATGCGCCTAGTCAAGTGTAGCTCCATGCGCCCAGTCAGTAAAGCTTTATACGCCCAAGACTAGCTCTCCTGAAAGGAGGGTGCATAGCCTGAGACATGGCTATGCGCCCAAGCCTGACCCAGTCAAAGCCATGATCAAAACGTGCACTGAAGCACACGGCCACGTCAGTCTCCATGAACAATCATGTACTGAAGCATGCGGCCACGTCAAGACCATGACCAACCCATGATCTCGCAGCTTGTATGCGCCTACATCCTATGCGCCCAAAGCAGGAGTATGCGCCCACATAAAAGCCAGCGTGTTTGCTCATGTGGGCGCATAACACCATTCCAGCTCAAGAACGACTATAAAAGGGGGGACTTATCCCTCTTCAAACACAAAGAACGGAGAGCATTTTCAAGAGCCAAATTGCTGCACTTCTTGCCAGTGAGCCGAGAGTTAGCAATTTTCATAGATTTTCTCCCATTTTTGTAATCGAAGTGTCAACGGAGTAAAGGAGCAACTGCCGTTCGATCTCTATCGTCCCATTTCCCAGAATTCTTTTTTGTACTCGGGGATCCTCAGCACAGGATCTCTCAGACGTACTCGATTTGTGCTGTCTTACGCCAATAAAAGAAAAGACAGAATTTTCTTCTTCTTTTTGTGTGTGTCCACAGTGGTGGTGTTCATCGACGATATCTTGGTGTACTTGAAGACCCCAGAGGAGCATGAGGAGCACTTGAGAGTGGTTCTGGAGACTCTCAGGAAGGAGAAGCTTTATGGCAAGCTCTCGAAGTGTATATTCTTCCTGGATCGAGTTGATTTCCTGGGTCGTTATGACCGGAGATGGGATCTCAGTTGACCCGAAGAAGATTACGACAATTGAGGCATGGACAGCCCCGAGTTCAATTGCGGAGATCAGGAGCTTCCTGGGATTGGCAGGCTACTACAAGAGGTTCATTTAGGATTTCTTTCGGGTTGCAGAGCCGTTGACTAGGCTGGCTCGGAAGGACGCAGAGTTTAGCTCGTTAAAGGAGTGTTAGGTCGCTTTTGATGAGTTGAAAAAGCGGTTGATGATAGCTCCAATTCTGACATTGCCATCAGGATCAGGCCGGTTCACTATCTACAGTGACGCCTCAGGGAAGAGTTTGAGTTGTTTCTTACAGCAGCATAGGAAGGTAATTGCCTATGCTTCCAGGCAGTTACATCTGCATGAGAAGAACTACCCTACCCATGACTTGGAGTTAGTAGCAGTTATCTTTGCTCTTAAGTTGTAAGAAATACTATTTATATGTAGAGTGAGTAGAGATCTTCACCGACCATAAGAGCTTGACGTATGTGTTTACCCAGAAAGAGCTCAATATGAGGCAGCGAAGATGGTTAGAGTTGATGAAGGACTTCGACATTACATTGCAGTATCATCCAGAGAAGGCCAACATTGTTGTCGATGCCATGAGTATGTATCTAATAGCTATGTGTTTGACGGCAGACCGTCACTTGTTACCAGATCTGGAGAGCTTGAAGATCGAGGTGATAGTGCCGGAAGTTGAGATACAGATGTGGGGACTGCAGATTCAGTCGGACTTGATTGAAAGGATCAAGTCAACTCAGTTCGACGATATCGCTCTGCAGTGTATACGAGAGCAGGTTTGAGCAGGACTTGTTGAGGAGTTTGTCATTGCAGAGGATGGCACATTGAGGCACGGTTCCAGACTGTGTGTGCCCAGTGGAGACCTTCGGGAGCAGGTTATACAGGAGGCCCACCGTTCTCAGTACTCTATGCATCCAGGCGCTAACAAGATGTATAGGATCTGAAGGAGCATGTCTGGTGGTATGGGATGAAGCGGAAGGTAGCACGCTTCGTAGCTAGATGTTTGGTCTGCTAGCAGGTAAAGATAAAGAGGCAGAGGCCAGGAGGACTGTTACAGTAATTGCCCATTTCGGAGTGAAAGTGGGAGCATATCACGATGGACTTCGTTTCAGGATTGTCGCGTACACCATGAGGGAAAGACGCGATTTGGGTCATCATAGACAGGTTGACCAAATTAGCCCACTTCTTGCCATTCAAGGTGAGTTTGTCTACAGAGAAGCTAGCAGAGATATACGTGCGTCAGATTGTCAGACTTCATGGAGTTCCAGTGAGCATTGTCTCGGATCAGGATAATCGCTTTACTTCTCATTTCTGGCAGAGTCTGTATACTAGTTTGGGCACTCTTCTCAAATTTAGTGCTACATACCACCCTCAGATGGACGGACAGTCAGAAAGGACTATTCAGACACTCGAAGACATGCTACGGACCTGTGTCATGGACTTTAGAGGTTCCTGGGAGGATCATTTGCACTTGGTGGAGTTTGCATACAACAACAACTTCCAGGCCAGTATTGAGATGTCACCATTTGAGATACTGTATGGGCGTAGATGTCATACTCCCTTGTCTTAGGATGACGTTGGAGAGCGGGCTTTATTGGTACCTGAGATGGTTGTGGATGCAGCCGAGAAGGTAAAGCTCATCGGGGATCGACTTCGCGTGCCGCAGGACAGACATCAGCATTGGGCCGATAGCCACCCAGATCTTCAGAGTTTGAGGTAGAGCTTAGAGATAGGATTAGGATTAGGATTAGGATTAGGATTGGTTTGATTTTATGATTTTGATTTATCATGTTTGATTATTATAGTTAATTTGAGACCTTGTTTGTTATAGGTTAGAGATCTGGTATTCTTGAGGATATCTCCGACACGTGGTACTATACGCTTTGGTGGAGGTGGAAAGCTTAGTTTGCGTTTCATCGGACCTTTCGTTATCAGCGGGAGAGTCGGTGACATGGCATACAGGCAAGACTTGTCACCTGTATTAGAGGGAGTCTACAACGTATTTTACGTATCGCAGTTGAGACGGTACGTGGCGGACCCCAGCCATGTACTCGATCATTCCGAGATCGAGGTAGGACCTACTCTTAGTTATCCATAATAGCCTGGGAGAAGGTGCTGAGGAACCGGACGATACCCTTAGTTCGCGTCGCATGGAGGCATCATTCTCCATAAGAGTCTACCTGGGAGAGGGAGGATGAGATGCGCGAGCGATACCCTTATCTTTTCGGACCTTGAGGTATGATTCTCTATCATTCTCATCAGTTTAGTTTTGCCTTTAATTTCGAGGACGAAATTATTTTAAGGAGGGTAGACTTGTTACTGTCACATTTTTAACCTAAGGGTATTTTGGTTATTTGTGATTTATTAGAATTAATTTGAATTTTTGATAATTAATATTGTGCTAATTATTGTGTTGAGCCTTGACCTAGATTTGCCCTAATCTAGATGTTAGTCATTAGCCTAGAGAATGCATTAGAAGTTTCTAACTAGAAGACTAAGTTAGTTAATATCTAGATATTTTAGCTAAGTTAGATACTTTAGATTGAAACCTAATTTCTAATTGGGCCTTTAACTTGAGGGCTTAACTTACATTGTAGAGAGAAGCCCATAGCTTATCAAGTGACTAAACCCTAACCCGCTAGAAGTGGTCGGCCAAGCATTGCCCCCCTTTATAAGCATTGCTTGCCCCCCCTTTATAAGCATCACATCATTACATCTTGCCTCTTTTTGTTGCCTCTTCAAACCCTAATTTGTGCTCTTCTCCAAAATCTATCCCCTTTTGTCACGCCTCAGAACCAGAATACTGGAGAGCGGAGGCAGACATAGCCAGCTACATATATTGAAGTGCCACCCACCTCGCTATACGGTCACGGCTGTCTAGACACATGAGGGTTTAACTACAAGCTATCAGTCTCCTATGGTCAAGAACAAGCCTATTGTCTCAATCACAAGCAAGTAAGTAAATATTATGAGATGTAAGACCACCAAATATACAATAGTAAGGCGTCTCAAACATTACATATTTAGCTGATCATGAAGCTAGTCCTTACAAAATATCATGACTAACAAGAGTTTAGTCATACATGATCAACCCTAGGATCTGTCAATCATGTTACAGCCCATAGGCAGACAGTAAATAAAGTTACAACCGAGCTAACAAGTGCTCGTCGGCTAAATGCCTCAAAAGAATAATTTTACAATAAAGTGAAAGAACAAAAAAAACCCACTCGTTGCCAGGGTTATGCCTGGTGGTCACCATCTGGCTGGAAGGTAGGTAGATCCTCTGGAGCTGCTCCGATATCTGGCCATACAAAACCAGCTGGGTCAGACCCAAGAAAGAGCAAGTGCCACAAAGGTGGCTTCACTTAGAAACTAAAACCAGCAAATCATAATAGAATATTAAAGATAATAAATAAAGAACTGATAATAATAGAGATAACAACAGTAAACTGAGTACGAGAAAACCATTCAAGTAGTCAGGTCACAACCCTTAAACCAAACAAGGACCGGGGTTGCAGCCCTTCACCTGAATAGAAATCCGTCTCAAATACTATTGGTACAGTGAAGACAATAAACGAAGAGAGGACACAGAACTGCTCCAGGAGCCAGATTACAACCCTTAAACCAAACAAGGACCGGGGTTGTAACCCTTTGCCTGAACAGAACTGGACCCCTGATCTTTATTGCTAAGGCCAGTATAAATAATTATGGTGTTAAGGTAAGGTAAAACATGACGGACATGGCATGGGGTTGCAATAAGACAATAAACGAATAGAGGACACAGAACTACTCTGGGAGCCAGGTTACAACCTTTAAACCAAACAAGGACCGGGGTTGTAACCCTTTGCCCGAATAGAACTGGTCCCCCGATCGTTATTGTTATGGCAAGCATCAATAATCATGTCATGTCACAATCTTGTACAGGATTAGGATAAGACTAAGCTGAAATAAACTCCATCCTATCAATCACGGCCAATCAAGAGTATGGCTTGATACTTTTAACTAACTAGGGTTATCACAGGCCTAGTTACTAGTAAGATGCAATGAGATTATCCCAACAGCCACAAGCCCTCCAGACCATCCGGTTATCCAGGTCGAATGTCCGTTTATGAAGAATGCAACACGTGGCTGTGTGTTAGAAATGTGTCCAACTCGTCGGTAGGCTACAAGTCCACTTAATGCGTCCAGATAACGGGATTGCCTGTAGCTGGGAATCTCTTCAAGTCTACTGAATTATTCTAGTTTATTAGCATTAGTCAATTACTGTAGGTATCCCTGACCGTGGTACTCAGGGATCCATATCCTAGACATGATGCAAGACAGTACCAGTTTATTTGTATAAATACAATCGCCCACGGTGTCCAGGTCTTTCATACTTGTCATGTCAGACTAGCTGTCGTAACAGCATGTCATAATATATCATGTCAGTTTGCTTGCCAAGAGTGCGCCACAGCGGGACATTATCGTATTATATTCTTACCTTATCATGAATGAGAGAAACTTGCATAAAATAACTAGTGACATATTTTTGAAGCCAAGGAAAAGATCTATAACTTTCATGTTTTGAGTTTTTCAAGATTCTAGCTACAAAATAACTTAAACAGGCAAAAACAGTGAAATGGAGCAATTTCGGCGCATGGGATTCCTGCACAATCGGCGCGTGGGATTCCTGCACAATCGGCACGTGGGATTCCTGCACAATCGGCGCGTGGGATTCCTGCACCATCGGCGCGTAGGATTCCTGCACAATTGGCGCGTAGATTCCTGCACAATTGGTGCGTGGGATTTTCGTACAATCGACACGTGGGAATTCCTTCACAATCGGCGTATGGGATTTCTGCACAATCGGCGCATGGGATTCCTGCACCATTGTCGTGTGGGAAACTCACGTTGTGTCTTCAGTACATGTGCGTAGGGAACCTACGCGCATGACACGCTCGGAGTTAAGGGATGCGTTGCCGGGACTTCACAGCGCATGGCCTCCCGGCGCATGGCCTCCCGGGCGCATGGGGGGTCATCGTCCCCAATCAGCAAGTTCAGCCATGAAAGTTCCGAAAACTTGTCATGGCTATAACTTTCTCATCCGAAGTCGAAATCAAGCGAAACAAAAGCCAAAACCGCATGAAATTGTATTCTCTACAACATAGAACCAATAGTTTTCAAAAATAACCAAGTTTTAGAGATCAAAACTAAGAAAACCAAAAAGTTACAAACTTAGATCTATAAGAATCTATCCATCAAATCCAAAAATATCAAGTTCTAAAGAGGCTTAGAATCAAGTAAGGAAGAGATGGAACAATATAACTTGAGATCCATCATGAAACAAGTTTGCACTTGCCTAAGCTCTCTCTTTCTCTCTCCCTCCTGGTGGTTGAAGAACTAATGATGGAGAAGAAGAAGTAAATAAGGAGAGAGAATGAGGGAATGGGTTAATAAATGGTGATGGTGGTGGTAGGTAGGGGTTCTCCCCTTGGTTCATGATGAACCAATGAACAATCCAAGTCGAACCAAGCCAACCCAAAATAGACCAAGCCAAGAGACATAAATACGAGTCAAGATACGTATACGTATTCCAAATACGTAATATGAACCACGGTCATTACAACTCTATCCACCTTAAAAGAATTCCGTCCTCGGAATTTAATTAAGAGGCTAGAGCGGCAAGGACAAGCTATACTAATCATAAGCTATAACAAGCAGTCTATCATGCAGTCATTTATTCAAGCAAGAAATTGAAAGCATAAGGCATAAGGAAGACATTATACCTTACGAGTCAAACAGGTCGAGATATCGCGATCGGATATCATCCTCACGCTTCCACGTCGACTCACCCAAAGAGTGATGACCCCAAGCAACACGGACTAAACTAATAGTCCACTACCAAAATACACTAAATTAGCGACGGATATTTAGCGACGGAATTTTTTCGTCGGCGTTAGCGACGGCTTCGTGGCTACTCAGCGACTGATTACCGACTATACGCCTTTGCCATTTTTATTTTAATTTTAGGGGGAGGAAAGGTCGCACATCCGTCGCTAGACTGTCGGAGTTATAGCGACGGATCTCCAGTCGTCGCTACGTAGTCGATTATTTGACGGAAATTGTGTAGAGAATTGGCGGGACATATCTTCGACTACGTAGCGACGGATATTCAGTCGGCACGTATCAAACAGGGCGACTACGTGGCGACGGGTTTTTTTCCGTCGCTAGTTCGTCGCTATATATACGTACCAGACTTTAAATGAAACGGGAGGAACTTTTCGCATTCCCTCCAAATTCACTCTCTTTCCTCTCTCTCTCTCTCTCTCTCTCTCGCCGGTGTCGGCTTCGGTGATCGACGTCGGAGTCGTCGTCGGCGTCGGCGTCCTCTCCTCTCTCTCTCCCGAAGGTAACCCCCTCTCTCTCTTGATCTCCCTCTCTTTCTCTCGGGGTCTGGGAGGCGGGCTTGGGGTTGGGACATCGGGGGCTGGGCGGCTGGCTTAGGTCGGGGGCTGGGCGGTGGGCTTGGGGTGGCGGCATCGGAGGCTGGACGACTGGCTTGGGACGGGGGCATCGGGGGCTGGGTGGCTGGCTTGGGTCGGGGGCTGGGCGGTGGGCTTGGGACGGGAGCGTCGGGGTCTGGGAGGCGGGCTTGGGGCTGGGGCATCGGTGGCTGGGCGGCTGGCTTGGGTTGGGGGCTGGGCGGTGGGCTGGGGGCTGGACGGCTGGCTTGGGACGGGGTCTGGGCGGTGGGCTTGGGGCGGGGGCGTCGGGGTCTGGGAGACGGGCTTGGGGTTGGGGCGTCGGGGGCTGGGCGGCTGGCTTGGGTCGGGGGCTGGACGGTGGGCTTGGGGCGACGACGTCGGGGGCTGGACGGCTGGCTTGGGGCGGGGGCGTTGGGGGCTGGGCGGCTGGCTTGGGTCGGGGACTGGGCGGTTGGCTTGGGGCGGGGACGTCGGGGTCTGGGAGGCGGGCTTGGGGCTGGGGCGTCGGTGGCTGGACGGCTGGCTTGGGTCGGGGGCTGGGCGGTGGGCTTGGGGCGGCAGCATCGGGGGCTGGGCGGCTGGCTTGGGGCGGGGGCATCGGGGCTATTTGCAACCGACATACAGCCATAAGCACTCTTCATATATATATGCAATCGAACTACTGGACTGGGCGACGGGCTTGGGGCGGCGGGCTTTGGTCGGGGGCGGCGGGTTGCTTTGCTTCTCAAATTTATCTGAGTTTATATATTGGCTAAATAATGTGTTATCCATATTGGGTGTTCCATTAGTTTTGTGGTGTTTGGATTAGTAAATGTGAATATGGGGTTTGGATTCATGGTGTATATATATGTTCATTGTCTCAAGGACAGTGCGAGTTCTATCAGTTGTGTGCTTCTGTATAGATGTATATATCTATACATCTAGCTGTGATATACATATGTGTATGTGACAATCTCAGTTAGCGACGGACTAGTTACCGGTTAGCGACGGATATTTCCAGCTCCATTTGCATTAATCTACGGTACGACATGGTGATCAGGACATAGTCCCTGCAGCCATTCGACTGGCGAGGCAGAAACTATGTAGCCGTAGATAAAGTTGACTGTCTTCCGACCCTCATCCCTCGGCAATGATGATACGACAACCTATCACTATATCTTATATAGTAGTAGATGATGTCTTATTATTACATTAAGTGAGTTCATCTTGATTCTGTTATATCCTTCAGATACTAGATACGATAAGAACATATACTACACGATATGTATACAGAATATAGATGATTCACACTAATGTATGCTAGAATGAATTTTGGGTTGTGTTCTGAGCCATCCGTTCTCATACTTAAAACACATAGGAATTAGTAGTGTGAGAGCGCCGGAGAGAGTGAGAGCGCCGGAGGGGGGAGGAGAGAGAGAGAGAGTAAAATGGTACGACATGGTGAAGTAGTACTGTATTTTGGCTCCAGTTCCAGCTCTATTTGCATTAATCTACGGTACGACATGGTGATCAGGACATAGTCCCTGCAGCCATTCGACTAGCGAGGCAGAAACTATGTAGCCATAGATAAAGTTGACTGTCTTCCGACCCTCATCCTTTAGCAATGATGATACGACAACCTATCACTATATCTTATATAGTGGTAGATGATGTCTTAGTATTACATTATGTGAGTCCATCTTGATTCTGTTACATTCTTTAGATACTAGATACGATAAGAACATATACTACACCATATGTACAGAACATAGATGATTCACACTAATGTATGCTTGAATGAATCTTGGGTTGTGTTCTGAGCCATCCGTTCTCACACTTGGCAAAAAATTGAATTTTTTATACTTTATCGGCTTTCGAAAATGTACTCAAATTACATGATGGTTCCTTTAGTTAGCTTGCTTATGTTACAATTATATTATTTGTGACTATCCATCTTACCAGATGGCACCCATGACCCGAGGAGCGGCACGTCGTTTGAGGAAAACAGTGAATGCTGAGGTGGCTCCTCCTACAGTTAAGGAGGAAGTGGCACCGGTTGCTAGTAAGACCGGGAGTTCTATTCATCCAGCACCGGTAGCTAGTGAGACTGGAAGTTCTCTTCAAGCAGTCCTTGCAAGGGACGACATCTCTCCTCACGCCAAAAATCTTGCTTTTTTGAGGTGGTTGCGTGATCGTATCACTAAGCGTTTGCGTGAGCAGCGTGGTTCTCATTAGCTATTAGTACTTATTTGTATTGGACTATTTGTATTGAGTTATTTTTGTATTAGACTATTTGTATTCGACTACATATATGAACTAGAACTGTGTCAATCTCTGGATTGTATTGGACTACGACATGGTGATCAGGACATAGTCCCTGCAGCCATTCGATTGGCGAAGCAGAAACTATGTATCCGTAGATAAAGTTGACTGTCCTCCGACCCTCATTCCTCGGCAGTGATGATACGACAACCTATCACTAGAGGATACTCTGAGAGATCCATCTGAGTAGGATGTATACTCTGAGAGATCACCTTTACAAGAATGATATTAGTAGTGGGATTGAGTGCTGGAGGAGATATTATCAGAGTATACGTCCTACTCAGATGGGTCTCTCACCGTTACTATTTTTTCTAACAGCAAGGTGGATGTGCTCCGTCAACAGATTCTTGCTCCGAGCCAAAACTTTGCCCCGGAACTCAAGTGGACATCCTTCGTGTAGAGCTCGAGTGAGAGGTTCCTGACAGCATGGTGGTCTCCTTTGTCAAAGTATCCGTGCTCATCCCACATTGGTTGTGGGACGAGCACGGATACTTTAACAAAGGAGACCACCATGCTGTCAGGAACCTCTCACTCGAGCTCTACACGAAGGATGTCCACTTGAGCTCCAGAGGAAAGTTTTGGCTCGGAGCAAGAATCTGTTGACGGAGCACATCCACAATACTGTCAAAAAAAAATAGTAACGGTGAGAGACCCATCTGAGTAGGACGTATACTCTGATAATATCCCCTCCAGCACTCAATCCCACTACTGATATCATTCTTGTAAAGG
Organism: Iris pallida; assembly: GCA_029216955.1. Classification (NCBI taxonomy): domain Eukaryota; kingdom Viridiplantae; phylum Streptophyta; class Magnoliopsida; order Asparagales; family Iridaceae; genus Iris; species Iris pallida. The sequence continues at coordinate 24,207,823 of JANAVB010009198.1, read as the reverse complement.
TGATCTCTCAGAATATACGTCCTACTCAGATGGATCTCTCAGAGTATCCTCTCCGGTTGGGTTGTGTTCTGAGCCATCCGTCCCAGGGATTTGATTCTGTATTTTGGTTTCTGTATTTTGGCACCAGCTCCATTTGCATTAATCTACGGTACGATATGGTGATCAGGACATAGTCCCTGCAGCCATTCGACTGGCGAGGCAGAAACTATGTAGTCGTAGATAAAGTTGGCTGTCCTTCGATCCTCATCCCTCGGCAATGATGATACGACAACCTGTCACTATATCTTATATAGTAGTAGATGATGTCTTAGTATTATATTATGTGAGTTCATCTTGATTCTGTTATATTCTTCAGATACTAGATACGATAAGAACATATACTACACCATATGTACAGAATGTAGATGATTCACACTAATGTATGCTAGAATGAATCTTGGGTTATGTTCTGAGCCATCCGTTCTCACACTTGAAGATAAATCAAATTATAACGACGGATATTAGGTTACTCTTCAGGATAATTGATGTCTATTTTATATTAATTTGGTTTGGTCTATATGATTCTGGGATAATTGGTGTGCATTAAATTCGTATGTGCATATTTGGTCTATGTGATTGTTGGATAATTGGTGTGCATTATATATTGGTTTGGTTTATGCATATTTTTGTGAACAGGGAAAGTGCTGCAATTTTTTTTCAAAAAAATTCTCAGTTACCGACGGACTAGTGACCGGTTAGCGACGGATATTTCCAGCTCCATTTGCATTAGTCTACGGTACGATATGGTGATCAGGACATAGTCCATGCAGCCATTCGACTGGCGAGGCAGAAACTATGTAGCTGTAGATAAAGTTGACTGTCCTCCGACCCTCATCCTTCGGCAATAATGATACGACAACCTATCACTATATCTTATATAGTAGTAGATGATGTCTTAGTATTACATTAGTGAGTTCATCTTGATTCTATTACGTTCTTCAGATACTAGATACGATAAGAACATATACTACACCATATGTATAGGACATAGATGATTCACACTAATGTATGCTAGAATGAATCTTGGCTTGTGTTCTGAGCCATCCGTTCTGATCAAGCATCTTCCTTCTTCTCTCCTCCACCATGGCTCTGAACCCATCTGCTCCTCCCTACTTCACTTCTTTTTATTTGACTCTCTCAGCCACATATGATATCCAGCTCAAGTGTAGAGTCGGGGGAGAAGAAGTGGGAGGAAGAGGAGGGGGAAGCAGCACAGCCGGCGACATGATTCGGAGGAAGTACAGAGGTTTTCTTCAACAGCCATAGGAGAACTATAAGGATATATCTTTTCACAACATGTCATCTTGTCAAAGACCCTTCATGTGAATATCATGTTATCGCGGTGTCGGAAGACTAACATGTCATAAGTTTTTAAGCCGTGTGTTTTGACATAATCTTCCCAACTCTTTCCTCCTATGTAGTAATCTTGCATTATTACATAACAGGAAAGAGTTTGGAGGATTATGTCAAAACACACGGCTTAGAAAATTATGACATGTTAGTCTTCCGACACCGCGGTAACATGGTTGTCACATTAAGGGTCTTTGACAAGGTGATATATTGTGAAAAGATATATCCATATAGTTCTCCTACGTCTGTTGAAGAAAACCTCTGTACTTCCTCCGGGTCATGCCGCCGGCTGTGCTGCTTCCCCATCTTCTTCCTGCCCACTTCTTCTCCTCCGACTCTACACTTGAGCTGGATATCATATGTGGCTGAGAGAGTCAAATAAAAAGAAGGGAAGTAGGGAGGAGCAGATGGGTTCAGAGCCATGGTGGAGGAGAGGAGAAGGAAGATGCTTGATCAGAACGGATGGTTCAGAACACAAGCCAAGATTCATTCTAGCATACATTAGTGTGAATCATCTATGTTCTTATCGTATCTAGTATCTGAAGGACGTAACAGAATCAAGATGAACTCACTAATATATGCTAGAATGAATCTTGGGTTGTGTTCTGAGCCATTCATTCCGATACTTGGCAATTAAGCCATTCGACTGGCGAGACAGAAACTATGTAGCCGTAGATAAAGTTGACTGTCCTCCGACCCTCATCCCTCGGCAATGATGATACGACAACCTATCACTATATCTTATATAGTAGTATATGATGTCTTAGTATTACATTAGTGAGTTCATCTTGATTCTGTTACGTCCTTCAGATACTAGATACGATAAGAACATATACTACACCATATGTACAGAACATAGATGATTCACACTAATGTATGCTAGAATGAATTTTGGGTTGTGTTCTGAGCCATTCGTTCTCATACTTGGCAATTAAGCATATGAAATAGAACTGATTATGTTTAGTTTGTCTTACGATACAGATTTTCACATCCAAATTGAAATGGATCGTTACTTCGTTGATCGTACATGGATGTACTAGCGGATCAACCTCCTGGACCGTAGGTACTTATAAGTATTGACCGTATCGGATTACTATCGATCTATCATTTTGGTATGGGCCGTATCGGTTGGTATTGGTCTTAGCGAATTGGTATCGTCCTATCCGATATGTATCGGCCGTATAGCTAGGATTCATATTGGCCTTATCGATTTGATATCGGTCATATCCGATAGGTATCGGCCGTGTTGGATTAGTATAGACCATTTCGGATTAGTATCATGGAAGGTTTAGTAACAACTGTACTTGCATTTCTCTCTTCTAGAGCTAGATTACCATTGCAAGAGAGTCACGAGAGCGTAACTGGCCAGTTACAGAACATACATACTTCCTTTTCAATCTCGCTTTTTCTGATAGAAAAGCAAGCATGTATGTTACTGTAACTGGCCAATCACGATCTGGCGATTCTCTTGTAATGGTATTCTAGCTCGAGAAGAGAGAAATCCAAGTACAGTTGTTACTAAACCTTTCAAGATACTAATCCGAAATGGTCTATACTAATCCAACACGGCCGATACCTATCGGATATGACCGATACCAAATCGATAAGGCCAATATGAATCCTAGCTATTCGGCCGATACATGTACATATCGGATATAGGACGATACCAATTTGTTAAGGCCAATACCAATATGATACGTCCTATACAAACCGATAGACCGATACTAATCTGATACACTAGATACTAAGTACATCCGGCCTATACCAGCGGATCCACCAATTACTGCACGATAGGCTCAACGAATCCAGTTACATCCGGTTATTGGTGAGTACATGATTACATAGTAATTCTGTTAGTTTTGTGATGCAGATTTTTACTCTCTCATGCTACCAACGTCACAACTTTTCCAGTGCTGCTCCCTCTAATGATGATGAACGCAAAAAACCAACGTCACAACTTTTATAACTTGAGTAAATTTCTTTACCCTATATGAAAATTTCTGTTGTCAGAAAGATGGCTCCTAGGACTCGTCGAGGTGGTGCTGCTAGTCGAGGAAGGGGTCGAGGCAAGAAACCCTTGGAGGTCGACACGGAGGAAGTCTCCGTCGTCAAACAAGAGCCGATGACTGTTAAGGAGAAGGTGTTACCAAAGGTCGAGGTCAAGGAAGAACCGATGACCATCAGGAAAGAGATTGCTCCCAAGCTTGAAGTTAAGGAGGAGCCACCGTCAGAGAGTAGTAGCATCGGGACCGACCCTCCTGTCCCTACAGAAGACCTCAACCAGATTGAGCCTTCGTATGCAAAGTGGCTGATAGAATGGTACATGCCTCAACGCAACTATGATCCCTGGCTGTGAGGATTCATCGTCTGACTTGTGGTCTTTGTTGAGGCCAAAATCGATTTTTCTATGTGTTTTAGAATATTTGTGAAAATTTTAGAATATTTGTGCTATGATCGGATTATAACGATGGATATTAGGTTACTCTTCCGGATAATTGATGTCTATTTTATATTAATTTGGTTTGGCCTATATGATTCTTGGATAATTGGTGTGCATTAAATTCGTATGTGCATATTTGGTCTATGTGATTCTTGGATAATTGGTGTGCATAATATATTTGGTCTATGTGATTGTTGGATAATTGGTGTGCATTATATATTGGTTTGGTTTATGCATATTTTTGCGAAAAGGGAAAGCGCTGTAAAAAAAATTTCAAAATATTCTCAGTTAGCGACGGACTTGTGACCGTTTAGCGACGGTTATTACCAGTTTCTGACTACTTTTCGACGGCTACTCCGTCGCTAACTGGAGATTTAAAAATGTTTCCAGGTAGCGACGGATGGTCGACGAAATATCCGTCGGCAGTGTATATAGTTCGACGGAATAGCGACGACCTATCCGTCGTCCTTGTTCTGGAAATACCAAGAATTTCCAGAACATGCTCCACGGATAATCCGTCAATATTCCGTCGATATATATCGACAGAATAGCGACGAATAATCCGTCGCCATGGTGCTGGAAATGCCAAGCATTTCCAGAACCTGATCGACGAATAGTCCGTCAGCATACCGTCGCTAATCCATCGTTCGTTACCGACGAATACCGACGGATGAGTGACGGAACAATACGCTCTAATACACTGTTACGACGGGTTACCGACGGAATTTTACGTCGCTATTGTCTACACAGTTCAGTACTTAATAGTTGAAATGGACGACAGTCCGTCGGAAATGCGTCGCTAATGCTTCGTATTGTGACGTCGATAAGCCGTCGCTATTCCGTCGCTGGACGACTACGTAGCGACGGAACGTTATTAGCGACGAGCTGATTGCCGACGGATTTTTTTTGGCCAAAAACTGTCGGTGATCGGTCGCTAATACTAATTACCGTCGGATTGGCGACGGATAGGGCCGTCGCTAAAAAAGATAAATTTTGGTAGTGGTCTTGTTCTTGAGTACCTTCTCTCGTTGGTCCAATATAGACACGGGCCTCCCCTCATACGAAAGGTTGGTACCAACAACCAATTCCGAATGATCCAGGATGTGGCTTGGGTCCGGGATATACCGTCGTAATTGGGATACATGGAATACGTCATGCACCTCTCTTAGCAACGGCGGAAGAGCGAGACGATAGGACACATCACCTACTCGCTCCAGAATATCGAACGGCCCTATATACCTAGGACTAAGCTTTTCCCGTACGCCGAAACGAATGACGCTACGGTTAGGCAAAATCTTCAGGAATACATGGTCGCCGACATAAAATTCAAGGGGACGCCGATGAGAATCAGCCCAATGGCGTTGGCGATCTTGTGCAACGCGAAGATGATCTCTAACTCTCCTGACCACCTCGACTGTTTGAGTGATCAACTCGAGACCAAGCATCTGCCTTTCTCCAACATCGTCCCATACTAGTGGGGATCTGCACTTCCTACCATATAGTGCCTCGAACGGTGCCATCTGGATCCTGGCTTGGAAACTGTTGTTGTACGAGAACTCCACCAGGTGCAGGTGATCTTCCCATAAACCATCGAAGTCGAGTGTACAAGATCTCAACATGTCTTCCAAGGTTCGTATGGTATGCTCTGACTGACCATCTGTGTGTGGATGATAAGCGGAGCTGAACTGGAGGCGAGTTCCCAAACTCTCTTGCAGGCTACTGTAGAAGCATGGAATTTCATAACCAGAAAGCCCATGCGCCAGACACTACATGCGCCAGGACTCGCACAGAATACTTCACAGCAAAGTCAATAACCATGGACATTTGAAGAAGGACTTTTTATTTATATATAAAAGTCTATTACATGTCTAGAAAAGGTTGTACAAAGGAGAATTTCTACAAAGGAAAGATCCTAAGTCTACAGCCAGCGGCCACCATGCGCCTTCAGATAAGCGCAGCGGCCACCATGCATCTCCAGATAGGCGCAGCATCACTATGCGCCTCCATCCAGGCGCATCCCGCCATCTCTTCAGCAGCTCAATTATGTGCATCCAGCCCAGCTATGTGCATCCCTTCAGCCAAATTCTTCCAGCCAGGCTCACCTGGCTGAGCAGAGCCTAGTTATGCGCCGCTCTTCCAGCCAGGATCACCGGATAAGTGCTTCCACAAAGCATTTAACCCTCTGGCTGGAACCAAGGAAGAGAGAAGCACGGCAAAGCTGTGGCCAGGGGAGGCTTCCAAAGCCCAAGGAAGACCGTGATCGAAATCATGGCACAAGGAAGCTCTCAACACAACCAGAGTGGGCGACACCCACTTTAAAGGAAGAGAAAGCCTAGCACCGCCATTCCGATCTACGGCTCTTCTCGAACAACGGAGACGAGGCCCGAGCATCCCTATCTTTGGATGCAACAGGCACCTTCCGCCTGCCTCGGAAGCCCTCGACTCCGTCTTTTGGATGTAACAGTCACCTTCAAGTGTATCGAAGACAACACAGCGTCTCATCTTCACCCTCGGGAGCACTTCGTCAACAGAATGCACCCGCATGATCAAGTTCATATTGGAAGTACGTGAGGGAATGAGAAGCAAATCTTCTCTCCATGCCACTATTTATAGGCCGGGCAGATCAAACCCACGCGCCAAGTGGATGGCCCTCCGAATTCCGTGCAATGAATTTACATTAAATAGATGAACCGGACGCTTCGAATTCAGCCAAACGGCTATTTATAGCACTCGAAGAGCGAGACAGCCGCATCATTAAAAGACATGTCCGATGCGCCAGCAGCGCATCACACGGACGCGCCCTTCGGCATCAGGCGCATCACACAGACGCGCCCTACAATACTTGGCGCATTACAGAGGGTGCGCCCTCACACATCCCCATACCGAGTGGAACGCCAACCGACGCGCCCACTCAGCTGTCCATCGAACGTCACCAACATTAAATGCTGAACTGACAGAGTTGGCAGCACGCCTCCCAAAGTCTGAACAGTTGACAGCTTTATTCAGAAAACGAAGCGTCGGCAACGTCAGCATCATCATGACTTTATTTCGACGGCTACTGCCACGTGGCCACTCCACCATCAGCATGCGTCTCTATGGCCATGCGTCCAAATCAGTATGCGCCTCAAAAGCCATGCGCCTCAGACTGCTCTCTGATCCCGAAAGACAGAAGGAAAGTCGCCTGCATGCGCCTCAAAAGCCATGCGCCCCAAATGGTTTGTAACTCCTAAAGGTTATGAGCCGCAGCCTCCTCCTGTGCCCAATCCAAGGCGCAGCTCACCAGATCACTTCTCTCCACCAAATCCGAGATCTTCGAACCATGAGTCGACGATACGTGTCTTTTGACTCAACTCATCCAAGATTTCAGCAACGGAAAGATCTTCTCTCTGCTACGTGCCGGCTCACAACAGCAGTATGAAGAGTTCTCCCCCTCGATCAGGGCGCAGCATCCGTGCGCCTCCATCAACAACCTCCACGTGGCGTCCCCACACCGGCGCATCCTGCATGCGCGCATGAGCAGCCAGCCTACAAAACTATAAATAGAAGGATCATCTCCTTCACACACACACAAGAGGCTCACAAAAGACAGAGACTCAGAACAGAAGACTCACAACACAGAGAGAATCACCGAGAGGCAGTTCTAGACACTCAACGTCTTCCTCCTCTCAGCAAGCTCCAGCACCCAGAGCAATCAACACCTTCAGAGAACCGATAACCGTCGTCAGCCGGTCAACGGAGTCAACGCATTACCACTCGCTCCATTGGCACAAAGGACCCAGCTTAAATAAAAGTGTACTCCTAGGACTACATTTAAGTCCTACATTGTAACACTGTTCTGTTTGTATTAAGATTTCAATCAAAACAATTTTAATGGCAAACAAGCTGGCGACTCTGTTGGGAACTTCTTTTTTCTCTACCGAGAAGGTTGTGTCACAAGCCGACGACGTGAATGTGGGCTCCTCCCACAAGACGCTGGTAGTGTGCCTCAATCAACAGGCGTACGAGGAGTTCATTTCTGAAGGAAGTGCGAGTCCTTCGAAGCGGCTGTCGAAGCCGAAGAAGACCCGCGCAGTCTGGGTGCGCAAAGTCGACGCCTCGGGCACCACCGTTGAAGGGGATGCGCCCGTCCAGCCTTCCCTTCCTGCTGACGTCCTCAGCAGTCAAGGTGCGCCCGCTGATGCAGCGCATCTCTCGGGGAAGCGTGCGGCTGACCACGTTCTCCAGCCATCTTCCTCTCAGGCGAGGAAGATACGTCGATGGAGCAGGGGCGCAGCCAATGCCCCGCGCATCACTTCTGATGCGCCACAAAGAGCCTCTGTCTTTGACAGACTCACTCGCTGTAATGGCGAGGAGAATTTGGATGCTGAGTACTATACGCCCCCGCGCATCACTTCAAATGCTGTGGTTCCCCCACTACTGATCGTGATGCCTGCTTGGTATTAGATCAGGGGGCGCAGCACTCACCCAACCACCCCGGCGCTTGGCCCTGCCGTGCGCCTGAGAGGGGTGTGAGGGTAGCACTCTCCTCCAACGACCTGCGCAACGTGATCACTCACAAGCGCCGGTCAGGAGAGTTGACCAACAAGCACGATGCGCCTCTCACAGGGCACACTTGTGCAGTGGTCACCATCAACTGCTATTGCAAGACGGCAGTACAGCCAAAGTAGTCGGTCTTCCAACGGCTACAATCATCGACACCCCTCCGACATCGCCTTGGGACGAAGGTGTCAGCAGAAGAGGAGCTAAAGGTTGCTTCATGCAACGTGATCTCCAACTCCTCATCTGTCCGAAAGACGACTGCCAATTCCTCGTCTTCATCCAAAAGCCAGCCGAGGAAAACCAAGGCAGCTGTCTCGACCTCTGGAGTGTTCGAAGGCACTCGGTCGAGGAAGAAGTTCTTGGAGGAAGCTGGGGGTAGCCAGACCCTTGTCGAGCCTCCTTCCGAAGACGAAGATGTCCAAAGCACAGCTGCGGCGGATCTTCATCAAGGCGAAGATGGCCTTCCTGAAGCCCCTCAAAATGACGATGTCCTCTAGAACACCGCCGGGGGTAGTGCTGGAAACGAAAAAGCCCTTCAAGACAGAGCTGAGGGCAGTCAGGCCCTTGCAGATGCGCCTGTCGAAGACGAACTCCAGAATGTGGCTGGGGGTGACCAAACACCAGGAGAAGTGACTCCCCCACATGAGAGCGAGGCTGAGAGTGAAGCCTCAACTGATCCATCCACTTCCGGCCGTGTCATGACAGTATACATGACCGGGGGTGATCTTGAGACTGATGCGCCGCCACAGGACATTGTCCAGCACATAGACTCGCTAGAGGGAGGACTCAAAACCCTCTCTGCCTCAATGCAAGCACTGACTCAAGCAGTGTTTGAGATGCGGTCAGCCCTGATCAGGACACCTTCAAATGGTCCCGACCCAGGAGCCAATGGAGAGTCGAGTGTGCCCCTCCAACGGACACCTTCAGACACAGAAGCACCCCGGACGTCGGAGCCCTCAAACGCTCCACTCCAGGTGGTACCTCCTTCCCCGACTCCTAGCTCCACGGAGGACGTGGTCGAAATGATCAAAGATCTGCGGGAGCGCTTCGAGTACAAGAACAGGCAGGAGGAGCGCCAGAAGATGGGCATTCCTCAGCCTTATCCCCTTGAGTGGAACAAGGTAGTTTATCCCCCAAAGTATAAACCACAAACACTCACGCCCTATGACGGGAAGGACTCTCCACGACGGTACCTGACGTACTTCCAGTCGCAGACATGGCATCTTCCGAAGGAGGACGCGCTCCTCACCAGCATCTTTGTTGGGGTCCTGAAAGGGGTGGCGTATGACTGGTACTGCAGCCTCCCCGATAATTCCATATCGTCCTTCGACGACCTGATGCGCCTCTTCCTCGACCGCTTCTACGACGGTGGGAAGGATATGACGATGGCGTCTCTCATTGAGATACGCCAGAAGGACAAGGAAACGGTTCTGGCATTCATCGAACGCTTCCGGCTACCTCCAGGCATGCCAGAGCATGCGCTTCTCTCCGCTTGCAGTATGAACATGCTACCTGCAGTAAAGCTCTGGCTTAACTCTACTCCCCCTCCCGACTGGAGCTCCCTAATCATCGAAGCTGAAGCTGCAGAGAAGAAGGCGGCCAATGCACGTCTTCTGGGTGTTAGCTTCCCCGCCTTTGACGATAAGGGGAAAAAGTCCGCAATCAACAACTCCGGACGAGAAACAAAGGGAAAACAGGCATTGACTGTTAATGCCTCGAAGGGCGCATCTGCGCCTACTCAAAAGCCTCCACTGGCACCGAGACCCAAGGAGGTTTATGCATTCAATGATGACGACACCCTGCAACTCTTTGAGATACTGAAGCAGGGTGACAAGATCAAGCTTCCGGACCCGAAGCGGCCCGATGAAGTCGGAAAAGTAGACAACCCGAGGTACTGTCACTACCATCAGTTTGTCGGACACCCGACTAAGGACTGCTACGTCCTCAAAAATTACATCCAGCGCATGATCAATGCGGATGTAATCTCCGTCGACTACGAAGAGAAGACGGTGTCAGCTAATGTGGTGTCACTTCAGTTCGGCACCTTGCCGCCGACTACCACACAAGATGGCGTCGTCCCCATCCCTAAGGCGACAATGGAGGTGGTGAACTTGCCACCCACCCGTGACAATGTGAGTGGACTTGTCCCACTCACCACATCCCGAGGAGAGGTCCTCTGGGTTTACCCCGACCTCGTCTCCGAGGTAACTCAACCGGAGGTACGCCCTACCTCCAAAGCAAAAGGCAGGAAGATCAAGTCTTGCCGCACGGTCTCTTCTTCAACGGAAGAGGCGCTTCCTGTGCAGACGCGTGCACAACAGAACTCCCAGCCCGGTGAAGCTGCCGCCGATGTGGTGCCTCCTGGCACCATCCCTGAGGAGGGTCCATCCAAGCCCTCAGCGGCCAATAAACAAAAGCAAGTGGAGGCCCGTTTCGACAGACCTCTGCACAAAGAAAATGCTTCGGGGCTAGCCAAGCCCCACAATTTTGACATTCTGGCACAACTGGCCAGTACTCCTGCACGCTTGTCTTTGTTCGAGCTCCTGCGTCTCTCCAAGGACTCCCGAGAAGCTCTCCGCGAAGCTCTGAAGGATGCCGAATCCTTTCTCAGTCAAATCAAGCAGCCTGAAGACCTCCCAACTACTTGTGCACACTGTCATTGTGCGGATGAAGTTATCCCAAACATAACTTTCACCCAACAAGACATGCTGCTCAAGCATCACCGACATAACCGACCGTTGTATTACACAGGGTACATCGGTTCGGTAAAGGTGAGCAGAATTCAGATCGATCCGGGATCTTCCCTAAGCATCATTCCAAAGGCGCTGCTATCAAAGCTGGGGATCCCGATGTACCGGCTGGCGCCCTCCAATACGACCATCAGTGGCTTTAACGCTAGCAAGAGCGAGCCACTGGGCAAGATCCGGCTGAAGTGTCACATCGGCAGCCTCAAAACTGAGGTGACTTGTTATGTGGTGGATGCCGAGGTCAACTACAACATCTTACTCGGACGACCATGGTTACATGAGTACATGGTGGTGCCCTCCACGCTCCACCAATGCATAAAATATGTATCCACCAACGGCGTCATCCGGACGGAATTTGCAGATATCGATCCCTTCAAAGGGATTGAGGCCTACTTCACCGATTCCGACTTGTACAAGCCACTTGACGAGGAGGAAGCCAACGACACCGATGATGAAGCAGAGACGGCAACAAAGCCGGACTTGGAGCCCGAAATGACTCCCGACGCCCCCTTGAAAATCTGATTGAAGGGCAAGCCTCCCCAGAAGGCGCCTTCAATGAGCATCAAGCTATCAGGGAAAGCACCGACTCACGAAGCTCCCCTGAAGATACGCCTCAAGGGAAAGCCACCTCAAACAGCGGCTCCCCTGGTGGTAAAATTACAAGGGAAGGCGCCACTCATCGGAGGCGCAACCGAGGCACCTCTCAAGGTGCGTCTTAAAGGCAAGCCGCCGCAGTCATCCAAGATGCCGGAGAGGGCTCACATAACCCTCTCAGACCCCAAAGTCAGAGCGGTGGAGGACTCTCCTGATCCGGCCCCAGTGCTTACAGATGAGGAGCTTGGCGAATATATCTCTGCTGATGTAGACGCACCCTCCTTAGACAATGTAATCCCAAGGGATAAAATCTCGTACTTTATCAATAATAGAGTGTCTTTCAATTATTCTTGTCTTCCACACTGGAATGCCATGTATACATTAGACAACGCTCTACGGTCGTTGCAAACACAAATAACGACCGTCCACCATAATCGAGTGGCCCCGTCTCAAGGAGTCTTCATAATCCCCCCACGAAGCCGAGACGAAGGCACCATCATCTCGGGCAAAGTCGAGCGTCATCAGGACCTCCCGTCAATCGAGCCCGAACCTGATATCGGCAGAGTACAAGTCTATCGGTACACGGATACGACAAGGCACATCATCCAAAAGATGGGCTACGACCTGAAAAGCAACAAAGGCTTAAACTACGGCAAGGGTCGGCATCTCCCTGTCCGGCTTTCGATGCCCAATGGAAAGCCACAGGATTACTATAATCGGACTCGACGGGGGTTAGGCTATGTCACGCCGCCATCAACTCCAGAGAGTTCAGACGCAGAAGACATAGAACATTCCCACTCATCTGAAGCATCGACGTAGGATTCCGATACCAGTATCGGATCAGTCTTTAGGAAAGTGCTGTCAGCTAACATGACATCGGCGCAACCTCAGAAAGATGAAGGCGAAGACCAATCGCCGGAACCCTTCGAAGAGGAACCCTGGGCTCAACGCCTAGGAGAATAATGGGAGTCTCATTTTGAGTTACGAGAACCTCCCACCGAAGACGAAGTCGAGCAGATCGACCTCGGGGATGGGTCTTCTTCTAAACCCATCTTTATCAGCAAAAGCTTGGAAGGAGAAGACAAAGAATCTTTAGTCCAACTGGCTAAAGAATATATTGACGTCTTCGCCTAGAGCTACGAAGACATGCCGGGTCTCGATCCACAGATCGCGATGCATAGGTTGAACATCTTACCAGATGCCAAACCTATCAAACAACAACAGCGACGCTTCCGCCCGGACATCATGAATGCCATCGATCAGGAGGGGGACAAGCTCTTGACCAGTGGCTTCATCCGTGAGGAACAACACCCGGACTGGGTAGCCAACGTCGTCCCTGTCACCAAGAAGAATGGGAAGATACGAGTCTGTATCGACTTCAGGGATCTCAACTCTGCTTGCCCGAAGGATGAATTCCCGCTCCCAATCACCGATGTAATGATCGACAACACATGTGGCTTTGAACGCATGTCCTTCATGGATGGGTATTCAGGCTACAATCAAATCAAGATGTTCCCCGATGACGCAAAACACACGTCATTCAGGACTCCGAAAGGTGTTTTCTGCTACACAGTAATGCCCTTCGGCTTGAAGAATGCCGGTGCAACATACCAACGAGCGATGAGTACCATCTTCCGTCAACATCTTCGCAAGACAGTTGAGTGCTATGTTGACGACATCGCAGTCAAGAGCCGCCTCAAAAGAGACCACCTACAGGACCTGAGGACGATCTTTGATCTCATGCGGGCACATCAACTCAAAATGAACCCCGCTAAATCCTTCCTGGGGGTTTCTAGCGGCAAATTCTTGGGCTTTGTCATCAAGGCAAAAGGCATTCATGTCGATCCCGAGAAGACTAAAGCCATCCTCAACATGGACCCTCCGAAGAACCTTCGAGAACTTCAGGGCTTACAGGGACGTCTGGCATACATCCGGAGGTTCATAGCAAATCTCTCCGGTAAATGTCAACCCTTTACTCAGCTCATGAAGAAGGGAGTCTCTTACGTCTGGACAGAGGAGTGCCAAAAGGCTTTCAACGACATCAAGGCTTACTTGACAAGCCTGCCAGTCCTAGTGGCACCTGTCGCCGGCAAACCATTCCTCCTCTACGTCCGTGCCATGGATCATTCCCTCGGCGCTTTACTGGCTCAAAACAGCGATGCAGGCTACGAGCAAGCAATCTACTACCTCAGTCGAACACTCATCGGGGCTGAACACCGGTACAATCCCGTTGAAAAGGAGTGCTTGGCTTTGGTGTTTGCCATTCAGAAGACTCGTTATTACGTCTCGGGCCAGACAATTCACGTCATCTCCCGAGTCAATCCACTCAGAGTTCTCATGACGAAGCCAGGGTCATTAAACTCCTGGCTGGCTACATGGGCGATCCTACTAACGCCATACAACATGGTGTTTGTCCCGCAGAAGGCGGTCAAGGGTCAGGCTCTGGCTGACTTTTTAGCTGTACACCCCATCCCAAAATCTTCAAAACTCTATGAAGACATCCCGGATGAAGTCCAAGAATCAAACGTCACTGAAGGAAGCCCCGTTTGGCGGATGTTCTTCGATGACGCTTCAAGAACGGGTCCCAACGGCCAAATCATCGCAGGAGTGGGGGTAGTCTTGGTCTCCCCCGATCAGCTGGTCATCCAGCGCGCATACTCTCTTTCGAAGCCGTGCTCCAACAATGTTGCTGAGTACAATGCACTCGTCATGGGGCTCCAGCTAGCACAACAGCTGGGGGTGGATCATCTGGAAGCCTACGGCGATTCGAAACTCGTCGTAAACCAGATTCGGGGGCAATACGAGGTTCGCCATGAAGATTTGATCCCTTACAAACAACTCCTGTGTTGTCGTACATTGATCGCAGAACTTCCATGTCCACATTACCTCTGAGTTGTTCAGCGTATCCCCCAGGATCATTCCTACCATGTCCATAAATACCTCTGAGTAGGAAGATTCTATCATTTGAACCTAATGATTGCCATGTCCACATTACCTCTGAGCAAACATGTTGGTTCCTTCAAACTTATTATCTGTACCTAAAAACCAAGGTGCGCAAAAGATAATAGGTCCACATAAATCATCAAGTTCATGAGATCAAAAATGAACACATCACAAAAAAAAGAGATAGTGTATTTCTTTATTTTTCAAAGAAGGGAGTACAGAAATACGCTATTTCCCCGACAAGAGTGGCAAAAACACATAAAAAGAAGAGAAGCTACAGTCCCCGATCCTCTCCAGGGTGGGATGAAAGCTCTCTGACTCGACGTCTCAGATCGGCAGTACGAGTTTCCACAGTCGCCTGGACTCGCAGCTCGGCTTCTTGACGCATTAATCCGACAGCCTCAGCAGATGTTTTACTCTCATACTTCTCATCAAGCTGTCGTCGCTGCTGAGCCAAAGCAAGGGTCCGCTGAGTAAGAGTCGCTTCCTCCTGCTTGAATGCCACGTGTTCAGCCAGGACACGATCAGCTTCTGGTTGAAGTTGGGCCCGCTGGTCTTCAAGACGGCGCATCTGAGCATCAACCTCTGCGATGTTAGCATCCACCGCAGCCCGCTTCTCCGTCGTCTTCTCCATAGATTGAGACAACTGCTCCGCCGCAGCCTCAGTCCCAGCCACTTCACGCTCCCAACTGCTCACATCGGCTCGATGGGAAGCCTCGATTTCAGCCATCAACTTCCCTATCTCTGTATCTATCAAGACAGAGAGGTCATTTCGTTGGATGCGCTGTAGTTCCGCGAGCCGCTCGTCCAGCTCAATCACCAAAACCTCCAGAATTTCGGCCATATGGTCATGGCCTTGGTGAACGCGGATCAGCTCGATACAAGGCATTGCCAAAGCTTTTGCTGTCGCAAAGCTCCCCTTGCCATCCATCACTGCAGATACACCTTTCTCCAGCATTTTGTACACTCCCTCGACGAGGAACTTCATATACTCGTCGGCATCCGCCAGCACCTGCGGCGTCATAGCAGGAGTTGGGGGAGCTACTATAGTTTGCGGACCGAAGGAAGATCCGCCAACCTCGATCTGAGAGGTTTGAACCTCGGCAGCAATAGGCTCTTCATCAACAGGGGCCAGACTGCTAGCCCGAGGAGCCGAAGGAACAGAAGGAGCCGGCACATGCGTCGTAATAGTACCCCAAGTGGAAGGAGCAACAGAGGGTTCCACACCCTTACCCTTCTCAAGCCCGGAGATATCACCGACGTCAACGGCCACCTCTTCTACCCCCGACGTTCTATCAGCATCAGCTACCTCCCCCGACAAAACGGGGAGATCAACATTTATCTCCTGGCCAGCCCCAGGAGACAAGACCGGCAGAAGGGTCTCATTCTTCTCAAGTCCCTCTACAGGGACAGAATCTGTCGCTACCGCCTGATCGGTAGCCATCTCTATGTCCATGGTTGAAGCCAAAGAAGGATTTGGCAATGATTCAGCCAACCTCCCTTCATCATGACCAGGAGGGGAATCAACCCTCTCCTCTATCCTCACTGCTTCTGCTGCCCCCGCAACAGACTCCTGCAGCTCCGGAGCGATGTCATCGGAAGATGATGAACTCCATTCCTCTTCATCACCAGGAAGCTGTGCACTTGCTAAACCTTTGATATGTGAAGCCTCCGCTGTGGCCTTCGTCACCTCGGAAGCTGCTGCACCCTTAGATTCCCTCCTGACATAACCCGGGGATACCGGAACCTCCACGATGACAGTATCATCCGGATCTTCCTCCATGAGAGACATCATTGTCGGCGGGATACGCACTCCAGATGAGCTCGCCATCTCTTCTCGCCGACTCCCACCCGACTTTGGGGTACGAGGTTTTCTTCTTAGCGGCTCCTACAAAAGAAGATGGGGCCTCGTAAGTGGCGAAACCAAAATCAGATTTAGTAGGATGTCCTTACCTCTTCGGACGCCGAATCCGATGACACCGTCGGTAACGATGCCTTCTTCTGCTTCTTCGACACAAGAGATTCAGCCCCTGTATCTGTACATCGTTTCGATCGATCGCCCGAGGGTTCTGCTTGTGATGCGGAGGGGGCACTCCGTTGACCCACCCCTGACGGACGATGCGGCCGGGCCTTCACTGGCGTATCCCCAGTCGCTGCTAACTGGGTGCCTGCGATAAGGCTGGTCTCCCTGTCATATCCGGAGGGCGGGGCAGCCATAACACAGTAAAATTTGGCGGCCGAGTAAAGAATGGGCGGCCGCGGATCGGGGACGGGCAACGTAAAACGAGCTCCGGTACATCCGACATTATAGTAATGCCAAGCTCGTGCACCATCCAACAAACTTCCAACATTCTCCAGGGTATTACTGGGGTTATCCAACATCATCTGAGCATAACCAAATTGTCGCGTAAAGCGGCTCGGCAAGTATGGTTCCTGGTAGCACTGATTCCTGTTCCGGTACACCAGATGGGACGGCCGGATACTTTGCAACCAGCGGAATCCCCATTGAGGCAAAGTGGTGGTACCTTCGCCCAGGTCCCTTAAATCCTCGTTGGCCTCAAAACCCAAATAGATGGGACCAACTTTGGTGATCTCCCAACCCTGAAGACGGGATAAAACCTTTCTACAAACCGGGACACCAGTATACGACCAGCTCCTCCGATGGAAATGACGAAGGAATGCATCTCCAGCCTTATAATCTCCTTCCGAGCCTGGGCTCATCACACTGGGATGATGCAGAATCAGCCATCCCATCAAATAGTGAAACGGCAATTCGGCGCGCGGGAAGTTATTCTTTCTGCCTCTATCATGAATCACATTTCCAGCAAACTCTCGCAAACCTCGCTGCAGGTTACATACCATCGCGGGGAGGAGAGCCAAGCGCCGGCCGAAGACCAATTTTACGGCTGGCAGGATTAAGTTTCGAGTCACCCTCTCGACGGCACCGGATCCACCTGCGAACACGCAATCCCGGAGCCATATCATCAGATAGGCGACCAAAACCGCCTTGGATGACATTGGATAAGCAAGGTGCCAGAAGCAGCTGTAGGAGCGTGCATCTGACTGCTGCTCTTCATTTCCTCGAGGATTCTTCTCCCCTAATGTGCTTATTTCGGACAGCACCTCGCTACGAGAGAGCGCCGGCGGAGTAGAAAACTTCGAAGAATCCTCTTTGTCTTGTCTAAAGATATAATCTCTTCAAGCGGTTACATGGGGCTGCGACCCGCTTTTATTCTTTCTCTGCACATAGTAATGATGACTCGCCACTTTCTTGAAGACGGCCGTCATCTCATCAGCTCTGTCCCCCAGGACCTGAAGTTCCTCATTGGTTGGAAAGTACTCTTCATAGGGCTCCGACCCCCAAGGGAGTTTAGACACCTCATACATCTCATGAAGTGCGAGCCCTAATTCCCCTACCGGAGTAAAGAAGGTCCCGGTATGGATATCAAACATCTCCAGGAGTGCGAGGAACATGTGCCTATTAAGGTCAACACCCGCCTGGGTAGCATGGATCGCGGCAGTCAACCCGATCTCTCGGAGCTCAGTCCGAAACCGCGACAAGATCCAGAGCGTCAGTTTATCCCATTTGGAGACGTAATGGCACCAACCCTCCACCCGAAACTCTCCTGTCGGGTAGGAACGTTCCATCAAAAACATACGATGTGTAAAAGTCGAAGCATTATAAGTAAACGTATCAATGGGTACATCACTGTAGAGGCTCCCAGGACGTAAAGTCCGCCAAGTGTAAGAAGACCCAGACCGTACAACGGTCAAAGCATCCCTCTGGTCGGAAGTAGAATCAATTTGGATGACACCAGTCACCGCTCCCCCCTGAGAAGGGGTAAGCTCCCAAGACATCCTCCTCTGGGAAACAAGGCGACAGAAGGACGTCAAAGGCCACTGACGTTCAAGTTGCTTAACAGTCATATGCACTCCATTCGCAGTAAAGAACCAGGCCTCCTTGACCTTCAATACTGACGAGTCAGTAGAAGTGAGACGGTCTCCAAATAGGAACTCAGGCTTCAGGAAGGTCACTTTATCAGATGTGGAAGGTTTAATGACTCCACGCTCCATCATCCGTTGGAGGAACCAATACTGCTGTTCACGGATTAGGGTCATTCTCTCAGGAGGCTGATCCAGCATAAGAGCATCTTGAGCAGGGTTTATCACTTCCTCGTTATGCTCTACTCCCATTTGGTTGAAGGCAGCCTCCAAGAAAACTTCACTCAAAAGCGGGATTGCCATCGACACTAGTAAAAGATCAGAAAAAGTCAAAAGAGAACACACAAATGTGTCTAAAGGAGAAAACTGTGGCGCATCATCAGGGTTTGAACCCATGCGCATCAGCAGTATAGCCTCGGCGCATCATCAGGGTTTGAACCCATGTGCGTCAGCAGTATAGCCTCGGCGCATCTTCAGGGTTTGAACACATGCGCATCAGCAGTATAGCCTCGGCGCATCTTTAGGGTTTGAACCCATGCGCGTCAGCAGTATAGCCTCGGCGCATCTTCAGGGTTTGAACCCATGCGCGTCAGCAGTATAGCCTCGGCGCATCACCAGGGTTTAAACCCATGCGCGTCGGCGGGCAAAGACCGCGGCACATCATTAAAGACTCAAGGCCTATGTGCGTTGGCGTACGGACAATGAGACTTACCAACCACCTCCGGCCGAACTTCGACAGGCCGACGGGGAACGACAGCCGTCGCAACTTCCACAGACTCCTTCGCTTTCTCCTTCCCCTTGCCGGCAGCACCGCGAGGAGTCTTGGGAGCCATTCTCTCGAGGAAGGAGAAGTTAGGGTTTTGAAGAAGAAACTCTAAAGAAGCAGAGACACAGAGAAGAAGAACCCTTTCTCTCTCCAACTCTTACCTATTTATAGGGCTTGGTCGCACGCGTGAACAGATGACGTATGATCTCAGCCGTCGCCTCGGGTTCTGCAAGGATAGCAGCAAATAAAACCAAAAGATCATCATTAATCTTTTCGGTTACCGAGGCACCATCATCATTAACTGAGAAGAGCATGCGCCCGAACAGGCATGCGCCCAGAAATCATACGCCCTGACCTCCATGCTTCTTATTCAAAGTATTCCAAAACTTATTCAAAAGTTTTGAAAACTTTGAAGGTGGTCTTGTAGAAGCATGGAATTTCATAACCAGAAAGCCCATGCGCTAGACACTACATGCGTCAGGACTCGCACAGAACACTTCACAGCAAAGTCAATAACCATGGACATTTGAAGAAGGACTTTTTATTTATATATAAAAGTCTATTACATGTCTAGAAAAGGTTGTACAAAGGAGAATTTCTACAAAGGAAAGATCCTAAGTCTATAGCCAGCGGCCACCATACGCCTTCAGATAAGCGCAGCGGCCACCATGCGCCTTCAGATAAGCGCAGCGGCCACCATGCGTCTCCAGATAGGTGCAGCATCACTATGCGCCTCCATCCAGGCGCATCCCGCCATCTCTTCAGCAGCTCAGTTATGTGCATCCAGCCCAGCTATGTGCATCCCTTCAGCCAAATTCTTCCAGCCAAGCTCACCTGGCCGAGCAGAGCCTAGTTATGCGCCGCTCTTCCAACCAGGATCACCGGATAAGTGCTTCCACAAAGCATTTAACCCTCTGGCTGGAACCAAGGAAGAGAGAAGCACGGCAAAGCTGTGGCCAGGGGAGGCTTCCAAAGCCCAAGGAAGACCGTGATCGAAATCATGGCACAAGGAAGCTCTCAACACAACCAGAGTGGGTGACACCCACTTTGAAGGAAGAGAAAGCCTAGCACCGCCATTCCGATCTACGGCTCTTCCCGAACAACGGAGACGAGGCCCGAGCATCCCTATCTTTGGATGCAACAGGCACCTTCCGCCTGCCTCGGAAGCCCTCGACTCTGTCTTTTGGATGTAACAGTCACCTTCAAGTGCATCGAAGACAACACAGTGTCTCATCTTCACCCTCGGGAGCACTTCGTCAACAGAATGCACCCGTATGATCAAGTTCATATTGGAAGTACGTGAGGGAATGAGAAGCAAATCTTCTCTCCATGCCACTATTTATAGGCCGGGCAGATCAAACCCACGCGCCAAGTGGATGGCCCTCCGAATTCCGTACAATGAATTTACATTAAATGGATGAACCGGACGCTTCGAATTCAGCCAAACGGCTATTTATAGTACTCGAAGAGCGAGACAACCGCATCATTAAAAGACATGTCCGATGCGCCAGCAGCGCATCACACGGACGCGCCCTTCGGCATCAGGCGCATCACACAGACGCGCCCTACAGTACTCGGCGCATTACAAAGGGTGCGCCCTCACACATCCCCATACCGAGTGGAACGCCAACCGACGCGCCCACTCAGCTGTCCATCGAACGTCACCAACATTAAATGCTGAACTGACAGAGTTGGCAGCACGCCTCCCAAAGTCTGAACAGTTGACAGCTTTATTCAGAAAACGAAGCGTCGGCAACGTCAGCATCATCATGACTTTATTTCGACGGCTACTGCCACGTGGCCACTCCACCATCAGCATGCGCCTCTACGGCCATGCGTCCAAATCAGTATGCGCCTCAAAAGCCATGCGCCTCAGACTGCTCTCTGATCCCGAAAGACAGAAGGAAAGTCGCCTGCATGCGCCTCAAAAGCCATGCGCCCCAAATGGTTTGTAACTCCTAAAGGTTATGAGCCGCAGCCTCCTCCTGCGCCCAATCCAAGGCGCAGCTCACCAGATCACTTCTCTCCACCAAATCCGAGATCTTCGAACCATGAGTCGACGACACGTGTCTTTTGACTCAACTCATCCAAGATTTCAGCAACGAAAAGATCTTCTCTCTGCTACGTGCCGGCTCACAACAGCAGTATGAAGAGTTCTCCCCCTCGATCAGGGCGCAGCATCCGTGCGCCTCCATCAGCAACCTCCACGTGGCGTCTCCACACCGGCGCATCCTGCATGCGCGCATGAGCAGCCAGCCTGCAAAACTATAAATAGAAGGATCATCTCCTTCACACACACACAAGAGGCTCACAAAAGATAGAGACTCAGAACAGAAGACTCACAACATAGAGAGAATCACCGAGAGGCAGTTCTAGACACTCAATGTCTTCCTCCTCTCAGCAAGCTCCAGCACCCAGAGCAATCAACACCTTCAGAGAACCGATAACCGTCGTCAGCCGGTCAACGGAGTCAACGCATTACCACTCGCTCCATTGGCACTAAGGACCCAGCTTAAACAAAAGTGTACTCCTAGGACTACGTTTAAGTCCTACATTGTAACACTGTTCTGTTTGTATTAAGATTTCAATCAAAACAATTTTAATGGCAAACAGCTACGCCAAAAGTGCAACGTAAATCTTGAATCTCTGTCCGAGGTGATACTGACCGGTACACCGTAAAGTCTGACGATCTACCTTAGGTAAATCTTTGCTAGCTGAGCCGTCGACTGACCAACTCTGAACGGGAGAAAGTGAGCCACCTTCGTGAGCCTGTCTATGACAACCCAAATAGCGTCTCTGCCAGCCGGGGATCTAGGCAATCCAGTCACAAAATCCATGGTTATATGCTTCCACTTCCATTCTTGAATTGGCAAGGGCTGAAGAAGTCCAGCTGGCCTCTGATGTTCAGCTTTAACTTGTTGGCAAACCAAACAGCGAGAGACAAACCGGGCTATCTCCCTCTTCATGCCATTCCACCAAAAGTGCTGACAAATATCACGGTATATCTTCGTACCGCCGGGATGAATGGAATACTGCAAACTGTGAGCCTCTGCCATGATCTCATGTCTGATATCTCCGTTGGGTACACAAAATGCTTACCACGCCTAAGTGTACCATCTTCATGGATACATAACTCTGGTTTTCGTCCTGCCTCACACTCTGCTCTGAGTCGCTGAAGCTTGGAATCTGCTGACTGCGCCATCCGGATCCTCTCGACTATAGTGGACTGAACTTGCAAGCTGGCCATCAATGCCATACTGGTAGGAAGAATAACTTCTATTCCCATCTTCTGAAGATTCGCTAACAACTCTGACTGCGCTATTAGGAAATAAACTTCGGCGCTCCTACTCAATGCATCTGCAACGATGTTGGCCTTCCCTGGGTGATACTGCAAGTTGACATCATAATCCATAAGAAGTTCCAGCCATCTCCTCTGACGCATGTTAAGATCCTTCTGGGTGAAAACATATTTCAGGCTCTTGTGGTCGAAGAAAATCTCCACCCTATCTCCGTACAAGTAGTGCCTCCACAACTTAAGCGCAAACACTACTGCTGCCAGCTCTAAGTCATGGGTTGGGTAATTTCTCTCATGATCAAGAAGTTGTCGTGACGCATAAGCTATTACCTTCCCATGCTGCATCAGAACACATCCTAAACCTCTGCCTGAAGTATCGCAATATACTGAGAATCCTCCAGTTCCATCTGGAAGTGTGAGAATAGGTGCGTCATCAAGCCTCGCTTCAACTTCTTAAAAGAATCCTGGCACTCTACTGTCCAAGCAAACTGCACATCCTTACGGGTCAACTGGGTCAATGGTGCTGAGATCCGAGCAAAGTTCGAAATAAATCGCCAGTAGTAGCCGGCCAATCCAAGAAAACTGCAAACTTTTACAACTGTATTGGGCACTGTCCATGTCTCAATGGCCACAATCTTCTGGGGTTCCACTTCCACTCCGCCCCTGGTGATGATATGACCCAAGTACGAAATGTGATCGAGCCAGAACTCGCATTTACTGAACTTGGCATACAACTGGTGCTCTCTGAGAATCTGAAGAACAACTCTGAGATGATGCTCATGCTCCGCTTCATTCTTGCTGTAGACCAAAATATCATCTAGGAACACAATCACGAACTGATCCAAATAAGTCATGAAGTTGCGATTCATGAGGTCCATGAATACAGCTGGCGCATTGGTCGCTCCAAATGGCATCACAAGAAACTCCCAATGTCCATACCGGGATCGGAATGCTGTCTTCGGGATGTCCTGCTCTCTGACTCTGATCTGATGGTATTCTGACCGTAAATCTATCTTCGAGAATACTGTTGCTCCTCTGAGATGATCAAACAAGTCATCTATCCTTGGAAGAGGTTATCTGTTCTTGATTGTCACTGAGTTCAAGGTACGATAATCTACACATAATCTGGATGTACCATCATTCTTTTTCATAAGAAGCATCGGGACTCCCCAAGGTGATCCACTTAAACGAATGAATCCCTTAGTTCTAAGTTCTTCAATCATCTTGTACAATATCTCTAATTCTGACGGCGCCATCCTGTAGACTCTCTCTGACACTGGGGCTATTTCGGGAATCAAGTCGATGGTGAACTCGATCTCCCGCTCTGGCGGCATCCCTGGAAGTTCTTCTGGAAAAACATCTGGAAACTCTTCGACTATCTGGGGTAACTGCATTGCTGCTACTGCCATCCACAACACTTGAGGAGAAGGTTCAACTTTGTCTCGGAGAAGGAAAATTCCGGCTCGCCTGGGATGCTAAAAACAATCCTGCCAATATGGCAGTCTATCCTAGCATACTGGTCTCTCAACCAATCCATCCCTAAGACCACATCATAATCGGCCATCGGAAACTCTATCAATCTAGCGGGGAACTCTCTACCGTTAACTACGATCCGACACAAGAAAAATACTCTATCTACTCCCACAAGTCCGTTACTAGTAAGTATATTGAGCCTTACCGATAATGACTCGAGCTCCAATCCTATCCGTGTCGCAAATCGTACAGACATAAATGAATACGAGGTACCAGAATCAATTAATATTGAAGCTGAAAAGGTGTTGACGAGAATTGTACCTGACACTACCTCACCTGGTGCTATTCCTTCTTCTACCTTGGTCAAAGCCAGCACTTGACCATGTCCTCTGGGTGCGGGTCCCCTCTGCTGAAAATTTCTCTGTCTGCTCTGGATCAGGGCTTGGGCTTGGACATACTGCTGCGGTCTCTGCTGCTGGAATGCCTGGGCCTGCGTCGACAATGGCCTTGGAAACGGGTACTGCAGCAGCTGCTGCTGCTGGACCGGTGTTGGTCCTCTAACTGAAGGACTAGAGAAGGCCGATGAACTCCCCCTGTTCGGGCAATTCCCAACCCTGTGGTCCGGGGCACCACAAACCAAGCATAAACCCTGTGCTCTGCGACACTCTGATACCACATGCCTTGGCTTCCCGCAGTATGAACATCCCACTGCGGAAGACTGATTCTGCTTCTGCTGCTGAGGGTGCGTCAGGTGGTATGCTGAACCGACGTCACTGAGGCCGCCCGTCTCGGAGCTCCAATGGTCAAAGCCCTGGCTGCCGGGGCTGGTGCTGATGACTGATTCATCTGGCTATGGGATCGCTTCCGACCTCCGGTCCTATCCACGATCCTCTGGGAGGTATACTCATGCCTCCTAGCTGCTCTCAATACCACATCAAAAGTCTGATGCTCAAACTGCTCTACCGCCAACAAAATCTCTAGGTGAAGTCCCTGCTGGAACCGCTGGGCTCTATCGAACTCGGTAGCCACCAAGGTGGGAGCAAACCGACTAAGTCTCGAAAACTCGGCCGCATATCTGTCGATCGTCCTGCCCATCTGCTTCAGATTGGTGAACCTCGTCTGTAGATCGTACCGAGCTACAGCATTAAAATACTTGGTCTGGAATCTTTCCCTGAATATTGTCCAGGTAATAGGGGCCACCAATCCAATGGCCTGCGCCACCCACCAGCTGCGGGCAAGATCCAATAGCTGTAGGCGCACCACGACCACCTTCTCGTTCTCTGAAGTCCTGGCTGCTTCTAGAATCACCTCTGTGTCCTGAAGCCAAGCATCAGCAGCGATAGCATCTTCACTACCGTCAAAGAAGGAAGGGTTCAAGCACTTGAAGCTGTTAGCCGCGCTGTTACCCTGATGACCTCCTCTGGTCAAAGCGTCTGCCACCGCCTAGTGTAAGGCATCTTCTCGACGATCCTGGGAGGCTAATAGTGACCTGATAAGACCCACCAAAGTGCCATCATCAGGCTCTGCAGGCTGGACAGGATGAACTGGTGGCTCTCCTCCAGTAGGCATGACTCTGGAGGCTACTCCTGAATGCTGGGCTTGATCTCCAGGTTGCTGCTGGTCCGCGGAAGGTGCTCCGTCCTGCTGATCGGCAGGTCCAGGAACAATGTCGCTGAAGAAGACGACATAGGGAACAATAAGGAAGGACCAGGACAGATCAACGATACAAGCATGTGATCAGGTCAAGATTTTCAGGGATCAAGAGGATACGAGCAGAGATCAAGGAAGAGTATTGATTAAGACATCTATTCGGTAAACCCTCACATATCTTGATTTATAAGACCAGCATGGGCCACCACTTAAACCATATCACGCTCCAGAACCAGAATACTGGAGAGCGGGGGCAGACATAGCCAGCTACGTATATTGAAGTGCCACCCACCTCGCTATACGGTCATAGCTGTCTAGATATATGTGGATTTAACTACAAGCCATCAGTCTCCTATGGTCAAGAACAAGCCTATTTTCTCAATCACAAGCAAGTAAGTAAATGTTACAAGATGTAAGACCACCAAATATACAATAGTAAGACGTCCCAAACATTACATATTTAGCTGATCATGAAGCTAGTCATTACAAAATGTGAAGACTAGCAAGAGTTTAGTCATACATGATCAACCCTAGGATCTGTCAATCATGTTACAGTTCGTAGGCAGACAGTAAATAAAAGTACAACCGAGCTAACAAGTGCTCGTCGGCTAAACGCCTCAAAAGAATAATTTTATAATAAAGTGGGAGAACAAAAAGAAATCCACTCGTTGCCAGGGTTACGCCTGGTGGTCACCATCTGGCTGGAAGGTAGGTAGATCCTCTGGAGCTGCTCCGATATCTGGCTATATAAAACCAGCTGGGTCAGACCCCAGAAAGAGCAAGTGCCACTAAGGGGCTTCACTTAGGAACTAAAACCAGCAAATCATAATAGAATATTAAATATAATAAATAAAAAACTGATAATAATAGAGATAACAAAAGTAAACTGAGTACGAGGAAACCATTCAAGTAGCCAGGTCACAACCCTTAAACCAAACAAGGACCGGGGTTGCAGCCCTTCACCTGAATAGAATCCCGTCTCAAATACTATTGGTACAGTGAAGACAATAAACGAAGAGAGGACACAGAACTGCTCCGGAAGCCAGGTTACAACCCTTAAACCAAATAAGGACCGGGGTTGTAACCCTTCGCCTGAACAGAACTGGACCCCTGATCTTTATTGCTAAGGCCAGTATAAATAATCATGGTATTAATGTAAGGTAAAACATGACGAACATGGCATGGGGTTGCAATAAGACAATAAACGAAGAGAGGACACAGAACTGCTCCGGGAGCCAGGTTACAACCCTTAAACCAAACAAGGATCGGGGTTGTAACCCTTCGTCTGAAAAGAACTGGTCCCCCGATCGTTATTGTTAAGGAAAGCATCAATAATCATGTCATGTCACAATCTTGTACAGGATCAAGATAAGACTAAGCTGGAATAAACTCCATCCAATCAATCACGGCCAATCAAGAGTACGGCTTGATACTTTTAACTAACTAGGGTTATCACAGGCCTAGTTACTAGTAAGATGCAATGAGATTATTCCAACAGCCACAAGACCTGCAGACCATCCGGTTATCCAGGTCAAATGTCCGTTTATGAAGAATGTAACACGTGACTTTGTGCTTGAAATGTGCCCTACTCGTCGGTAGGCTATAAGTCCACTTAATGCGCCCAGATAACGGGATTGTTTGTAGCTGGGAATCTCTTTATGTCTACTGAATTATTCTAGTTTATTAGCCTTAGTCAATTACTGTAGGTATTCCTAACTGTGGTACTCAGGGATCCCCATCCTAGACATGATGCATGACAGTACCAGTTTATTTGTATAAACACAATCGGCCACGGTGTCCAGGTCTTTTATACTTGTCATGTCAGACTAGTTATTGTAACAGCATGTCATGATATATCATGCCAGTTTGCTTGCCAAGAGTGCACCACAGCGGGCCATTATCGTGTTCTATTCTTACCTTATCATGAATGAGAGAAACTTGCATAAAATAACTAGTGACATATTTTTGAAGCCAAGGAAAAGATCTACAACTTTCATGTTTTGAGTTTTTCAAGATTCTAGCTACAAAACAACTTAAACAGGCAAAAACAGTGAAATGGAGCAATTCCGGCGCATGGGATTCCTGCACAATCGGCGCATAGGATTCCTGCACAATCGGCACGTGGGATTCATGCACAATCGGCGAGTGGGATTCCTGCACCATTGGCACATGGGATTCCTGCACAATTGGTGTGTAGGATTCCTGCACAATTGGCGCGTGGGATTCCTGCACAATCGGCGTATGGGAATTCCTGCACAATCGGCGCGTGGGATTTCTGCACAATCGGCGCGTGGGATTTCTGCACCATTAGCGTGTGGGATTCCTGCACTATTGGCGCATGGGAAACTCACGTTGCGTCTTCAGTACATGCGCGTAGGGAACCTACGCGCATGACACGGTCGGAGTTAAGGGATACGTTGCCGGGACTTCATAGCGCATGGCCTCCCGGGCGCATGGGGGGTCATCGTCCCCAATCAGCAAGTTCAGCCATAAAAGTTTCGAAAACTTGCCATGGCCATAACTTTCTCATCCGAAGTCGAAATCAAGCGAAACAAAAGCCAAAACCGCATGAAATTGAATTCTCTACAACATAGAACCAATAGTTTTCGAAAATAACCAAGTTTTAGAGATCAAAACTAAGAAATTCAAAAAGTTACAAATTTAGATCTACAAGAATCCATCCATCAAATCCAAAAATGTCAAGTTCTAAAGAGGCTTAGAATCAAGTAAGGAAGAGAATGGAACAATAAAACTTGAGATCAATCATGAAGCAAATTTGCACTTGCCTAAGCTCTCTTTCTCTCTCTCTCTCCCTCCTAGTGGTTGAAGAAGTAATGGTGGAGAAGAAGAAGTTAATAAAGAGAGAGAATGAGGGAATGGGTTAATAAATGGTGATGGTGGTGGTAGGTAGGGGTTCTCCCCTTGGTTCATGATGAACCATTGAACAACCCAAGCCGAACCAAGCCGAACCAAAATAGACCAAGCCAAGAGACATAAAATACGAGTCAAGATACGTATACGTATCCAAATACGTAATAGGAACCACGGTCATTGCACATTTCTCCAAATCAACTCCATATTGAGCCTAATCTTTTGTAACGTACTCCCCTATTGTAGAAGAGGTCTATAGAGGCTAGCTAGTAAGGATTGGAGGCTCTTGGACTGTAACACCCCAGTCCCAAAATATGTAGGACTAGGAACGTAGACATGCCAGCCGTATAATACATATACGTAAGCTATAAATGCAGTAAAACCACAGCTACTAATCGCATCCACAAAATGAAAGAAATAAAGATATCATATAATAACCATGATTTGTCTTTATACAATATGTTGGGCGGAGACAAATTTACTACCAACTATTTTTTAAAAAAAAGTACAAGACATATGAAATAATTTAGCGAAGGTAGCAAGAAAGACCCAAGACACATCATCTTCGAAGGGATGGAGAAGATCACGATCTCGGCTAGAATACCTGCGGAAGACAAGAACACACACCTGGAGAGATAATCAGGTCCTCAGAGGATCTTAACAAGATACATAATATCATGCCATATAAAATGAATAAATACTGCTCAATAATAAGTCAATCAGATCATAACATGGTCCAACACTCCATCCTTGAATTAGCGTACCATCCCCCCAACCAAATAAGGACTGGAGATGGCACACTAACCTACGATTACGTATCTTTCTATGCTACGAATCCAATATGGTATCCGGACCACAACAAGGTTCAATACCTTCTCATCGGAGTAGTGAGCCATACCTACATCCAAACAAGGACAAGATGTGGCAACTAGTCTACGACAAGTTATTGTTCCAAGCCACGGTCAGATACAAGTACCCAAACCAAGAGTACTTGTACCTAATGGATAAGGTAGCCTAACCAGTCTAAGTGTATGCAGTTTTAAGAACATCCTCCAATGCATGGGCCCTGGCTAAAATGTGATCGGCATGGTCCACCCTTGGGGCACCAGAGGCCCAATCAGTAAGAGCATGACGTTTCGAAGTACATCAGTGGCCGTCAGTAAAATAAGGGTCATCTCACACCATATCTTCAGCGGAGCATCCGGATCACAAAAGGGAAGTGTATAGTAGCTCATGCGCTAAGGAATTGTCGTCCCCGCCCAATGCCTGCTATGTCGTATCTACAACACAGAACCTCTATTGACCGCTAAGTCAAACTAATCATGCAAACACTATTAGCGGTTAATCCTATCGCACGGCTTATACGTACTGGTGGCCAGCCAGTCACGCATGTCCGAGTTCTATGCGACTCACAACAACGTGGTACAAATGTCTCAAGGCTTATGAATGTAACACACAAAGGGTGGTCCCTTAAATCTAAGTTTAATATGCATAAAAATAATAAGTACAGTAAATAGAGCTGCACAATAAAATCTATCTAATTATAACAGTACAGCACAGTTTATTTTGAAGAAAGTAAATAATAAGTAAATGCATGAAATATGAGCTACAATAAATAAACAGCAAATGGCAAGGTATCTTGCCTGAGGTCCTTGCTGGTGAAACCGATAATACCGTTGGGTACAGAATAGTCACAGGGCTACACAAGATGAACTCAGACAATGTGACAAACTTCTAAAATAAAAACCAAATATAAAATATACTGGAAAATTTTTGGGGAAAATATATGATGTGTATTTTTCTGTCATCATTCCGAAACTTCAAACGGTTCGTGATTCTGATTCTTGGTTCTCCCAGAATCTCGAAAACACTCAAACGTGTCAGATTTCGGATAACTAGCACTCCACAAATTTTCTAGAAAATTAAGTTTAGAATTTATGAAAATAAAATTTACATTTAGAAAATATACCTTGTAACGTCCCAGTCCCAAAATACATAGGACCAAGCACGTGAACATGCCAGCTGCACATGTACGAAGAATACACCAATATATGGAATCCTCATATATGCACATAAGCTGTAAATAAAATAATCACAGGCCAGAATAATATAATCTAATCTCATCACAGCTCAATAGAGTCCAAATAAATAAATAAGAGTATCAAAAGATAGCCGGGTGAACATGCTCACTTCAAACAACTATGAAAAATAGTCACACAAGATCGGAGTCCAACCTCCGCAAAATAGAAAGAAAAGAGATGTAAAAATAATGTCCACTAATGTCTCAAATAAAGAATAAACTAGAAATCAGTAGGGACTGCCTTGTCATCAATGTAGGATAGCTCCAACGCCGCTCCATATTCCTGTAGAAAGTCGTCTAATTCTGGAGAGATAATCAGGACCTCAGAGGGACGTAGCAAGATACAAGAAAACACCATGCCATATAAACTGTGATAATATAATAAAAGAAAAAGGTATGCATGCAATCGGGCTCTTGACCATTCTACTATGAATATGCAGTTGAGATACAATCCTTCGACGCATGAGCCCTGGCTGTAAATAGGATCGACATAGTTACCGTAGAGGGCACCAGAGGCTTACGTACATAATGTTCTGGAAGCGTCATATGGCACCATATGCAAAGGCTACATCCATAACGCTCTGGGAAACGTCAGAGGGCGCTTGGAGCCTGCGTCTCCAGAGGAGCGCACAGGTAATCAGGAAAGTGCAAAGAAGCCCATACGTCAGGTATTGTTCTCCCCATCCAATGTCTAGTATCATCATCTCCATGACTGATATAAACCTCTAGTAACCGCCAAGTCTTCTAACATGCAATTCTATTGGCAGTTACTCCTATCCGTCGTACGCTCCATATGTATCGGTGGCCAGCCGACTATGCGAGTACGTGTCCTATATGTGACTCACAACATATGGTAAGCAAGTGTCAAGGCCATATGAGATATACCAATACCTCATCATCAACGAGAAGTCACTAGACTAAGTCAATGTAAGAGAAATAAATAAAAGCATAAAAAATGACCGATAGAGTCGCTTGCACCCAAGTGTGACTTGGACGCACAGTTTAAATATCAAGAAATAAGAAATGCTAAAAATAACAACGGAAAATAAGAATATAATAATCACAGAGTATGGTGGCAAGGTATCTTGCCTGGTGGTGCAAAGTGGCAAGTCCAGGTAATCACAATGTCAGCCAAGAAATGTCACAATCTCCAAACAACTTCGGACGCTGAAACAAACATCAAACATCTACTCGATGTAAAAGATGTACCTAGGAAATGCCTGTCCAAAAGTCTAATTCTGGTACAGGGGCAAAATCGTAATTTCGGGTCAAAACGATATCCGCCGTTGGACCCGCTTTGTACCGAAACGCATGCCAAAGTCTATGGTCTCTAAAGTCATCAAACTATATGTCTACGGGTTTAGTTTGAGGAGAGAAACTCAACGGTATATCCAGTTTTGGATTCTGATGAGCCGTGTACAAAATCGTCCGTTTGAGTGGGTCGCGGGCCCGCCAAAAAGGGTTCCGATTCGACCTTCTCAGAATCGAACCAAACTTGGCACACATGACCAAAATTTTGATCCGGACCTGTTGGCACAAGTTTCATCTCGAATCAACGACTGTACACGAAGTTAGGGCAAAGTTTGTAAATTGGCGATACGGGGGTATCTTGACGGATACGGACTGATTTTGTCGCGTACACACGACGAAAGTGAGTTCTGTCAGTTCCCACACGTCGGCAACGTTCATACGTGCCTTTCGATGCGTATAGCACATGACCACGTCGTCCAGTTTGTCGGGGCGCATGCCATATCGAACAAAATTCAAAAAAATTAATATAAATTAACACAGGTTTTTTCTCAACTTCAACATCAATTTACTTTTTGCACGTTAATCGAAACGACGATCCAGAAGATGTGTTGTGATCTCGGTTATGTTGTCTTTTACTATTTTTAATTAGTTTCCACAATTCTTTACTGCACAGCAAGAAAATTGGCCGACAAGTTATCGTTTTATAATAATTTTTAGTATTACAGAAAATTGAGTTTTCTTTAACTTCGTCTCGATTTTTCGAGTAAGTTGATGGATTGTTTCGAAATCCACTTGGAGGATCTCGAAGAGGGTCAAGTCTACTTTCCAGAAAATCTTACGGATCGAAAATCGGTGCTACGAGTAAAAAGTTACGTCGTAGGGAAGTAGGGTACCTTGAGTGGAAAAACTGCTCCGTGGGTGACGCGGGGCTGACTTCCGATGCTCCGTTCGTCGCGCACAAAACTCCGTCGCTGGTGAAACAAACTCATAGGCGAAGAGGGTATGATCAGCCGCAACTTTTGTTTTGGAAGTTTAGGGTTTTGAGGTTTGTGGAAAAAGTTATATATATAACAAGTCGGGTCCACTGCTAAAGCTAATAGAATTTGGATTAATAAGTTCTCACAGGTTCTCGGGCGCTGGTGCATATACGTGAGCGCGCGGGGGTTTCTTTTTGCTACAGTGGATTTTCTTTGGGGGGGGGGGCGCCCACTTAAGTGGGTGGCCTTATTATTTTTGTTTTTTTACTAATCTTTTCTTTATCTGAAAAGTTAAGTGTGTATATATATATATATGTATATATATATATATATATATATATATATATATATATATATATATATATCTTCCATTTAGCTAGCAAAATTATCACAAAATTACAAATAAATTCCTAAAAAATCCTAGATTTAATTATATTCCTTATTTAATAGAAATACTAACATGCACACATATAATAATATATATACACACATACATTAATTATACTAATAAACTAGTAGTAAATAATCCATAAATAATGAAATACCTAACATAAATTAATTAAATTATAAAAAAATCAAATATAAATTATGGGGGTTTACATCCTACCCAACTTAAAGAAAATTTCGTCCTCGAAATTAAACTAAGGTAGGGGAGTCGAATGCATTGCAAGAATGAACTATTAAGGAATTAACATGGGCAAGGATTACCTTGGTTGTCGAACAAATGCGGGTAACGATTTTGAATGTCGTCCTCGTGCTCCCAAGTAGACTCCCCTGGCGAGTGATGCTTCCATGCCACGCGAACCAATAGAATAGATTGATTCCGCAACACCTTCACTCGACGATCAAGAATGCCTACTGATTGCTCTTTGTAGGACCAGCTCGGTCCAACTGTGATCTCGGAGTGATCAAGCACGTGATTGATGTCCGCCACGTACCTCCTCAGGTGAGATACATGGAATACGTCATGCACTTCCTCTAGCAACGGTGGCAAGGCCAATCTATAGGCAACCTCTCCAACACTTTCTAAGACATCGAAAGGCCTGATGTACCTTGGACTCAACTTGCCACGTCCTCCGAATCGAATCGTATCTCTAGTGGGAGATATCTTCAAGAACACATGGTCACCCTCTTTGAACTCCAAGGGTCGGCGACGATTATCTGCCCACTACTTCTGACGATCCTGCGCTGCTCGCAGGTGGCCCTGAATTTTCTTCACTGTCTCCACTGTGCTCAAGACTAACTCGGGACCCAATAGCTGTCGCTCTCCTATGTCGCTCTAAAAAATAGGAGACCAACACTTCCTACCATACAATACTTCAAACGGAGCCATCTGAATGCTCGCTTGATAGCTATTATTGTAGAAAAACTCAACAAGATGAAAATGGTCCTCCCATAAACCACCAAAGTCAAGCATACACGCTCTCAACATATCCTCTAGTGTCTAAATAGTAGGCTCTGACTGGCCGTCTGTCTGAGGATGGTATGTCGTGCTAAAGTTCAATCGGGTGCCCAAACTCTCTTGTATGCTCCTCCAAAAGTATGAGATAAATCTCGAGTTGCTGTTCGACACAATACTAATAGGCACACCGTGTAATCTCATAATCTGCTCCATATACATCTCTGCCAATGCCTCTGTCGACTGGCCCACTCTAAAAGGTAAGAAATAGGCTGATTTTGTAAGTCTATCAACAATCACCCACACTACGTTACGTCCTCTAGGACTCCGAGGAAAACCCATGACGAAATCTATAGTGATGTGCTCCCACTTGAATGGGTAGCGGCTGTAATAATCCGACCATCCTCTGGTGCTCCGCCTTTACTTGTTGACATACCAAACACTTGGCAACGAAACGAGCTATTTCTCGCTTCATTCCGTGCCACCAATAATACTTTTGTAAGTTGCGGTACATCTTGGTTCCTCCGGGATGAATGGAGTATGTCGAACTGTGAGCCTCTGCCATAAGCTCCTGCCGTAGCTCTCCATTGGGAACATAAATGCGATCACCACATCACAATGTCCCATCGGGATGGATCCTCAATCCCGTCTGCTCTCCTGCTTCATTCCTCTCTCTAGCCGTCGAAATCTAGCATCATTGGGCAATGTTGTCTTGATGCTTCCAATAATGATTATACTTGGAGGTTGGCTAATACGCCATCTGCTCCAGGCAATACTACCTCAATGACAAGCTGCTCCAAGTCTCTAATCAACTCCTTCTGCGTAGTCAAAAAGTGTGCCATGGGCTTGCGGCTTAATGCGTCTGCCACGATATTAGCCTTGCCCGGATGATAATGAAGCTCGATCTCGTAATCCTTCATCAACTCCAACCAATGTCGTTGTTGCATATTCAACTCTTTTTATGTGAACACGTACTTGAGACTCTTATGATCAGTGTAGATATCAACCTTCTCGCCATACAAGTAGTGCCTCCATAGCTTCAAAGCAAAGATAACCGCTGCGAGCTCTAGATCGTGGGTCGGATAATTCTTCTCGTGCACCCTCAACTGTCGCGATGCATATGCTACTACACGACTGTGCTGCATCAATACGCACCCTAATCCTTTCCCAGATGTGTCACTGTAGATCACAAATCCTCCCGGGCCCGATGGTAGTGTCAAGATCGGTGCTGTGGTCAATCGCTTCTTCAACTCATCAAATGCGGCTTGACACTCGTCTGTCCATACAAACTCCTGATCCTTGCAAGTTAATCGAGTCATAGGTCCCGTTATTCGAGAGAAATCTTCCACGAACCGTCGGTAGTAACCCGTAAGTGCGAGAAAACTTCTCACCTCAGAAGATGATATGGGAACGGGCCATAATTTGACTGCTGCGATCTTCTCTGGGTCCACTGATATACCATCACCCGTAATAATATGACCAAGAAATGATACCTCCTTGAGAAAGAAATCACACTTGCTAAGTTTCGCAAAAAGTCGCTCATTCCTCAATGTTCCCAAAACTATCCGTAGATGCTGCTCGTGCTCCTCTTGACTCTAGGAGTAAATCAAGATATCATCTATAAAGACTACTACAAATTTGTCCAAGTACTTGTGAAAGTTCTTGTTCATTAAATTTATGAAGACTGCGGGAGCATTGGTCAAACCGAAAGGCATGACCAAGAACTCGTAGTGTCCATACTTTGATCGAAAAGCTGTCTTTGCAATATCTTCCTTCCGAACCTTCAATTGGTGATAGCCCGATCGTAAATCAATCTTGGAGAATACTTTTGCTCAACTCAATTGATCAAATAGATCGTCTATACGCGGCAAGGGATACTTGTTCTTCACCGTCACTACATTCAATGCTCTGTAGTCGATGCACATGCGCACTATCCCGTCTTTCTTAGGTACAAAAAGAATGGGTGCTCCCCACGGTGACGCACTGGCACGAATAAAGCCTTTCTCCAATAAGTCATCAATCTGCGTTTTCATCTCTACCAACTCCTTGGGCGCTAGCCAATAAACTCAAGATGAGATAGGCTCGGCTCCCGGAATAAGCTCAATAGAAAACTCAATATCTCGGTCAGGTGGCAGTCCTGGTAATTCCTTGGGGAATACATCCTCGAACTCGGTAATAATAGGGTGCTGAGGGGTGTCATGCATCATCATATGAGTCCCTGATGCGGGTGCATCACAACTCTCTCCGTCTTCTTTGGTGAACTCAAACTCCTCCGCATTCAGTGGTCTAAAGATAATACTGCTCCTATGGCAGTCTATGAGAGCGAAATGCTGGCTCAACCAGTCCAATCCAAGAACCACATCAAATGTCGGCATAGGGAATAGAAGAAGTCATACCATCATCTCTCTGCCACTTATCACTACAGGACAAAGTCTACAAATACCACTAACAGGTACAACTCCTCCTCCAGTGAGGATTTTAACATTCTTAGCTAAGGGTGTGATAGGAATATTGTGTCTAGTGGCATAACTAGTGGATATAAATGAATGAGTGGCTCCAGTATAAAATAATATAATAGCAGGAAAGGATGTAACTAAAACCATACCTGCTATAACCACTGCCTCTGTCTCTATATCCTCAACAACAAGTGAGAATACCTGCCCATAATTCTGTCCTGGGCCCTGAGCTCTGGCCTTGTTGTACTGTACGCCTTGAGGAGGCAATGGTGGACGAGGTGCTCCTGCTACAGGCCGTGGTGCTGGAAGAGCTGGGGCTGTAGGCCTCGGGTTCTACCGAGCATGTACTTTCGCCTGTTGCTCTGGACAGTCCTTGAGCATGTGCTGATTGGATCCACATCTCAAGCACAATCCAAGGCGAGTCCTGCAGCCGTTCTGGAGATGTCCTTACTTTTTGCAGTAATGGCAAACGGGCTTCTGATAAGGTGAGGGCCTCTGCTGGAACTGTCATGTGGCCCTCCTAATATGTCTACTCTGAGTAGCTCAGGCTGGTGTAACTGCTGGTGTATGACATCTCGAGGTCTGCTGCTGCTCCTTGCGAAGAATCTCCTGAGCACGAGCTTCTTCCAGGATAGCTGAATGGGAGACTCGATACTAGGTAGTCGTATAAGACTTGAGCTCTGGTGTAAGCCCCTGGTGAAATATTCTCGCCTTCTCTAACTCCGTCAGAATCAATCCCGCACCAAAGCGACTCAGGCGATTAAACTCTGAGTCATACTCATCGACTGTCATATTCCCTTGCTTCAGATGAAAGAACTGGTCATAGAGACCATCTCGTATATAAATAGGGAAGAACCTCTCATAAAATGCATCATAGAACTGCTTCCAGGTGATCCCAGTGCCTAATCGTCTCTCTTCGACCTTCCACCAGTGGTGAGCATTATCTTCTAACAGTAGGTCCACTGCTGTCATCCAATCTCGAGCTGGCAACTGGGATGTCTTCAGTAGCTTCTCTGTACTAATAAGCCACCGTAACACCTCTAATGGCTTCTCCGTTCCTCTAAAGGCCTTGGGGTTCATATCTGTGAAATTCTTGATAGAGCCTTCATAAAGATGCAGAGCTTGTGCTGGTGCTGGTACTGGAGGTGGTGGTGGAGGACTAGCTAATGCTGCCATCATCGTCTATCTCATCAGCTCAGTCTGTTGCCACTGAGCCTGCATCATGGCGTACATAAACAGAGAAGTAGGGCTCCCATCAGTCGGTGGTGGATGTCAGGGTTATATACTAAAAGCATCACTTTTGTAGTAACCTTATTTCCTTAAATTTTGAATGAGAATCATATGGGCAAATGTTTGCATATTGTATTTGTTGCAAGTGTTAATGCAAATGTCTGATATTCTATATTGTAGATAATATGGTGTGTGGTATCACACAGAAGATCATATTATCAGTTTCTTATGGAGTATATAAATAGTTCACAACCTAGATGGACATGGACAATCTATTGGAAAGGTTGTAGTGTAATCTGGTATTAGTCTATCTTGACTATAGGTTTACACTAGTACACTTTGTGTGTATTGAACAGGACCACTTGAGGTTGTTTTCTTTGTACTGACTACATAAGAGAACAAACACCTCTGTTATTATGGATGCTTGTGCTCTTAATCCGGATATAATAACGTACATGTATATACAGTGTGCATTACTTTAACTCATAAAAGAGTGAGATTCATTATGGATCAACGACCTCTATGAATTGGATAATAATATTGTATGTATGATGGGCTGTTAATTATAAATGGAATCCATGTCCCGATACATCGGGTTGATGGTGTCCTCTTAAGGAGCTCATAAGGATTGTCATGTAAACCCTGCAGGTGGATTATATCCGACATGACAAATAAAGTTGAGCGGTACTACTTAAGGATAAAAGATGTCGAATCAATATAGTTGTCAGTAACTTAATTTGATCGACGGACATACGATATCTTAACATGGGGAGCCAAACGAGCATATAATAAAAGGAGCCAACATAATTTAGGATTAGGGAGGTAGTGCAACAATAGCTTATTAGTGGACCGAGCTATTGTTAATGGGCCTGGATTGTGTGTTCGGGATGAACACGGGATATCCAGATCCGTTAGGAGGCCTAACCCTAAATTCTCCTCATTGTCCCTGCCGTAGCCTGTATATAACCTCTATTCTCTGGTCGCCAGATTATCGATCAGAAATCTGAAATTTTTTCTAAATTCGTGATTCACGTAAGGAGAGAAAGAGAGGGATGCCAAGGAGAAGAAAAGGTTGGGAGATCGTCGCCCACACGACGTCCAACTCGAGGAAGGAATATGTGCAGAAGGTCTTGGGGTCATCCGCTCAAGATTGCCAGGAATTACTTGTCTCCTTTCCGCCGCAGGTATAATTCGTGAACCCTAGTTTCCGCCTATGAAGGGTTAGAACACGTATTAGATATGTTTAACTTTCTATCGATCAATACGCACACCAAAGGAAGGGTCCTGGGAATCTCCAGTTCCATCAATTGGTATCAGAGCCACTTTGGATCTACGTATTGATTGATACGTCCATGTGGTCCAATGTATGTTTTTTGATTGTGTTGTTTAAACCACGGACATGTCATGGATGTTGTTGTTGCTGTAGATGTAATTAAAATCACGAGAGTTGATCGTGCTTATTATTTTAATTTTTTAATCTAGATTATGTGTGAACTCCTTCGGAAGGCATAGGATTGATGTAATTTTAATTATTTTTGATCGATCGTGATGGCGGTGGTGGCTGTTTCTGACGCCGGATGAGATGCTGGTTTTAAGCAGTCCCCGAATAGATCTGCGCAGCGCCAGATTTTGGATTCGGATAGTTGAGGACGGAGCAGCAAAGATGACCATAATAGTTGGATATTTTCTCTTATTTTTTTTATTTTTTTCTGATTATGCATGTTTATTATTGTGTGGTTGTTTTTTTGAAAAACCAAGCCTACATTAATAATGGACAACATGGACATGATATCAACTAGTAGAAAAATCCTCATTGTTAAATAACTAAGTGGGAGTGGATGTTTATTTAGTTTAAATCATATGGTCTCCATTACTGGTTTGTAGGTGATGTAATTATACTTGCGTGTTGGCTATAGTGCTTTCCTCCATATCGGATGAGTATAATTATTGATCACCAGTACAAACTTCCTTAGGGATAATTGTAGAAAGTTACCTAGTATGTGTTCACTTCTCCATATGAAGGAACTCATTACAAGGTAATGGACTTAGTATTAAGTAATGGTATACACTTAGATACAAATAATGGTATCCTCCCCATCGGAGTCACTGCTATTATTTGTATGACCAGAGCAAGACCAGCATATTAATTTTATTTTTCATAAAGTTATGTTGACATGATAGTAAAATTAATAAAAAAACCTACTTGAACAAAGTTGAATTTGTATACGTCCACACTATCGTGGCATGCTAAATTCATGGTGTTCAAGGTGTTGGTGAATTTTTTATTATTGTTTTGAGAGAATCAATATTTAGTTAATTCAAAAAGTTTTTTTTGCCCTACATAATTTTATTTATGTGATTCTTAGGATTTCAAAAATGGGTTCTTTCAGTCCATTTATGGTGATTCTTAAAGAAAACAAACTTACTGGACCTAATTATATTGACTGAAAACGTAATTTGGATATTGTTCTGACTGCTGAGGAGTACAAATATGTACTTGTTGAGGAATGCCCACCTAAGCCTGATGCTAACTCTGATGAAGAGGTCAAAGAGGCTTATAAGAAGTAGAAAAAGGCAGATGAGATGGCGCGGTGTTACATTCTGGCATCTATGTCAAATGTACTACAACATCAGCATCAGGCCATGGCCACTGCTTATGATATGATGTATAACCTCAAGGAACTCTTCGGACATCAAAGTAGAGCAGCTAGGCAGTTTGCTATAAAATGTTTGATGAATACAAAAATGGCTGAGGGTACACCAGTAAGGGATCATGTTCTCAAGATGATAGGTCATCTGAATGAGATGGAGATCCTTGGAACTGAAATCGATGGGGAATCCCAGGTCGATATCATTCTCTGGACTCTGCCTAAAAGTTTTGATAATTTCTGCCTTAATTACAACATGAACAAAAGGTTATATAGTTTGGCAGAACTTGCAAAAGAGCTACAGGATGTTGAATCTCTCTTTAGGCAGAGTGGTCATGTTTTTGTTTCTGAAAAGACTTCTACTTCTAAGCCAAAAGGCGGTAAAAAGAAGAATAACATTCAGAAACAGGCAAACTCAGCAAAGAAGGGCATAGGACCTCAAGGCGCGGTAAAAAAGCCG
This sequence comes from Iris pallida, assembly GCA_029216955.1. NCBI lineage: Eukaryota > Viridiplantae > Streptophyta > Magnoliopsida > Asparagales > Iridaceae > Iris > Iris pallida. The sequence goes on along the minus strand of JANAVB010009198.1, from coordinate 24,166,673 downwards.
AAAGGTAAATGTTTCAAGTATAAAGGGTCAGGACATTGGAAGACTGATTGTCCACTTCTCAAACAAGGGAACAAAGAAGGTATATCTCATTTACTAGTAGTTAAAACATGTTTAGCGGTGTTATCTACCGGCACCTGGTGTGTAAATACAGGAGCCACTAATCATGTCTGCAATACATTGTAAGGGTTCCAGAAAACCAGACGGCTCAGTGATGGAGAGATATGCTTGTTCATGGGTGATGCTACAAAAGTATCGATCGTTGCATTAGGAGATGTTACTTTATCTTTTGGTAGAAATAAGTCTTTGACATTGAGAGATTGTCTTTATGCACCTTCACTTAGAAGGAATTTAGTTTCTGTTTCTATGTTAGTTAAGGATGTATATTCAGTTTATTTTAATGACAATATTGTTATTAGAAAGAATAAACATTTTATCTGTTCTGGTGCATTGGTTGATAATTTGTATGTCATTAATCCTATTTCGTCCACAATGCAACTTATGGAAATGAATAATATGTCATCTAACTTAAATAAGAGAAAAGAACCTTCTTGTATGAACCAAACATATCTTTAGCACTTGCGATTGGGGCATATTAACCTAAGAAGGATTCAAAGACTGGTTGAAGATGGACCTTTGAGTTCATTGGAAGTGGAGGCACTACCAGTCTGTGAATCCTGCTTGGAAGGTAAAATGACCAAAAGGCCTTTTACGGCAAAGGGGTATAGGGCCAAAGATATGTTGGAATTGGTTCATTCTGATTTGTGTGGACCCATGACTATCCAAGCTAGAGGTGGCTTTGAATATTTTGTCACATTTATTGACGATTATTCAAGGTATGGATACATTTATTTGATGTGCCGTAAGTCTGAGTGCTTTGAGAAATTCAAAGAGTACAAGGCTGAAACGGAGAAACGTCATAGAAAATGTATCAAGTCATTACGATCAGATCGTGGTGGCAAGTACCTCTTTGGAGAGTTTAGAGATTATTTATCAGAGGCTGGGATTGCATCCAAATTGACTGCACCTGGAACGCCCCAGCAGAATGGTGTAGCCGAAATAAGGAATAGAACTCTTATGGAGATGGTTAGATCAATGATAAGTTATTCGGATTTGTCAGATTCGTTTTGGGGATATGCCTTAGAGACTGCAGCTTATATTTTAAACTTGGTTCCTTCTAAGTCAGTACCTCTTACTCCCACAGAGCTGTGGATTGGGCGTAAGCCTAGTCTGAAACATGTTCGCATTTGGCGTAGTCCAGCACATATGCTGAATGGAAAAGCAGATAAGTTGGAATCTCGTACAGAAGTATGCTTGTTTGTAGGCTATCCAAGAGGAACGAAAGAAGGTTTATTTTATAGTCCTAAGGATCAGAAGGTCATTGTTAGCACCAATGCCCGATTTTTAGAGAAAGACTATGTGATGAACCATAAACCCACAAGTAGAGTTGTTCTAAAAGAACTGAGACGTGAGACACCAAGTACTTCAGTACCAACAGTACAAGAGGATGAACCACAAATAACTGCACAACGTGTCACAAATGTTATACCACAACCGATAGTGCCTCGTCGTAGTGGGAGGGTTGTGATACAACCTGATAGATATATGTTCTTCGGAGAGTCGTCAGACTTCGTCCCTGAGGAACAATATTATGATCCATGTACCTACAATAAAGCACTCCAAGATAAAGATGCAGAGTCTTGGCAAAAAGCAATGATATCTGAAATAGAATCTATGGATTCTAATCAGATCTGGGAGCTTGTAGAACCACCCGTTGGTGTAAAAGCCATTGGATGCAAGTGGGTCTATAAGAGAAAAAGAGGATCAGACGGTAAGGTTGAAACCTTTAAAGCTCGACTTGTAGCAAAAGGTTTTACTCAAAGAGAGGGTATCGATTATGAGGAAACCTTTTCTCCTGTAGCCATGCTTAAGTCTATCCGGATTCTTTTACTATTGCAGCTCATATCGATTATGAGATTTGGCAAATGCATGTCAAGACAGCTTTCCTTAATGGAAGTCTTGAGGAAGACATCTATATGAAGTAACCAGACGGGTTTATTGAAAAGGGCCAGAAGCATCTTGTTTGTAAGCTCAAGAAGTCCATTTATGGACTTAAGCAAGCTTCCAGATCTTGGAACATATGTTTTGATCAGGTTATCAAATTCTATGGATTTAATCAATGTCAGGATGAATCATGTGTATACAGAAAGTGTAACGGAAACGTGGTGGTGTTCCTAGTACTTTATGTGGATGACATCTTGCTCATTGGAAACAATGTGAAGGTATTATCTGATGTAAGGGTATGGTTATCCAAACAGTTTGATATGAAGGACTTGGAAGAAGTAGGTCACATCCTTAGGATCAAAGTTCTACGAGATCGCAAAAAAAGGATGTTGGGCTTGTCCTAAGCTTCCTATATCGATACTGTACTAACTCGTTTTAGTATGTAAAATTCTAAGAAAGGTTTCTTACCTTTTAGACATGGAATTGCTCTATCAAAGGAGCAGTGTCCGAGGACATCTAAAGAGATAGAGAACATGAAGGCAGTTCCTTATGCTTCAGCAGTAGGAAGCTTAATGTATGCAATGCTATGTACGAGACCAGACATCTGCTTTACCGTAGGCATGGTCAGCAGATATCAGTCTAACCCAGGACAAGAGCACTGGACTGCCGTAAAGCATATTTTGAAGTACCTGAAAAGGACTAAAGAGTATATGCTAGTTTACTAGGCATATAGTTTAGTTTCCTTGGGGTATACAGACTCAGATTTTCAATCAGATAGGGATTCCAGAAAATCTACCTCAGGTTATGTGTTTACTTTGGGAGGTGGAGCCATTGTGTGGAGGAGTATCAAGCAAAAATGTATTGCTGATTCCACCATGGAAGCCGAGTATGTGGCAGCCTCTGAGGCAGCCAAAGAAGCGGTTTGGCTCAAAAAAATTTTGTTGGACTTGGATGTGGCACCTAGTTTGCCTAAGTCTATTACACTTTATTGTGATAATAGTGGTGAAGTTACAAACTCGAAGGAACCACGAGCCCATAAGACAGGCAAACACATTGAGCGCAAGTACCACCTGATACGAGATTTTGTAAAGAAAGAAAAAGTTGCTGTGCTCAAGATAGCATCAACCGACAACCTAGCTGATCCCTTTACAAAGAGCTTACCAGCTAAGGCTTTTGACAGTCATGTTGAGGGAATGGGAGTCAGATTTGTAGCAGCATGGCTTTAAGTATAAGTGGGATATTTGTAACAGTATACTGAAAAGCAATGCTTTGAGTATAAGTGGGAGATTGTTAGGGTTATATACTAAAAGCATCACTTTTGTAGTAACCTTATTTCTTTAAATTTTGAATGAGAATCATATGGGCAAATGTTTGCATATTATATTTGTTGCAAGTGTTAATAAAAATGTATGATATTCTATATTGTAGATAATATGGTGTGTGGTGTCACACAGAAGATCATATTATCAGTTTCCTATGGAGTATATAAATAGTTCACAACCTAGATGGACATGGACAATCTATTGAAAAGGTTGTAGTGTAGTCTAGTATTAGTCTATCTTGACTATAGGTTTACACTAGTACACTTTGTGTGTATTGAATAGGACCACTTGAGGTTATTCTCTTTGTACTGACTACATAAGAGAACAAACACCTCTGTTATTATGGATGCTTGTGCTCTTAATCTGGATATAATAACGGACATGTATATAAAGTATGTATTACTTTGACTCATAAAAGAGTGAGATTCATTATGGATCAACAACCTCTATGAATTGGGTAATAATATTGTATGTATGATGGGCTGTTGATTATAAATGGAATCCATGTCCCGATATATCGGGTTGATGATGTCCTCTTAAGGAGCTCATAAGGATTGTCATGTAAACCCTGCAGGTGGATTATATCCGACATGACAAATAAAGTTGAGCGGTACTACTTAAGGATAAAAGATGTCGAATCAATATAGTTGTCAGTAACTTAATTTGATCGACGGACATACGATATCTTAAAATAGGGAGCCAAACGAGCATATAATAAAAGGAGCCAACATAATTTAGGATTAGGAAGGTAGTGCAACCATAGCTCATTAGTGGACCACGCTATTGTTAATGGGCCTGGATTGTGTGTTCGGGCTGAACACGGGATATCCAGATCCGTTAGGAGGCCTAACCCTAAATTCTCCTCATGGTCCCTGTCGTAGCCTATATATATACACTATTCTCTGGCCGTCAGATTATCGATCAGAAATCTGAAATTTTCTCTAAATTCGTGATTCACGTAAGGAGAGAAAGAGAGGGCTGCCAAGGAGAAGAAAAGGTTGGGAGATCGTCGCCCACACGACGTCCAACTCGAGGAAGGAATACGTGTAGAAGATCTTGGGGTCGTCCGCTCGAGATTGCCAGAAATTACTTATCTCCTTTCCGCCGCAGGTATAATTCGTGAACCCTAGTTTCCGCCTATGAAGGGTTAGAACACGTATTAGATCTGTTTAACTTTCTATCGGTCAATACGCACACCAAAGAAAGGGTCCTGGGAATCCCCAGTTCCATCAGTGGAGGCATCTGAGGTCCCGACTATGGGGGAAACTGCTAAGGAAATGGTGGTGGTAGAGGCAGTAGTACATTCCCTTCTGGTGGTATGGTAGTAGTCTGTCCAGCCTGGCTGCCTGGGGGTGCTACGATCTCTGGATACTCTGTCGTCGGTTGTGAGACCCGTCTCACTGTATCGATATTTTATAAAGATACGTGTTTATTTGAGCCGTATTTCGTATTTATCGATTTGCGTGATATTTTGAAATTTCCTAAGTGTAGGATTTTCATGACTTGGTTTAACTTGGACTTGGTTTTATTTGGTTCGGTTCCACTTTGACTTGGTTTGATTCAGTTTGGTTCTTTATGAGATGAGGTGTATGGTTTAGATTGAGTGGAGAGGAATGAATGGTGGAGATCACTTGAGCTTGTTATATAAGTCACTTTTCTCTCTCCCTCCTCATTCACCCTCATTCATTTCTTTCCACCAGAACCCTAGCCATTAGGGAGAGAGGCAAGTACACCTTGCCGAACCTTGAACAAATTTATTTCTGTTTGTTCCATCTTCTTCCTTGCATGGTTCTAAGCAGGTTTAGAACTTGGAGTTTTCGATTTTACCGAGTGGATTGTTGTAGATCTAGCTTTGTGGTAATTTCGGTTTTCATAGGTTTTGATCTGTCAAACTTGCATGTTTTTGTCAACTGATGGTTCCATGTTACATAGAATTTCATTTTACCCAAATTTGACCCATGGGAGTCTGGATTTGGGTTCCTATTGTTGTTTGGAGGAGCTTGGATGTCCTGTTATTTTCCATAGACATGTTCTCTGTGAGAGCTGTCAATTTTGCTTCTGGCCGCATGAGCACTTTTGCTTCTGGCCGCATAAGCATTATTTATTGCATGGCCTTTTAATTTAATTGTTTGCAAGCTTGCATGCATTTGCATGCAACTTGCCTGAGCCGTATAGGCCATTGGTTATTCCCAGCCGCATGGACCTTGGTCATTAGCATTAAATAATTGCTTGTATTAAATATTCACCATTAGTATTAATTATTTAGCTTTGGCCTTAAGCATAATATCATTTTCTTGCATGCTTATATGCAAGCAGTGAGCCGCATGACTTTATTATTGTACGCATACATTATCAAGCAAGTGGGCCGCATGGGAAATTTGTGCCTGGCTGCATAGGTTTCTGAAGATGAATGCATTGTAATAATATTATAATCAATGCATATACTTCGGCCGTATGGGCTTTTTGAAGATGAATGCATTATAATAATATTATATTCCATGCATTAGGCTTCAGCCGCATAGGCTTTTGAAAATGTGACACTTTTTGCATTTAAGTCCCTATTCCTTATGACTTAATGCCTTTTGCATATAAGTCCTTTTTCATTATTTCGTAATACTTTAAGTATTGGTCCTTTATGTTCTAATGATTTCCAAAGTGCTGTGCTTAATGACTTTTTGCATTTAGGTCCTTAACATTTAATAGTTTATGCATTTAAGGCCTTCCCTTGGAAAGGCTAGCCGCATAAGACTTTGTGTGCTTTAAAAGCCTTTTTGCATTTAGGTCCCCTTTGGAGACTCAGCCGCATATGGAGCAATTGAGAGCCGCATGGCTCACTTGTACTGTGATATATTTTTTTTATCTTGTAGAAAAGAAAAAGGAGCCGTATACACTTGCCAATGCATACTTGCCATCAACTGCATGGTCATTATTTATTTATTTTTGTTTGTATTTTCATGCAAGCAAATGTGAGACTGAGCCGCATGGCCTCTTCCCACTTGCTGGCCGCATGGCCATTGTACTTTGGACTTTGAATTTAATATTGGATCGCCTGGCTTTTATTGAGTTGCCTGTACTTGCAGGATATATTTTATTATATGTCATCATTGCTTGGCCACGTGAACCAATATTTAAATGGTTCACGCGAACCTTTTCTTATTGCATTAATTGTGGGGGGTCCCACATAGCTTCTTTTAGTTGACTTACTTGCTGAAGTGGGAGTTTGCATTTAATGAGGGTCCCACTATCTTTTGTCTTATTTGATTTTATGGCCTATTTATTGTTTTCTGACTACATGGGGTCCCTCCCACTCTTGGCCGCAGGCACAATTGTATGCTAGCCGTATATGGCTTGCTGGCCTTAAAGGGTTGACTGATTGCATTTAATTAATTTCGGAGCCGCATGGGTGGCCTCCCACTTTCTATGACCGCATAATTGTTCTCCCACTTTTGGACCGCATGGGTCCCACTTTGATTGTTTAAATGTTTTATTTGCTTGAATTGTGGTCAGAATTTCTTCCCACTCCCAACATGAAAGTTGTAGAGTTTATCCTTGGCTTCAAGAATATATATATTATAAATATATTATTATTTAATTGTGCAAGTTTCTTCCTTCTTTGATAAATGACTTGACACGACAGTGACCTGTGGTGGTGCACTCTTAACCATGAACTTGACATGATATTCTTGACATGATAACTTGAAATGATAAATAAGAATGACTTGATAGTGGCCCGTCGTGGCGCACTCTTGACAAGTAATAATGATAATGATAGTGGCCCGTCGTGGCGCGCTCCTGACAAGAATTGATTAATTGTCTTGACACCGTGGGTGTTTGTATTGAATGTGTCTGTATAAGCTACCGTCTAGTCTTGTATCATGTCTAGGGCATGAATTCCTGATTTCCTACGGTCAGGGAGTCATATTGAATCGGGCTAGGCTAATGACTAGAATAAACAAGTAGTTCATAAGAGATTTCCCAGTTACAGGCGATCCCGTTATCCCGGCCATAATTGTTTGGACTTGTAGCCTGCCGACGAGTAGGGCACATTTCCAGCACACTGTCATGTGTTGCACCCTTATTGTACTAAATGTCGCCTGGATAGCCTGGATGGTCTGCAGGGCTTGTGGCTGTGAAATAATCTCATTGCATATTGCTAGTAACTAGGCTTGTGATAACCCTAGTTAGTTAATGTAGAAAGCCGTAGGCAATGATTGGCCGTAATTGATTGGATGGAGTCTACTCAGTGCAAGTCTTGTCTTGATCCTGTACCTGATTGTTACATGTCCTAATTTCTTATATTTTATCTTGCCGATAAATGGTGAGGATACCAAGTTCCGTTCAGACGAAGGGTTACAACCCCGGTCCTTGTTTGGTTTACGGGTTGTAACCTGGTTATCTGAATAGTCCCATGGTTATCCCATCGTATATCACCTTTCCAGTCTAAGTCTTGTCCAGATCCAGTTCTTAACTGTTCCAGTTTATTTATTTAACATGTTCTCCAGTTTACTTACTGCTCAATGATGCTTTACTTACTGTCTTCCTATGTTCGGGATGAGTGCATCGGTACTGCACAAATCCCGATCCTCCTTTACTTAATTGCTTGTTGATTGCTAATGATTGTTGGTTTTAAGTTCATAGTTCGGCCTCCTTTGTGGTACTTGCTATTTGGGGTCTGACCCCACTGGTTTTGCATGGCCAGGTTCTGATAGAAGAGCCCGAAGGATCTACCGCATCATCTACTCAACGGTGACCAGCCGGAGCACCAGAGTGCCTCAGTGGATTTCTTCTTCATCCTTCTACTGATATGTAAATTCTTCTCTTGTAACGTTTAGCCTCGAGCACGTGTTTAGCTCGTGTTTTGGTATTTTTCTTGACATTGTAGCTTACGGGCATAAACATGATATGTGTATTCTAGACTATAGCTAGTCCTTATCATGTACAACTAACACTCCAGCTAGTCATCATTTCTGTGGTACTGGCTTCATGATCATTCATGTATATATGGTTCGGGACGCCTTACTATTGTATGGATGATGATCGTACTCTTGCTCTTGTATAATAGGCCTGTGATTGAGATACCTAGGATTGTTAAACCCTAGGATTGACTGATGGCTTGTAGAGTAACCCCCATGTGTAGACAGCTTATACGTAATTTCAGAGTATTAACGTACTTTGGGATTGCGTAGCTGGCTATGTCTGCCCCCGCTCTCCAGTATTCTGGTTCTGGGGCGTGACATAATTTTAGTGGTGGCGCCATGCAGGTCTGAATCTCGATTTTCAGATTTGTGGGGGTTACCATGTTTAGATATCTCAATCACGATTATCCTTATTGATCTCCTTCGGATTATTCCCTACCTCCGATACTTGACTTGATATCTGTTTTGATCATTGATCATTCCTGTTCCCATGATTTGATCTTGTATCCTTCAACTTTCAAGGGCACTGTTCTTGATCCTTCTGATTATCTTGTTCGTATTTTGCCGAGGGAAGCTCAGCATTCTTCAGCCAGGCCAGTTTTGAAGGATCAGTCTCAGCATGCAGGCAGAGATGTTAGTCCATCCCGATCAGCCAGTCGTTTCTGTCTTCGTAGTTGAAACAGATGCTTGAACTTTGGTTCAACTACGATGACACATCCTGGGTAGAGTCATGTCTTGAACTAAGTCATTGGTACCGACTTACCTTGAGACTTGACTTTTATCCATTTTTGGGAGTCAGCTTAGGCCAGCGAGGACGTTGGTTCTACACAACTGACTCAGGAGTCATGTTGATCCATATGCCTCCAGCCCTTCTTGATCATGATTGTATTTGTTCTTGTGCATTTATTTACTGCTTACGTATTTATTTACATTCCTGATTGCTTTACCTTACTTACTTGCCATGTTTATTTTATTTGAGAATGTTATGTTTCCTGGAGCTTTTGTTTTGTTATCTTGCTCGACTAGCCTCAGGAAATTCCGAGGACGAAATTTTTCTAAGGTGTGGAGAGTTGTGAGACCCGTCTCACTGTATCGATATTTTATACAGATACGTGTTTATTTGAGCCGTATTTCGTATTTATCGATTTGCGTGATATTTTGAAATTTCCTAAGTGTAGGATTTTCATGACTTGGTTTAACTTGGACTTGGTTTTATTTGGTTCGGTTCCACTTTGACTTGGTTTGATTCAGTTTGGTTCTTTATGAGATGAGGTGTATGGTTTAGATTGAGTGGAGAGGAATGAATGGTGGAGATCACTTGAGCTTGTTATATAAGCCACTTTTCTCTCTTCCTCCTCATTCACCCTCATTCATTTTTTTCCACCAAAACCCTAGCCATTAGGGAGAGAGGCAAGTACACCTTGCCGAACCTTGAACAAATTTATTTTTGTTTGTTCCATCTTCTTCCTTGCATGATTCTAAGCAGGTTTAGAACTTGGAGTTTTCGGTTTTACCGAGTGGATTGTTGTAGATCTAGCTTTGTGGTAATTTCGGTTTTCATGGGTTTTGATCTGTCAAACTTGCATGTTTTTGTCAACTGATGGTTCCATGTTACATAGAATTTCATTTTACCCAAATTTGACCCATGGGAGTCTGGATTTGGGTTCCTATTGTTGTTTGGAGGAGCTTGGATGTCCTGTTATTTTCCATATACATGTTCTCTGTGAGAGCTGTCAACTTTGCTTCTGGCCGCATGAGCACTTTTGCTTCTGGCCGCATGAGCGTTATTTATTGCATGGCCTTTTAATTTAATTGTTTGCAAGCTTGCATGCATTTGCATGCAACTTGCCTGAGCCGCATAGGCCATTGGTTATTCCCAGCCGCATGGGCCTTGGTCATTAGCATTAAATAATTGCTTGTATTAAATATTCACCATTAGTATTAATTATTTAGCTTTGGCCTTAAGCATAATATCATTTTCTTGCATGCTTATATGCAAGCAGTGAGCCGCATGACTTTATTATTGTACGCATACATTATCAAGCAAGTGGGCCGCATGGGAAATTTGTGCCTGGCCGCATAGGTTTCTGAAGATGAATGCATTGTAATAATATTATAATCAATGCATATACTTCGGCCGCATGGGCTTTTTGAAGATGAATGCATTATAATAATATTATATTCCATGCATTAGGCTTCAGCCGCATAGGCTTTTGAAAATGTGACACTTTTTGCATTTAAGTCCCTATTCCTTATGACTTAATGCCTTTTGCATATAAGTCCTTTTTCATTATTTCGTAATACTTTAAGTATTGGTCCTTTATGTTCTAATGATTTCCAAAGTGCTGTGCTTAATGACTTTTTGCATTTAGGTCCTTAACATTTAATAGTTTATGCATTTAAGGCCTTCCCTTGGAAAGGCTAGCCGCATAAGACTTTGTGTGCTTTAAAAGCCCTTTTGCATTTAGGTCCCCTTGGGAGACTCAGCCGCATATGGAGCAATTGAGAGCCGCATGGCTCACTTGTACTGTGATATTTTTTTTTTATCTTGTAGAAAAGAAAAAGGAGCCGTATACACTTGCCAATGCATACTTGCCATCAACTGCATGGCCATTATTTATTTATTTTTGTTTGTATTTTCATGCAAGCAAATGTGAGACTGAGCCGTATGGCCTCTTCCCACTTGCTGGCCGCATGGCCATTGTACTTTGAACTTTGAATTTAATATTGGATCGCCTGGCTTTTATTGAGTTGCCTGTACTTGCAGGATATATTTTATTATATGTCATCATTGCTTGGCCACGTGAACCAATATTTAAATGGTTCACGTGAACCTTTTCTTATTGCATTAATTGTGGGGGATCCCACATAGCTTCTTTTAGTTGACTTGCTTGCTGAAGTGGGAGTTTGCATTTAATGAGGGTCCCACTATCTTTTGTCTTATTTGATTTTATGGCCTATTTATTGTTTCCTGACCACATGGGGTCCCTCCCACTCTTGGCCGCAGGCACAATTGTATGCTAGCCGCATATGGCTTGCTGGCCTTAAAGGGTTGACTGATTGCATTTAATTAATTTCGGAGCCGCATGGGTGGCCTCCCACTTTCTGTGACCGCATAATTGTTCTCCCACTTTTGGACCGCATGGGTCCCACTTTGATTGTTTGAATGTTTTATTTGCTTGAATTGTGGTCAGAATTTCTTCCCACTCCCAACATGAAAGTTGTAGAGTTTATCCTTGGCTTCAAGAATATATATATTATAAATATATTATTATTTAATTGTGCAAGTTTCTTCCTTCTTTGATAAATGACTTGACACGACAGTGACCCGTGGTGGTGCACTCTTAACCATGAACTTGACATGATATTCTTGACATGATAACTTGAAATGATAAATAAGAATGACTTGATAGTGGCCCGTCGTGGCGCACTCTTGACAAGTAATAATGATAATGATAGTGGCCCGTCGTGGCGCACTCCTGACAAGAATTGATTAATTGTCTTGACACCGTGGGTGTTTGTATTGAATGTGCCTGTATAAGCTACCGTCTAGTCTTGTATCATGTCTAGGGCATGAATTCCTGATTTCCTACGGTCAGGGAGTCATATTGAATCGGGCTAGGCTAATGACTAGAATAAACAAGTAGTTCATAAGAGATTTCCCAGTTACAGGCGATCCCGTTATCCCGGCCACAATTGTTTGGACTTGTAGCCTGCCGACGAGTAGGGCACATTTCCAGCACACTGTCATGTGTTGCACCCTTATTGTACTAAATGTCGCCTGGATAGCCTGGATGGTCTGCAGGGCTTGTGGCTGTGGAATAATCTTATTGCATATTGCTAGTAACTAGGCTTGTGATAACCCTAGTTAGTTAATGTAGAAAGCCGTAGGCAATGATTGGCCGTAATTGATTGGATGGAGTCTACTCAGTGCAAGTCTTGTCTTGATCCTGTACCTGATTATTACATGTCCTGATTTTTTATATTTTATCTTGCCGATAAATGGTGAGGATACCAAGTTTCGTTCAGACGAAGGGATACAACCCCGGTCCTTGTTTGGTTTACGGGTTGTAACCTGGTTATCTGAATAGTCCCATGGTTATCCCATCGTATATCACCTTTTCAGTCTAAGTCTTGTCCAGATCCAGTTCCTAACTGTTCCAGTTTATTTATTTAACATGTTCTCCAGTTTACTTACTGCTCAATGATGCTTTACTTACTGTCTTCCTATGTTCGGGATGAGTGCATTGGTACTGCACAAATCCCGATCCTCCTTTACTTAATTGCTTGTTGATTGCTAATGATTGCTGGTTTTAAGTTCATAGTTCGGCCTCCTTTGTGGTACTTGCTATTTGGGGTCTGACCCCACTGGTTTTGCATGGCCAGGTTCTGATAGAAGAGCCCGAAGGATCTACCGCATCATCTACTCAACGGTGACCAGCCGGAGCACCAGAGTGCCTCAGTGGATTTCTTCTTCATCCTTCCACTGATATGTAAATTCTCCTCTTGTAACGTTTAGCCCCGAGCACGTGTTTAGCTCGTGTTTTGGTATTTTCCTTGACATTGTAGCTTACGGGCATAAACATGATATGTGTATTCTAGACTATAGCTAGTCCTTATCATGTACAACTAACACTCCAGCTAGTCATCATTTCTGTGGTACTGGCTTCATGATCATTCATGTATATATGGTTCGGGACGCCTTACTATTGTATGGATGATGATCGTACTCTTGCTCTTGTATAATAGGCCTGTGATTGAGATACCTAGGATTTTTAAACCCTAGGATTGACTGATGGCTTGTAGAGTAACCCCCATGTGTAGACAGCTTATACGTAATTTCAGAGTATTAACGTACTTTGGGATTGCGTAGCTGGCTATGTCTGCCCCCGCTCTCCAGTATTCTGGTTCTGGGGCGTGACATGATTTTAGTGGTGGCGCCATGCAGGTCTGAATCTCGATTTTCAGATTTGTGGGGGTTACCATGTTTAGATATCTCAATCACGATTATCCTTATTGATCTCCTTCGGATTATTCCCTACCTCCGATACTTGACTTGATATCTGTTTTGATCATTGATCATTCCTGTTCCCATGATTTGATCTTGTGTCCTTCAACTTTCAAGGGCACTGTTCTTGATCCTTCTGATTATCTTGTTCGTATTTTGCCGAGGGAAGCTCAGCATTCTTCAGCCAGGCCAGTTATGAAGGATCAGTCTCAGCATGCAGGCAGAGATGTTAGTCCATCCCGATCAGCCAGTCGTTTCTGTCTTCGTAGTTGAAACAGATGCTTGAACTTTGGTTCAACTACGATGACACGTCCTGGGTAGATTCATGTCTTGAACTAAGTCATTGGTACCGACTTACCTTGAGACTTGACTTTTATCCATTTTTGGGAGTCAGCTTAGGCCAGCGAGGACGTTGGTTCTACACAACTGACTCAGGAGTCATGTTGATCCATATGCCTCCAGCCCTTCTTGATCATGATTGTATTTGTTCTTGTGCATTTATTTACTGCTTACGTATTTATTTACATTCCTGATTGCTTTACCTTACTTACTTGCCATGTTTATTTTATTTGAGAATGTTATGTTTCCTGGAGCTTTTGTTTTGTTATCTTGCTCGACTAGCCTCAGAAAATTCCGAGGACGGAATTTTTCTAAGGTGTGGAGAGTTGTGAGACCCGTCTCACTGTATCGATATTTTATACAGATACGTGTTTATTTGAGCCGTATTTCGTATTTATCAATTTGCGTGATATTTTGAAATTTCCTAAGTGTAGGATTTTCATGACTTGGTTTAACTTGGACTTGGTTTTATTTGGTTCGGTTCCACTTTGACTTGGTTTGATTCAGTTTGGTTCTTTATGAGATGAGGTGTATGGTTTAGATTGAGTGGAGAGGAATGAATGGTGGAGATCACTTGAGCTTGTTATATAAGCCACTTTTCTCTCTCCCTCCTCATTCACCCTCATTCATTTTTTTCCACCAGAACCCTAGCCATTAGGGAGAGTGGCAAGTACACCTTGCCGAACCTTGAACAAATTTATTTCTGTTTGTTCCATCTTCTTCCTTGCATGATTCTAAGCAGGTTTAGAACTTGGAGTTTTCGGTTTTACCGAGTGGATTATTGTAGATCTAGCTTTGTGGTAATTTCGGTTTTCATGGGTTTTGATCTGTCAAACTTGCATGTTTTTGTCAACTGATGGTTCCATGTTACATAGAATTTCATTTTACCCAAATTTGACCCATGGGAGTCTGGATTTGGGTTCCTATTGTTGTTTGGAGGAGCTTGGATGTCCTGTTATTTTCCATAGACATGTTCTCTGTGAGAGCTGTCACTTTTGCTTCTGGCCGCATGAGCACTTTTGCTTCTGGCCGCATGAGCGTTATTTATTGCATGGCCTTTTAATTTAATTGTTTGCAAGCTTGCATGCATTTGCATGCAACTTGCCTGAGCCGCATAGGCCATTGGTTATTCCCAGCCGCATGGGCCTTGGTCATTAGCATTAAATAATTGCTTGTATTAAATATTCACCATTAGTATTAATTATTTAGCTTTGGCCTTAAGCATAATATCATTTTCTTGCATGCTTATATGCAAGCAGTGAGCCGCATGACTTTATTATTGTACGCATACATTATCAAGCAAGTGGGCCGCATGGGAAATTTGTGCCTGGCCGCATAGGTTTCTGAAGATGAATGCATTGTAATAATATTATAATCAATGCATATACTTCGGCCGCATGGGATTTTTGAAGATGAATGCATTATAATAATATTATATTCCATGCATTAGGCTTCAGCCGCATAGGCTTTTGAAAATGTGACACTTTTTGCATTTAAGTCCCTATTCCTTATGACTTAATGCCTTTTGCATATAAGTCCTTTTTCATTATTTCGTAATACTTTAAGTATTGGTCCTTTATGTTCTAATGATTTCCAAAGTGCTGTGCTTAATGACTTTTTGCATTTAGGTCCTTAACATTTAATAGTTTATGCATTTAAGGCCTTCCCTTGGAAAGGCTAGCCGCATAAGACTTTGTGTGCTTTAAAAGCCCTTTTGCATTTAGGTCCCCTTGGGAGACTCAGCCGCATATGGAGCAATTGAGAGCCGCATGGCTCACTTGTACTGTGATATTTTTTTTTTATCTTGTAGAAAAGAAAAAGGAGCCGTATACACTTGCCAATGCATACTTGCCATCAACTGCATGGCCATTATTTATTTATTTTTGTTTGTATTTTCATGCAAGCAAATGTGAGACTGAGCCGTATGGCCTCTTCCCACTTGCTGGCCGCATGGCCATTGTACTTTGAACTTTGAATTTAATATTGGATCGCCTGGCTTTTATTGAGTTGCCTGTACTTGCAGGATATATTTTATTATATGTCATCATT
The DNA here is from genome assembly GCA_029216955.1 of Iris pallida. Classification (NCBI taxonomy): domain Eukaryota; kingdom Viridiplantae; phylum Streptophyta; class Magnoliopsida; order Asparagales; family Iridaceae; genus Iris; species Iris pallida. The sequence continues at coordinate 24,151,038 of JANAVB010009198.1, read as the reverse complement.
GCTTGGCCACGTGAACCAATATTTAAATGGTTCACGTGAACCTTTTCTTATTGCATTAATTGTGGGGGATCCCACATAGCTTCTTTTAGTTGACTTGCTTGCTGAAGTGGGAGTTTGCATTTAATGAGGGTCCCACTATCTTTTGTCTTATTTGATTTTATGGCCTATTTATTGTTTCCTGACCACATGGGGTCCCTCCCACTCTTGGCCGCAGGCACAATTGTATGCTAGCCGCATATGGCTTGCTGGCCTTAAAGGGTTGACTGATTGTATTTAATTAATTTCGGAGCCGCATGGGTGGCCTCCCACTTTCTGTGACCGCATAATTGTTCTCCCACTTTTGGACCGCATGGGTCCCACTTTGATTGTTTGAATGTTTTATTTGCTTGAATTGTGGTCAGAATTTCTTCCCACTCCCAACATGAAAGTTGTAGAGTTTATCCTTGGCTTCAAGAATATATATATTTTAAATATATTATTATTTAATTGTGCAAGTTTCTTCCTTCTTTGATAAATGACTTGACACGACAGTGACCCGTGGTGGTGCACTCTTAACCATGAACTTGACATGATATTCTTGACATGATAACTTGAAATGATAAATAAGAATGACTTGATAGTGGCCCGTCGTGGCGCACTCTTGACAAGTAATAATGATAATGATAGTGGCCCGTCGTGGCGCACTCCTGACAAGAATTGATTAATTGTCTTGACACCGTGGGTGTTTGTATTGAATGTGCCTGTATCAGCTACCGTCTAGTCTTGCATCATGTCTAGGGCATGAATTCCTGATTTCCTACGGTCAGGGAGTCATATTGAATCGGGCTAGGCTAATGACTAGAATAAACAAGTAGTTCATAAGAGATTTCCCAGTTACAGGCGATCCCGTTATCCCGGCCACAATTGTTTGGACTTGTAGCCTGCCGACGAGTAGGGCACATTTCCAGCACACTGTCATGTGTTGCACCCTTATTGTACTAAATGTCGCCTGGATAGCCTGGATGGTCTGCAGGGCTTGTGGCTGTGGAATAATCTCATTGCATATTGCTAGTAACTAGGCTTGTGATAACCCTAGTTAGTTAATGTAGAAAGCCGTAGGTAATGATTGGCCGTAATTGATTGGATGGAGTCTACTCAGTGCAAGTCTTGTCTTGATCCTGTACCTGATTATTACATGTCCTGATTTTTTATATTTTATCTTGCCGATAAATGGTGAGGATACCAAGTTTCGTTCAGACGAAGGGATACAACCCCGGTCCTTGTTTGGTTTACGGGTTGTAACCTGGTTATCTGAATAGTCCCATGGTTATCCCATCGTATATCACCTTTCCAGTCTAAGTCTTGTCCAGATCCAGTTCCTAACTGTTCCAGTTTATTTATTTAACATATTCTCCAGTTTACTTACTGCTCAATGATGCTTTACTTACTGTCTTCCTATGTTCGGGATGAGTGCATTGGTACTGCACAAATCCCGATCCTCTTTTACTTAATTGCTTGTTGATTGCTAATGATTGCTGGTTTTAAGTTCATAGTTCGGCCTCCTTTGTGGTACTTGCTATTTGGGGTCTGACCCCACTGGTTTTGCATGGCCAGGTTCTGATAGAAGAGCCCGAAGGATCTACCGCATCATCTACTCAACGGTGACCAGCTGGAGCACCAGAGTGCCTCAGTGGATTTCTTCTTCATCCTTCCACTGATATGTAAATTCTCCTCTTGTAACGTTTAGCCCCGAGCACGTGTTTAGCTCGTGTTTTGGTATTTTCCTTGACATTGTAGCTTACGGGCATAAACATGATATGTGTATTCTAGACTATAGCTAGTCCTTATCATGTACAACTAACACTCCAGCTAGTCATCATTTCTGTGGTACTGGCTTCATGATCATTCATGTATATATGGTTCGGGACGCCTTACTATTGTATGGATGATGATCGTACTCTTGCTCTTGTATAATAGGCCTGTGATTGAGATACCTAGGATTGTTAAACCCTAGGATTGACTGATGGCTTGTAGAGTAACCCCCATGTGTAGACAGCTTATACGTAATTTCAGAGTATTAACGTACTTTGGGATTGCGTAGCTGGCTATGTCTGCCCCCGCTCTCCAGTATTCTGGTTCTGGGGCGTGACATCGGTGTCGTAGTAGGCTGCGACTGTCCTGGCTGGTATGGTGTCGCTGGAGTCAGGGAAGGATTATGTCCCTCCGGAGTAGCCTCTTCACCAGATGTGAAGGCCAAGGCAGAAGTGCGTCCGCTTCTTAAATGCATATTGTTGGTACGAGGAAGATAAGTTGATATTAGGAAAGATTAGATATGAGGTAAATTAAAAAATCAAGGAAGTTTCGAAAAGATTGGAAGTCAAGAGGTAGTAGTAGTTCTGGATGAGATATTCCTATTCCTATATGCAGGCTTGTTGGGCACAGTCATGTAACCCAAAAATATTAACGTTGACCTGCATGGGCCACCACAAAAATATGTAATGCCCCAGTCCCAAAATACATAGGACCAAGCACGTGAACATGTCAGCTGCACATGTACGAAGAATACACCAATATATAGAATCCTCATATATGCACATAAGTTGTAAATAAAATAATCACAGGCCAGAATAATATAATCTAATCTCATCACAGCTCAATAGAGTCCAAATAAATAAATAAGAGTATCAAAAGATAGCCGGGTGAACATGCTCACTCCAAACAGCTATGAAAAATAGTCTCACAAGATCGGAGTCCAACCTCCGCAAAATAGAAAGAAAAGAGATGTAAAAATAATGTCCACTAATGTCTCAAATAAAGAATAAACTAGAAATCAGTAGGGATTGCCTCGTCATCCATGTAGGATAGCTCCAACGCCGCTCCGTATTTCTGTGGAAAGTCGTCTAATCCTGGAGAGATAACCAGGTCCTCAGAGGGACGTAGCAAGATACAAGAAAACACCATGCCATATAAACTGTGATAATATAATAAGAGAAAAATGTATGCATGCAATCGGGCTCTTGACTACTGTGAATATGCAGTTGAGATATATTCCTTCGACGCATGAGCCCTGGCTGTAAATGGGATCGGCATAGTTTCCATAGAGGGCACCAGGGGCCTGCGTCCATAACGCTCTGGAAGCTTCAGAGGGCACCATGTGCAAGGGCTACGTCCATAACGCTCTGGGAAACGTCAAAGGGCGCCTGGAGCCTGCGTCTCCAGAGGAGCGCACAGGTAATCAGGGAAGTGCAAAGAAGCCAACACGTCAGGTATTGTTCTTCCCACCCAATGCCTAGTATCATCATCTCCATGACTGATATGAACCTCTAGTAACCGGGGAGTCTTCTAACATGCAATTCTATTGGCAGTTACTCCTATCCGTCGCACGTTCCATACGTATCGGTGGCCAGCCGACTACGCGGGTACGTATCCTACATATGACTCACAACACGTGGTAAGCAAGTGTCAAGGCCGTATGAGATATACCAATACCTCATCATCAACGGGAGGTCACTAGACTAAGTCAATGTAAGAGAAATAAATAAAAGCATGAAAAACGACCGATAGAGTCGCTTGCACCCAAGTGTGACTTGGACGCACAGTTTAAATATCAAAAAATAAGAAATGCTAAAAATAATAACTAAAAATAAGAATATAATAATCACAGAGTAGGGTGGCAAGGTATCTTGTCTGATGGTGCAAAGTGGCAAGTCCAGGTAATCACAATGTCAGCCAAGAAACGTCACAATCTCCAAACAACTCCGGATGCTGAAACAAACATCAAAAACGTACTCGGTTCAAAGATTTACCTAGAAAACGCCTGTCCAAAAGTCTAACTCTGGTACAGGAGGAAAATCATAATTTCGGATCAAAATGATGTCCGCCGTTGGACCCGCTTTGCACCGAAATGCATGCCAAAGTCTATGGTTTATAAAGTCGTCAAACTATATATCTAAGAGTTCAGTTTGAGGAGACGAACTCAACGGTATGTCCAATTTTGGATTCCGATGAGCCGTGTATAAAATCGTCCGTTTGAATGGGTCGCCAAAAAGGGTTCCGATTCGACCTTCTCAGAATCGAACCAAAGTTGGCAAACAGGACCAAAATTTCGATCCGGACCTGTTGGCACAAGTTTTGTCTCGAATCGACGACTGTACACGAAGTTAGGTCAAAGTTTGCAAATTGGCGATACGGGAGTATCATGACGGATACGGATTGATTTCGTCGCGCACACACGACGAAACTGAGTTCCGTCAGTTCCCACACGTCGGCAACGTCCATACCGCCTTTTGATGCATATAACGCGCGACCACGTTGCCCGATTTTTCAGAATACACGACATATCGGACAAAATTCAAAAATTTAATATATATTAACACAGGTTTTTCTTCAACTTTAACATCAATTTATTTTTTGTACGTTAATCGAAACGACGATCCAGAAGATACGTTGCGATCTCGATTATGTTGTCTTTTACTGTTTTTAATTAGTTTCTACAATTCTTTACTGCACAGCAAGAAAATTGGTCGACAAGTTGTCATTTTACAACAGTTTTTAGTATTACAGAAAACAGATTTTTCTTCAACTTCGTCTCGATTTTTCGAGCAAGTTGATGGGTTATTTTGAAATCCACCTGGAGGATCTCAAAGTGGGTCAAGTCTACTTTCCAGAAAATCTTACGGATCGAAAATCGGTGTTACGAGTAAAAAGTTACCTCGTAGAGAAGTAGGGTACCTTGAGTGGGAAAACTGCTCCATGGGTGACACGGGACTGACTTCCGATGCTCCGTTCGTCGTGCACAAAATTCTATCGCTGGTGGAACGAACTCGTAGGCGAAGAGGGTATGTTTAGCCGCAACTTTCGTTTGGAAGTTTAGGGTTTTGAGGTTTGTGGAAAAAGTTATATATATAACAAGTCGGGTCCACTCCTAATGCTAATAGAATTTGGATTAATAAGTTCTCACAGGTTCTCGGGTGCTGGTGCATATACGCGCACGCGGGGGGGGGGGTTTCTTTTTGCTACAGTAGATTTGGGGGGGGGGGGGGCGCCCACTTAAGTGGGTGGCCTTATTATTTTTGTTTTTTTACTAATCTTTTCTTTATCTGAAATGTTAAGTATATATATATATATATATATATATATATATATATATATATATATATATATATATATATATATATATATATATATATATATATATATATTTATATATATTTTTTTTATATAAATATATATATATATATTTATATAGATATATAAATATATATATATATATATATATATATATATATATATATATATATATATATATATTTATATATATATATATATATATATATATATATATATATATATATATCTTCCTTTTAGCTAGCAAAATTATCACAAAATTATAAATAAATTCCTAAAAAAATCCTAGATTTAATTATATTCCTTATTTAATAGAAATACTAACATGCACACATATAATAATATATATACACACATACATTAATTATACTAATAAACTAGTAGTAAATAATCCATAAATAATGAAATGCCTAACATAAATTAATTAAATTATAAAAAATCAAATATAAATTATGGGGGTTTACATACCTCAATACGATTCCAACAAAAAAACTAGAGGTCAAATGGAGTCCGGAGTTGGGAGTTATGGTCATTCGAAGTTACTACATGTAAAACCCCCTAATTTATTAATTTATTTAATGTTAGTTTTGTGTAAAAAAATTTGCTAAAATACATGTATGCATAATATTAAGAGTGTAATGCATAGTATGGGTGTAAGTTTATATGAGATATTTATATATATGTATATGTATATATTTATGTGTGTATGTGTTGATTTATTAAGGTGTATATATTTATATATACATATATGTGGGAATATATGTGTATATAAATATATCTAATTATTGTATTATTGAAAAGAGTTTTTAATTAGAAATAATAAATAAAGTAGAATTTAGTTAATAAATATAGTAATAATAGAAAATAGGTATAAAAAAGAATTTCTAATAAATAAAAATAACTGAAAAAGAAAAAAAAATGAAAAAAAGAATGAAAAAGAAAAAGGAAAAGAAAAGAAAAGAAAAGAAAATTAAAACATAAGTCAACCCACCCACTTAAAATGGGCAGGCCCCACCCCTCCCCCTTGCTAGCTGCATACTGCAGCAACCCAACGCAAAAAAGAAAAAGAAAAAACACACACACAACCCGACCTATTGGTTTTTTAGTAAATCTATTGGTATTAGGTTTTTGCCACAAGTTGTTATAAATATAACTTCCTCCCTAGAGCTCAAAACCCTAGACTTCCAAAATGAAAATTGCGGCAGAACATACCCTCTTCGCCTACAAGTTCATTTCACCAGCGACGGAGTTGTGTGCATGACGAACGGAGCATCGGAAGTCAGCCACTCGTCATCCACGGAGCAGTTTTCCCACTCAAGGTACCCTACTTCTCGATGACATAACTTTTTACTCGTAGCACGGATTTTCGATCCGTAAGATTTTCTGGAAAGTAAACTTGACCCTCTTCGAGATCCTCCAGGTGGATTTCGAAACAACCCATCGAATTGCTCAGAAAATTGAGACAATGTTGAAGAAAAACTTATTTTCTGTAATACTAAAAACTATTTTAAAACGACAACTTGTTGGCCAATTTTCTTGTTGTGCATTAAATATTTGTAGAAACTAACTAAAAATAGTAGAAGACAACATAACCAAGATCGTAATGCATCTTTTGGATCGTCGTTTCGATTAACGTGTAAAAAGTAAATTAATGTTGAAGTTGGAGGAAAAACTGTTTTAAACTTATATAAAATTCTAAAATTTTATCGATACGGCGTGCGCCCCGACGAACCGGGCGACGTGGTCATGCGTTATATGCATCGAAAGACGCGTATGAACGTTGCTGACGTGTGGGAACTGACGGAACTCAGTTTCATCGCGTGTGCGCGACGAAATCAGTCCGTATCCGTCAAAATACCCCCGTATCGCGAATTTGCAAACTTGACCCTAACTTCGTGTACAGTCGTCGATTCGAGACAAAACTTATGCCAACAGGTCCGAATCAAAATTTTGGTCCTGTGTGCCAAGTTTGGTTCGATTCTGAGTAGGTCGAATCGGAACCCCTTTTTGGCGGGCCCGCGACCCACTCAAACGGACGATTTTGTACACGGCTCATCGGAATCCAAAATTGGACATACCGTTGAGTTCATCTCCTCAAACTGAATCCGTAGACATATAGTTTGACAAATTTAGAGACCATAGACTTTGGCACGCGTTTCGGTGCAAAACGACTCCAACGGCGGACATCGTTTTGACCCAAAATTACGATTTTGTCCCTGTTCCAGAATTAGACTTTTGGACAGGCGTTTTCTAGGTATATCTTATAAACCGAGTATGTTTTTGATATTTGTTTCAGCGTCCGGAGTTGTTTGAAGATTGTGATGTTTTTTGGTTGACATTGTGATTTTCTGGACTTGCCACTTTGCACCATCAGGCAAGATACCTTGCCACCTTACTCTGTGATTAATTTATTTTATTTTCAGTTATTTATTTTTAGTTTCATATATTTGTCCTATATTGTTGTGCGTCCAAGTCACACTTGGGTGCAAGCGACTATATCGGTCGTTCTAATTGCTTCTAAATTATTTTGCATTAACTTAGCTTAGTGACCACCCATTGGATAATAAGGTATTGGTATATCTCATGCGGCCTTGACACATACTTTACCATGTATTGTAAGTCACATATAGGACACGTACTCGCGTAGTCGGCCGACCACCGATACGTATGAGGCGTGCGACGGTTAGAAGTAACTGCCAATAGAAATGCATGCTAGTGGACTTGGCAGTTACTAAAGGTTCATATGAGTCATGGATATGACTCCAATAGGCATTGGGAGGGAAGAACTGTTACTTGATGTATGGGCCACATTTACATACTGCTATTGTACCTGAAGCTCTGTTGGGGACGCAGGTTCACCCTATTGTACTGATTCCCTCTGACGTTTATGGAATGTTATGGACGTTTTCTTACTGATTTCCTCTGACGTTCGTCGAATTTTATGGACAGATTGTACTGATTCCCGATGAGAGGGACGATGCTACTGCTATACAGCCCGAGTGCCCATATGTGGAGGATTGTTCTTTATTACATATTCACTATAGTACGGTTAGGTACCCTATTGCATGCATCCCTTATTTTCTATTATATATCACAGTTTATATGGCATGTTGTTTTCTTGTATCTTGTTACGTCCCTCTGAGGACCTGGTTATCTCTCCAGGATTAGATGAATTTCCGCAGGAGTACGGAGTGGCATTGGATCCATCTTTTGTGGGCGACGAGGCATTTCTCTTTGACATTTAGCTCTATTCTTATCTTCGAGGATTATTGAGACTATGTAGTGGACATCTTATGTTCTTTCATTTACTTTCTATTTTGCGGAGGTTGGACTCCGATCTTTGTGACTATTTTACATAGCTGTTTGGAGTGGGTATGTCCACCCGGCTATCTTTTGATGCATTATTTATTGGACTCTCGTTTCTTCTGTGTTGAGCTGTGATGATATTAGATACTTATGTTCTGGCCTGTGATTTTATAATATATATACAGCTTATGTACATATACGAGGATTTCATATATTGGAGTATTCTTCGTATATGTGCAGCTGGTATGTTGCGTACTTGGTCCTAAGTATTTTGGGACTGGGGCGTTACACTACAACCTTTGAAAATTGAGGCTGAATTTATGACGAATTTTGGGCTTAGTTATGACGAAAAAAAGAGAGAAATTTTGACAAGGATGATTTGAAAGATGATTTTATTCATAGATTTGATATATATATATATATATATATATATATATATATATATATATATATATATATATATATATATATATATATATATATATATATATATAGCTAGCAATTAGCTAATTATGATAGGATAGAAATAAATCAATAAGGATGATTAAGATTACCAGCTAATTTGGATAGGAATAGGATTGGTTTAAATAAGAAACGATCTAATTAATGCTAGATATGATTCCAATAGGATAAGAATTTCTAATGGATAAATCTTTCCAAAAATTTAAATCAAATAAATTATTAGAAACAAATCAATTTGGTTGCAATCCTTTAAATGATCACCATAATAATTTTAAGTATTATTCTATATTATCAAATAATTCAAATCATATGAATCCAAATCCAAATCAAACACAACATAATAACTTTAAAATAATATTTAATATTTATCAAAATAATTTAGTTCATATAAAAGATAAATCTTTAAATCAAATAACATTTCAAATCTAGATTAGACAAATCGTAATGCCATAATTAGTCATCGTAAGTATTTTAAACAATATTTAAATTATCAACATAATTTAAAGTAAAGTTGATAACCATCAAGATAATTTAAATAAATTTAAATATAATCAAATAACTGATTATCATATATCAAAATAATACTCGAAGTCATCAAATATTATAAAACTTACTTTTATAAATCCAAATCTTTATTTAAAGATAAATGGACAAAAACCTTTTATCGCCCAAATTTTTTTTGAACCAATTTTTAGAAGACCAAAAATAATAACAACATATTTTATATTTCAAATAACAAAATTCGAGAATAATTTTTTTAGTAACATTATTTCAAACCATTAATTTAAAACTAGTTTTTGATAACAAAAATAATCACAAAATATCTTTTACAAAATTTCGACAAAAATTACTTTTAAACACAATAATTAAAATATATAGAAATATTTTTTTAAAAAAATCGGGAAGTGGAGTTACAAATCTACCCACCTTAGAAAAATGTGTTCTCAAAATTTAAGGACTACTAGGATAGACGGACTTGGTTGATCGGTAAGATAGTAAGAATTTATGATAAAAGAAAATAGATGGAAGGGAAAATAGAATTTCTTTAATGAGAACATTAATCAATTTGGATGAAAATAGAAGAAGTGAATGGATATGGCTTGGTGTGCACGGACACGATGCACATACACATTTGTAGGTGGAGAAAATTTGGAGAGAAATTTGTGTGAAGAAAATAATGGCAAGTTAACATATAAATAGGGTAAAAATCCTGGTTAGATAAGAATTATGATTGTTTAAACCTCGCTAGATAATTCACAATTAATTTAACCATTTTTGAAACCAATTCAACCAATCCATTAAAAAAAAAACTAGATATTCTTTATCTTTATTTTAAACTATTTAAATCAAAATTAGAAAAAATTATTTTCCAATTTAAATTATCATAACAATTAAATAATTAAATCTAACAAATTTTCAATTATCTTTTTTTTTATAAATAGTAAAAATACAATAAAAATTAATTTCAAAAATTATGATAATAAATACTTAAATAGTTGAAAGATCTCTTTGCAAGCAAATAAAATAAATTATAATTAGTTTCTAAAAATCAAAATATACATGAATTTAACTTCATGTACCTCGTATGCGAATAGAACAAATTATTTACAAAAGTATTATTTTCTAACTTATCATAAATACTAGTATAACAAGTAAAAATAGTTTTTACGTAGTAGTAAAATAAAATCAAGTTTCAAGAATCTATGGCATATAAAATATTTACCTGCCACGATATTGATCCACAATAGTTATTTTCTATAAAAATATTTGTAATTAAAACTTTTATAAAAAGAATTTTAAATACTTCGTATATACGGATTCGCTCTAGACGTACAAATTCCAACATAAAATAATTATCAAAATAAAAAAATCGTAGAAAATTTTAGGGTGTTTACATGGACCATAGCAAGTTGGTGAATGATCTCATTTCTAGGCTTTTGCATTGAGATTCCAACTCTCAATAGGTAATGGCTCTAAACTCTTTTATTTTTCTGATTTCTCTTCATAGATGCATGCATCTAGGTACCATACACCTGTAGACCATGTTTGGTAGGATTTCGTGTCCATTTGATACGAGTATCGGAGGCGTATCGGAGTATTGTAGAAATTGTTTGATGAAATGCCTCAATGGACTATTTGTAAATGTTTTCCAAAACTAATTTCATAGATTTGTAGCTAATTATGTGTAGATTGTAGATCTCTGTGACTGAGGTGATTTTAGACACGTTTTGTGTCATTTTTTGGACACGGAGATGCCCGTACGACACTGTGGTGCATGCCCTGCTACCACGAGTCTCATACTCGCTAGATACGGCACATGGATATGTAAAACTTGGTGGACACATGGAGGTAACCTCTATCAAAGTGCTGACAAAGTTTTACGAAAAATGGATTCGTATCGAGGGAGAAATCGCACTCACATGGGTTTTGTACTAACTGTGCACGCACGATTTTGACTCACTGATACGCTGTTCGTTCTTGGACACAACACGTCTTGGATACAAGACAGACACATTGACATGTAGCCCTAGACCTACCCTACCAGTAGACACGAACACAAGACCAATGGGTGGACACATTGTGTCCTAGGGGGCCCGACACCTGTACATGAGGCCCATGTGCACTGGTTTGAATACCCAGTTCGACACTTGGACTTTGACACTGGTTTGGACACGTATTGGTGGACACTTTTGACACGAGGTTGACACTATGTTGGCACACACTCACCCCTTCCTATTTTCCAGTTTATATGTGTGTGATTTTTGAGATTGGGTTTTCGATTTGGGGTTGTGTGTTGTGTTCAGTTGTCAGGTCTGATACCTGTGTTTTGAGTTTTCTCAGTTTAGATTTTTAAGTTATTTCTGTATACAGATTATACGATATGAAATGATACTGTATATATATATTTTTTTATATAGTTAACTGTGAGTTGGGTTGTTACTTTTGGTTTTGGGTTCCAGTTTGATAATTGAGTTAATATAATTGAGTTGATACTTTGGAGTTAATATATTTGTTAGAGTTCAGTTTAGGGTTTTGTTGTATATATAGATTCTGAGTTGGGAGTTTTGTAGATGAGTGTTAACCCCCTTTTACCTATCCACAGTACAGTACACTCACACCACACCTTCACACACACACACACATTCATGTTATCCCCCTCCTTCCTTTATATATTATATTATATTATATATATCTATGTGTGTGTGTGTGTGTGTGTGTGTGTGTGTATGTGTTTAGGTCTATATATATTTTCTATAGTTATATCATTTTGTATGTGGTTTACCTATAACCTAATTGTATAGGTAATGTACTTGTTATATAGGTATCCTATATAGGCTATATTGCCTAGGATTGTAATACCTTGGTTTCTAAGGTATCCTAGACTAGTGAGTTTGACATATACTTGATCCTACAGGCCTAACATGACATATAGACTTGAGTTTGACTAAACTCTATACTAGTTGACTAGTTTGACTAGAGTTGACCTAGTTTGACTAGATTGTTGACCACGAGTTGACTTTGACCTAGAACGATCTAGAATCATGTAGAATATATTGTAAACTTCATTTATTACATCTTGGATACATTGTAACATGTGTTGCTCTAAATAGGACTCAGTTACTCTTGTACGGACATCTATTCTCATCAGTCGTTCAGGATATTAGGCGAGCACATTCTCTGATCGTTTCATACTTGCTAGGACTTATATTCTTGCTCTAGACTACTTTACCTGATGCTGACACTTGTTATCACGGATTAGTACTATATGGATATTTTCATGCAATGTTATCCCCTCAGCAGATACATCGGGTATTTCATGTTCGTGTACTTTATCATGAGCAACGTGTACTCCTTGTATTCGTTATATTCATGTACAAATCGTGTGCTCTCATGTACTCTCGTGTGCTCACATGACCTTCTTGTGCAAACTAATCATCGTGTACGTAACATAACTTGAATGGATCCTTGTGTATTGATTGGGGACGGGGGAGTAGAAATGGTTATGTGATTATTCCTATTAGTTTACTCATGTGCAAACTCTGTAACTTAGTCGTGTACAACACCAAGTCGATTACATAACCATCTTGTGCTCTCAATCACTTAGTCACTTACAGTTCTTAATATATATATATATATATATATATATATATATATATATATATATATTTCTAGTTTATCAGATATCTCTCTTACCTTTCATGTACATTTTTACAGCGTTTCATGTATCTTATTCTATTGTTTATTTTATATTTCCTGCCATGATATGAACTGCGCGTGAGAGATGTGTATTTATTCATGTCCTGACTGGACCTGTTGAAAATATTACAGATGACACTGAGGAGTTCTGTCCTAATTACTATAGAGCCCATCTAGACGACACTTGTGAGTTTGACCCACAGGAGGATCCAGCTCTAGTTGAGGACATCACCCCTATTGCTTAGGCTAGATAGCTAGGCAGTTATCTTATTTTATTATGTTATTTGTATTTGACATCTGAGTTGTATTAGTTGTGGACGTTGAGATGTTAGTGTCGTTTAGACACTTAGACTTATTTCTTTCTGTTTGTATTTCTCTTTTGTGACTTCATATCTATCTTATCGTGTTATTTCCATCTTAGAATTATGATTGAGTTGTACCTTCTGTATTGTCCTTCGATTGGAGAGTATATCTTGTACATGTACATTTATACTGTGTTAGATGTATGTGACCTAGGACAGCGTTCTACCGTCGACACTGCGGTATAGGCTGGAGATGCCCACTTCTCGTGCCCCTACACTTGATGCGGGTCGTGACAAAATGTTATGTCGGGCTATCAAAGTCATTCTAAGCACTGTCCCGTATTTTCTGCGGTTGTCGTAACCACATAGTCCTACGATCTCAAGGCTCGTCATATAGAGTATGACTTGAGCGATAGTGTCGCATAGAACACAAGTTGGTTTAAGGCACGAGCCACGGTTGGTTCAGTAAAAAGTTAGCCACGGTCTATGGCACCTGAAGAACACGTTTTATTCAAGTTAAGCGGGAAGGCTATGCAATAGTTGTTCCCTGGATTTTAAAGAATGGAAAGTTCAAGCAATAGTTTATTCCGGGGCGGTCCCTCGTTTGGGAGTCTTACGGTTCCGATGTATGTCTTGCATGATATGGTTCTATGCATATTTTGCTAAAGTATGGGTCAAGTTGTACCACAAGTTAGATTATGCATTTACGTGAGTCTAGATGAAGTCTCGTAGGTGTGTGGTCATGGACAGCTTGTGCACAAGGGCGATGTTTCTTCGGACGATAACCTGGAGCCACAGGAATCGATCCAGCCATGGGGGAAATATGGAATAGCTGATGCTGGGTAGGCAACCAGGAATTCGGTGGGCTATTATTGGGGATAGCTACCTGCATTGACTGACCCATCCTATTCCTAGATATGTCCAGGATGGCTAGTTAATGCCAGTGACCTTTCATATAGATAAGTTGACGTGCTGAGCGGCTATCCGTATGAACGGTGTCGGTCGAATCACAGGAAGTTTAAATACGTCATAAACTGAGTCAAGAAATGGTATACATGGTTGCAACACCAGTATGAAGCATAAGATTTGGTTATAGCAAAGACACGTGCTTCGGCACGGGATGCGGTGTGGCGTCGAGCATTGAGTCGTTGGCATAAAGTTGCATAAGTCGGATTTGAATCATTTCGAGTTAAGTTAAGAAGGGTCATAAGATAAGTTTGGTTTAGAAATGATAAGTTGTGAGGCACCACCTTGATGTTGAAGCATAGACCAAGTTTATGGCACGACCATGTTATTGTGTCTCGAAGTATGGCACGAAAGGCAAGCACGAGTCCTTAGATTGATGTTGCAAACACAAGAATGGTCTAAAGGAACAATAATAAGTAAGTTGTCGGTACGAAGCACGGTGATGGCCTAGAGACACAAAATAGACCAGACGTCTATATTATTAAATTGATCCTAAGGCAAGATTTTAGAAAGACAATCATAAATGGCTTATGTTGCACAAAGTAAATTAACGTGTTGGTTTTGTATGGGTGGACAACGAGCTCACTCCATCAGTACGGTTGAGTACTGATACCCATACAGTTTCCATGTGCTGGCACAGGTAGAAGCTCGTTGGCGTGAGCTCGCTTGGACGTGCTGAGGCATGAAATTCCTTGGCATTTTGAGGCGTGCATCCGCATGGAGTCTGGACTTATACGGGACATAATGTATGGATATCGCCTATATGAAATATCTGCTGGCTCATCGAGCTTTGTATTTGTAGAAGCATGGAAAAGAATAGTAAAACCCTATACGGCCCAGAAACTCCATACGGCTCAAAACTTGGGGGTCTCATGCGGCCCAAAAATCCCTCAGAGCTTCATGCAGCTCAGACAGTTTTATGCAGATCAGGAACGGCCACGTGGCCTTATGTGGTTCGAAATAGGCCTAATACAGCTGGCCATCATTACTCTGTACAGCAGGCCATTAATGCTCTGACACAAAGTAACAGCTCTGACATGGCTTTGACATGATGGCTCTGACATAAAGGAGAGGTACAATATAGAAAGAAGAGAAAATCATTTAGCTGACACAGTTCACAAATCCCAATAAAGTTCTTTATGCGGATCGCCTGAGTGAACTTCATGCGGCTCGGATGTAAGGCCACCCTCATGCGGCTCGGTTATGAGGCCACCCTCATGCGGCTCAGTTGTGAGGCCACCCTCATGTGGCTCGGATATGAGGCCACCCTCATGCGGCTCGGTTATGAGGCCACCCTCATGCGGCTCGGTTATGAGGCCACCCTCATACGGCTCGGTCCTGAGGCCACCCTCATGCGGCTCGGTTGTGAGGTCACCCTCATACGGCTCGGTTGTGAGGCTACCCTCATGCGGCTCAAACAGGGGAACAGTTCTTCATGCGGCTCGTAACATAGTGGCAATTGGAACACGTGGCATAAGTTGACTAAGTCTTAACAACTCAGATTTATTGCAACCAACAGATCATAGCAGTTCAGATTTATTTTAACCAACATAATAGCCCAGATTTATTGCAACAAACAGATCAAGATTAATCTTAACCAATCCCTAGCTGCCTACTTCTCAAGGCGAAGTTACAAGGATGTGGCCACGTGGCTGTACACCCCCACTCATCACAAATTTTGTCACCCTCATTTCCCGTATTTTTCCCGTATTTTGTATTTTTACTCGTATTTGGATTTTGGCATGTATTTTATTTTTCTCGACTTATGAAATTTTGGTATTTCTTGTATTTTCGATTTTTGGCATGGTTCGGTTTGGTTCGGTTTTATGTGTTGGAACACCCTAGCCCTACACTCCACCCTCAACACACCACAACTCTCCCTCTTTATAACCCCCACCTACCACTCTCTCTCCTCATAACTTCTACCATTAATTTTCTTCTTCTTCTTCTCCTTCCTCTACATAACTCTTCTAACCCTAGGCAAGTGCACCTTGCCACTTCATGAGAGCCCTATTTTCTTGGTTTATTTGCTAGATTAGGACATGGTGATCAACATTAGAACTTGGTATTTTGTGATTTGAAGTCTCCTTTGCTCTAGATCTAAGTTATTTCTATTTTCGGATTTTGCTTGGTTTGATCTCCTTAAGTTGGATTTTTATGGGTTTTGGTGTTTCCATGTGGAAGAGCATTCAATTCTACCCAAGTAGGAACTTTAGAAATCTGGATTTGGAGTTCGGATGGCCAAGTTATGATGCTTTGAAGCCTTGGGTTCATCCATGGTGTTCTACTGTTTGGAGAAGACAGTGAGCAGTGTGCAGAGCTGTTTAGCTTACGCACACTGAGCTGCATGCGCTCTTTAGCGTGCGTTCGCAGACTTGAGTACGCTTTCTGTTGGAAGCGTATCTTCCTGTAGCGTGCGTGACTTTTCACCTATGCTGCTCCTTTCAGCGTGCGTGACTTTTCACCTACGCTGCTCCCTGTAGCGTGCGTGACTTTTCACCTACGCTGCTCCCTGTAGCGTGCGTGACTTTTCACCTATGCTGCTCTCTCAGCATGCGTGACTTTTCACCTATGCTGCTCCCTTCAGCGTGCGTGACTTTTCACCTACGCTGCTCCCTGTAGCGTGCGTAACTTTTCACCTATGCTGCTCCCTTTAGCGTGCGTGACTTTTCACCTATGCTGCTCCCTTCAGCGTGTGTGACTTTTCACCTACGCTGCTCCCTGTAGCGTGCGTGACTTTTCACCTATGCTGCTCCCTTCAGCGTGCGTGACTTTTCACCTATGCTGCTCTCTCAGCGTGCGTGACTTTTCACCTACGTTGCTCCCTGTAGCGTGCGTGACTTTTCACCTATGCTGTTCTCTCAGCGTGCGTGACTTTTCACCCACGCTGCTCTCAGCATGCGTGACTTTTCGTACGCTGCTCCCCTGACCCCTTGCTTAACCCATTGGCTCTTGAAGTTTTGGTCTTATTTCTTTAAGCTTGACTCTTCTATAGCCCTGTGTATTGATATTTTATTAGATATTTTACGCCCATTTTATATCCTTACGCCTTTTGTCATGAACTTGATTTTACTTAACATGTTTGGAATGACTATTGTACGTGGCACGGTATGACAAGGAACTAGCATGACACGACAGTGACCCGTAGTGGTGCACTCCTGACATGACCAACCTGACCTGATAGTGGCCCGTCGTGGCGCACTCCTGATAAGTACCCTGACATAATTTATCTTGATAACTTAACTTGACTTGCCTTGACACCGTGGGTGGTTCTTTCTTGCTTGATTGTTAAATCCACTTGTCGTGTCTTGCATCATGCCTAGGATGGGACTCCTGAGTACCACGGTCAGGAGTACCTACTAAAATGGATTAAGGCTAATAACTAGAATAACACAGTAGTCATGAAGAGATGACACAGCTACAGGCAATCCCGTTACCTGGGCGCTCCAGGGATTTGTAGCCTGCCGTCGAGTAGGGCGCATTTCCAGCACACTGTCAGGTGTTGCACCCTCTAAGTCACCTAAGGGTACATGCATCTCCTGGACGATGTACCCACCTGAATTCAACCCTAATCTTTCGTCCTGGGTAACCTGGATGGTCTGCAGGGCTTGTGGCTGTGGAACAATCTCACTGCATCTTGTTAGTAATTAGGCCTGTGATAACCCTAGTTAGTTAAAGTAGTAAGCCGTAGGATCTACTTGGCCGTGATTGATTGAATGAGGTATAACCAGTCTAGTCATGTCTTGATCCTATACAAGATTGCTTCCTGTCTTGATTACTTACATTACTTATCTTGCCGATAAATGGTGGGAAACCAAGCTCTGTTCAGATGAAGGGTTACAACCCCGGTCCTTGTTTGGTTTACGGGTTGTAACCTGGCTATCGGAATAGTTCCATGGTTATCTCGTCGTATATCATCCTGACATGTTTTCATAAAATTTAGTTTTAATATTAGATTTTTGTGCTTATTGCTGGCTTTTGTTCTTATTTCGTGGCCCCCTTGTGGTACTTGCTCTTTCTGGGGTTGACCCAGCTGGTTTTGTGTGGCCAGATTTCGGAGCAGCTCCCGAGGATCTACCAAGCTTCCAGCCCAATGGTGAACACTAGACGGAATCTGGGCCAAGAGTGGGTTTTCTATTTTGTTTCGCTCACTCTATTGTAAAAATTATTCTTTTGAGGCGTTTAGCCGACGAGCACCTGTTAGCTCGAAGCACTTTTACTTACTGTCTTCCTACGGGCTGTAAACATGATTGACAAATCCTAGGGTTGATCATGTATGACTAAACTCTTGCTAGTCCTAACATTTTGTAACGACTAGCTTCATGATCAGCTGAATATGTAATATTTGGGACGCCTTATTATTGTATATTTAATGATCATACATCTTGCGACTTTACTCACTTGTGGTGATTGAGACACTAGGCTTGGTCATGACCATAAGAGACTGTTGGCTTGTAGAAAACCCTCACATATCTAGACAGTCGTGACCGTATATCGAGGTGGTTTCCATTTCAATATACGTAGCTGGCTATGTCTGCCCCCGCTCTCCAGTATTCTGGTTCTGTGGCGTGACATGGTTTAAGTGGTGGCCCATACAGGTCTTGTAAATTAAGATGTGTGGGGGTTTACCAGATAGATGTCTCAATCAGTACTCGTCCTTGATCTCTGTTCGTATCCTCTGAATCCCTGGATTCTTTCCCTGATCCTGTGCTTATATCGTTGATCTGTCCTGGTCCTTTCTTTATTGTTCCCTGTGTCGTCTTCTTCAGCGGCACTGTACCTGGTCCTACCGATCGACGAGGTGGAGCACATCCCGCGGATCAGCAGCAACCTGGAGATCAAGCCTAGCATTTCGGAGTAGCCTCCAGAGTTGTGCCTACTGGAGGAGAGTCACCAGTTCGGCCCGTCCAGCCCGCAGAGCCAGATGATGGTACCTTAGTAGGCCTCATCAGAACCTTGATAGCTTCCCAGGATCGTCGAAGTGGCACCCTGCACCAGACAGTTCAAGATACTTTGACCCGAGGCGGACATCCAGGGAACCAGGCAGTGAACAGCTTCAAGCGATTGAACCCTCCTTTCTTCGACGGCAGCGAGGATGCGGTTGTCGCGGATGCATGGCTTCAGGATACCGAGGTGGTTCTGGAAGCAGCCAGGACACCTGAGAATGAGAAGGTGGCGGTGGTACGTCTGCAGTTGTTGGATTTAGCTCACAATTGGTGGGCGGCGCAGGCCATGGGATTAGTGGCACCCATTGCTTGGACAGTATTTAGGAAGAGATTCCAGACGAAGTACTTTGATGCTGTGGCTCGGTACGACCTGCAGACCAGATTTACCAACTTGAAGCAAGGAGGCAGAACAGTCGACAGTTATGCATCGGAGTTTTCTAGACTCAGTAGGTTTGCCCCCACCTTGGTGGCGACCGAGTTTGATAGGGCCCAGCGGTTCCAGCAGGGACTACATTTGGAGATCTTGTTGGCGGTTGAGCAGTTCGAGCACCAGACGTTCGATGCAGTCTTGAGAGCAGCTAGGAGGCATGAGTACACCTCCCAGAGGATCGTGGATAGGACCGGAAGTAGGAAGCGGTCCCACAGTCAGATGCACCAATCATCAGCTCCAGCCCCGGCAGCTAGAAGTTTGACCATTGGGACTCCGAGGCGGGCGGCCTCAGTAACGTCGGTTCAGCATTCGACCTCGACGTACCCGTAGCAGCAGAAGCAGAAGCAGACTTCCGCGATGGGATGTTCTCATTGCGGGAAGCCAGGGCATGTGGTGGCAGACTGCCGTAGGGCGCAGGGATTGTGCCTGGCTTGTGGAGCAGCAGATCATAGGGTTGGGGCTTGCCCGAATAGGGGTGGTTCATCTGCATCCAACCCTTCTAGCTCTTTGGTGAGAGGACCGGCCCCAGCACCAGTTCAGCAGCAGCAGTATCAGTCTTCGAGGCCCTTGCCGCCTCAGTCTCAGGCATTCCAGCAACAACACCCCCAGCAGTATGCACAAGCCCAAGCTCAGACCCAGAATAGGCAAAGAGGTTTCCAGTAGAGGGGACCAGCAGCCAGAGGACAAGGTCAGGCCATGATGATGGCAATGGAAGAAGAAGTTACACCAGGTGAGGTAGTGGCAGGTACTATTCTCGTTAACTCCTTTCCAGCTTCGGTATTGTTTGATTCTGGTGTATCGCATTCATTCATGTCTGCACGATTCGCGACACGGATAGGATTGGAGCCCGAGTCATTATCAGTGAGGCTCAATATACTTACTGGTAATGGTCTTGTGGGAGTAGATCGAGTGTTTTCTTCGTGTCGGATCGTAGTTAGCGGTAGGGAGTTCCCCGCTAGATTCATAGAGTTTCCTATGGCAGACTATGATGTAGTCCTAGGCATGGATTGGTTGAGGAACCATTATGCTAGGATAGACTGCCATATTGGCAGAGTTGTCTTTAGTATCCCCGGCGAGCCAGAGTTTTTGTTTTCCAGAGGCGCAGTGGAGCCATCTTCCCCAGCATTGCGGATGGCAGTAGCAGCAGTGCAGTTACCCCGGATAGTTGAAGAGTTTCCAGATGTCTTTCCAGAGGAGCTTCCAGGGATGCCGCCAGAGCGGGAGATTGAGTTCACTATAGACTTGATTCCCGGGATAGCACCAGTGTCAGAGCGAGTCCACAGGATGGCGCATTCAGAATTGGAGATTTTGTACAAGATGATTGAAGAACTGAGGACCAAGGGATTCATCCGTGCAAGTGGATCGCCTTGGAGAGCCCCGATGCTTCTTGTGAAAAAGAAGGATGGTACGTCCTGGCTATGTATTGATTATCGTACCTTGAATTCGGTGACAATCAAGAATAGATACCTTCTTCCGAGGATAGATGACTTGTTTGATCAGCTCAGAAGGGCTTCAGTGTTCTCGAAGATCGACTTGCGGTCGAGATACCACTAGATCAGAGTCAGAGAGCAGGATATCCCAAAGACAGCATTCAGATCGAGGTATAGACATTGGGAGTTCCTTGTTATGCCCTTTGGAGCGACCAATGTGCCGGCAGTATTCATGGACCTCATGAATCGCATTTTTATGCCTTACTTGGATCAATTTGTGATCGTGTTCCTAGATGATATCCTGGTCTACAGCAAGAGTGAAGCAGAGCATGAGCAGCATCTCAGAGTCGTCCTACAGACGCTTCGGGAGCATCAGTTGTACGCCAAGTTCAGTAAATGCGAGTTCTGGCTCGATTGCATTTCGTACTTGGGTCACATCATTACCTGAGGAGGAGTGGAAGTGGATCCCCAGAAGATTGTGGCTATCGAGTCATGGCTGGTACCCAGCTCAGTGGCAGAGGTTCGCAGCTTCCTTGGATTGGCTGGCTACTACCGGCGGTTCGTTTCAGATTTCGTAAGGATTTCAGCGCCGATGACCCAGTTGACCCGCAAAGATGTGCCGTTTGTTTGGACAGCAGAGTGTCAGGAATCATTTGAGAAGTTGAAGCGAGGTTTGATAACGGCTCCCATTCTCACCCTTTCAGATGGGACCGGAGGATTCACAGTTTATTGCGACGCTTCAGGCAGAGGATTGGGGTGTGTCTTGATGCAGCATGGGAAGGTAATATCTTATGCGTCATGCCAACTTCGTGATCATGAGAAGAATTACCCGACCCACGACTTGGAATTGGCGGCGGTAGTGTTTGCTTTGAAGTTGTGGAGACACTACTTGTACTGAGATAGAATGAAGATCTTTACTGATCATAAGAGCCTGAAGTATGTTTTCATCCAGAAGGACCTTAATATGCGGCAGAGAAGATGGCTCGAGCTATTGGTGGATTATGATGTGGATTTGCAGTATCATCCCGGGAAGGCCAATGTTGTAGCAGATGCATTGAGCAGGAGAGCCGGAGTTTATCTCCTGACGGCGCAACCAGAACTATTAGCAGATCTTCAGAAGATGGGGATTGAAGTGGTTCTTCCTACCAGTGTGGCATTGATGGCCAGTCTACAGGTTCAGTCCAGCATAGTTGAGAGGATCCGGATGGCGCAGTCAGCAGATTCTAAGCTTCAGCGACTCAGAGCAGAGTGTGAAGCAGGAAGAAGGCCAGAGTTATGTATCCATGAAGACGGTACCCTTCGGCACGGCACTCGTCTTTGTGTACCCAGTGGAGATATCAGACAGGAAGTCATGGCAGAAGCCCACAGTTCATAGTATTCTATTCATCCGGGTGGTACAAAGATGTACCGAGATATTCGTCAGCATTTTTGGTGGAATGGCATGAAGAGGGAGATAGCCCGATTTGTCTCTCGGTGTTTGGTTTGCCAACAGGTTAAAGCTGAACATCAGAGGCCCGCTGGACTTCTTCAACCCTTACCGATCCCAGAATGGAAATGGAAGCATATAACCATAGATTTTGTGACCGGATTGCCCAGATCTCCGGCCGGCAGAGATGCTATTTGGGTAATTATGGACAGACTTACCAAGGTGGCACACTTTCTCCCATTCAGAGTTGGACAGTCGACGGCGCAGTTAGCAGACATGTATCTCAGGCAGATCGTCAGGCTTCACAGTGTGCCAGTCAGCATCACCTCGGACAGGGATTCAAGATTCACATCACACTTTTGGCGCAGCTTGCAGAAGAGTTTGGGGACTCGCCTTCAATTCAGCTCAGCTTATCACCTGCAGACGGATGGTCAATCAGAGCGCACAATCCAGACTCTTGAAGATATGTTGAGATCCTGTACCCTTGACTTCGGTGGTTCAAGGGAGAATTATCTGCACCTGGTGGAATTCTTGTACAACAACAGTTATCAGGCCAGTATCCAGATGGCACCCTTCGAGGCTCTCTATGGCAGGAAGTGCAGATCCCCGCTAGCATGGGACGATGTCGGGGAGAGGCAGATGCTCGGACCCGAATTGATTTCCCAGACGGTTGAAGTGGTCAGGAAGGTCAGAGATCACCTCCGAGTTGCCCAGGACCGCCAGTGCCATTGGGCCGATGCTCATCGGCGTCCTTTAGAATTTGCTGTCGGCGACCATGTATTCCTTAGGATCTCGCCTAACTGCGGCGTCATTCGCTTTGGCATACGGGGAAAGCTTAGTCCTAGGTATATAGGGCCGTTCGATATTCTAGAGCGAGTAGGAGACGTATCCTATCGTCTCGCTCTTCCACCGTCGCTAAGTGAGGTACATGATGTATTCCATGTGTCCCAATTACGACGGTATATTCCGGACCCGAGCCACATCCTAGACCATTCGGAATTGGTTGTTGGTACCAACCTTTCGTATGAGGAGAGGCCCGTGTCTATTTTGGACCGGAAGGAAAAGATACTCAAGAACAAGACTATTAAATTAGTCCGTGTTGCTTGGGGTCATCACTCTCTGGGTGAGTCAACGTGGGAGCGTGAGGACGACATTCGATCGCGATATCCCTAGCTGTTTGACTCATGAGGTATAATGTCTTTCTTATGCCTTATATTTTCCCTTCCTTACTTACATTGTATGATTGTATGATTGAACTGCTTAGTGTAACTTGCCTGTGCTTAGTGTAGCTTGTCGTGACAATCTCTAACTCCTTGATTAAATTCCGAGGACGGAATTCTTTTAAGGTGGGTAGAGTTGTCACCCTCATTTCCTGTATTTTTCTCGTATTTCGTATTTTTACTCGTATCTGGATTTTGGCATGTATTTTATTTTTCTCGACTTGTGAAATTTCGGTATTTCTCGTATTTTCGGTTTTTGGCATGGTTCGATTTGGTTCGGTTTTATGTGTTGGAACACCCTAGCCCTATACTCCACCCTCAACACACCACAACTCCCCCTCTTTATAACCCCCACCTACCACTCTCTCTCCTCATAACTTCCACCATTAATTTTCTTCTTCTTCTTCTTCTTCTCCTTCCTCTACACAACTCTCCTAACCCTAGGCAAGTGCACCTTGCCACTTCATGAGAGCCCTATTTTCTTGGTTCATTTGCTAGATTAGGACATGGTGATCAACATTAGAACTTGGTGTTTTGTGATTTGAAGTCTCCTTTGCTCTAGATCTAAGTTATTTCTATTTTCAGATTTTGTATGGTTTGATCTCCTTAAGTTGGATTTTTATGGGTTTTGGTGTTTCCATGTGGAAGAGTATTCAATTCTACCCAAGTAGGAACATTGGAAATCTGGATTTGGAGTTCGGATGGCCAAGTTATGATGCTTTGAAGCCTTGGGTTCATCCATGGTGTTCTGCTGTTTGGAGAAGACAGTGAGCAGTGTGCAGAGCTGTTTAGCTTACGCACACTGAGCTGCGTGCGCTCTTTAGCGTGCGTACGCAGACTTGAGTACGCTTTCTGTTGGAAGCGTGTCTCCCTGTAGCGTGCGTGACTTTTCACCTATGCTGCTCCCTTCAGCGTGCGTAACTTTTCACCTACGCTGCTCCCTGTAGCGTGCGTGACTTTTCACCTATGCTGCTCTCTCAGCGTGTGTAACTTTTCACCTACGCTGCTCCCTGTAGCGTGCGTGACTTTTCACCTATGCTGCTCCCTTCAGCGTGCGTGACTTTTCACCTACGCTGCTCCCTGTAGCGTGCGTGACTTTTCACCTATGCTGCTCCCTTCAGCGTGCGTGACTTTTCACCTATGCTGCTCTCTCAGCGTGCGTGACTTTTCACCTACGCTGCTCCCTGTAGCGTGCGTGACTTTTCACCTATGCTGTTCTCTCAGCGTGCGTGACTTTTCACCCACGCTGCTCTCAGCATGCGTGACTTTTCGTACGCTGCTCCCCTGACCCCTTGCTTAACCCATTGGCTCTTGGAGTTTTGGTCTTATTTCTTTAAGCTTGACTCTTCTATAGCCCTGTATATTGATATTTTATTAGATATTTTACGCCCATTTTATATCCTTACACCTTTTGTCATGAACTTAATTTTATTTAACATGTTTGGAATGACTATTGTACGTGGCACGGTATGACAAGGAACTAGCATGACACGACAGTGACCCGTAGTGGTGCACTCCTGACATAACCAACCTGACCTGATATTGGCCCGTCGTGGCGCACTCCTGACAAGTACCCTGACATGATTTATCTTGATAACTTAACGTGACTTGCCTTGACACCGTGGGTGGTTCTTTCTTGTTTGATTGTTAAATCCACTTGTCCTGTCTTGTATCATGCCTAGGATGGGACTCCTGAGTACCACGGTCAGGAGTACCTACTAAAATGGATTAAGGCTAATAACTAGAATAACACAGTAGTCATGAAGAGATGACACAGCTACAGGCAATCCCGTTACCTGGGCGCTCCAGGGATTTGTAGCCTGCCGTCGAGTAGGGCGCATTTCCAGCACACTGTTAGGTGTTGCACCCTCTAAGTCACCTAAGGGTACATGCGTCTCCTGGACGATGTACCCACCTGAATTCAACCCTAATCTTTCGTCCTGGGTAACCTGGATGGTCTGCAGGGCTTGTGGCTGTGGAACAATCTCACTGTATCTTGTTAGTAATTAGGCCTGTGATAACCCTAGTTAGTTAAAGTAGTAAGCCGTAGGATCTGCTTGGCCGTGATTGATTGAATGAGGTATAACCAGTCTAGTCATGTCTTGATCCCATGCAAGATTGCTTCCTGTCTTGATTACTTACATTACTTATCTTGCCGATAAATGGTGGGAAACCAAGCTTTGTTCAGATGAAGGGTTACAACCCCGGTCCTTGTTTGGTTTACGGGTTGTAACCTGGCTATCGGAATAGTTCCATGGTTATCTCGTCGTATATCATCCTGACATGTTTTCATAAATTTTAGTTTTAATATTATATTTTCTGTGCTGATTGCTGGCTTTTGTTCTTATTTCGTGGCCCCCTTGTGGCACTTGCTCTTTCTGGGGTTGACCCAGCTGGTTTTGTGTGGCCAGATTTTGGAGCAGCTCCCGAGGATCTACCAAGCTTCCAGCCCAATGGTGAACACTAGACGGAATCCGGGCCAAGAGTGGGTTTTCTATTTTGTTTCGCTCACTCTATTGTAAAAATTATTCTTTTAAGGCGTTTAGCCGACGAGCACCTGTTAGCTCGGAGCACTTTTACTTACTGTCTGCCTACAGGCTGTAAATATGATTGACAAATCCTAGGGTTGATCATGTATGACTAAACTCTTGCTAGTCCTAACATTTTGTAACGACTAGCTTCATGATCAGCTGAATATGTAATATTTGGGACGCCTTATTATTATATATTTAATAATCATACATCTTGCGACTTTACTTACTTGTGGTGATTGAGACACTAGGCTTGTTCATGACCATAAGAGACTATTGGCTTGTAGAAAACCCTCACATATCTAGACAGTCGTGACCGTATATCGAGGTGGTTTCCATTTCAATATACGTAGCTGGCTATGTCTGCCCCCGCTCTCCAGTATTCTGGTTCTAGGGCGTGACAAATTCCTATAAATAGCAAGGTGCTATTCTCTTGTACACACACACAGAGTAGCAGAGAGATATAGAGAGCATTTCTTCGTCGGAGCCGAGGTTGCGTTCGATCGTCCAAGGAGTAAGACAGAGTTGATAACACTTTCCCGAGCCTCTACCGTCACCTCCCAGAATCTAAATTAAACAATTGTACTTAGATTGCTTTTCCTAGGTTTTGTTCATAGGCTCTCTTTGTACGAGCAAGTTTGTAATTTTGAATTAAAGTTCAGTCCTTCCATAAAACTGTTCTGTTCTTTGATAATCAATGGCAAAATGATGGCAACTCTGCTGGGGACTAACTTCTCCACTGCTGAGAAGTTGGTAATGCAATCGGAAGCAGCCAAACTTGGCTCCACGCAATAGATGCTGGTTGTTCGCTTCGACCAGCAAGCGTTTGAAGAGATGCTCTCTGACGGAAGTGCTAGCCCGGTCCAGAAGCGAGCCGGCACGAAGAAGGCCCACAGGGAGTGGAGACCCAAAACTGCTGTTCCTCCCCAAGCTCTGGAAGAAGTGTTCTCTGCTGACCAAGACGGCGGAGAAGACTCACATGCGGTCCTACTTCAGGCCACAGAGGACCCTACTGTCCCCAAGTCTAGCAGAGGAAAGCACTACGATGCTGGACTTGCGGGAGCAAAGGGGAACTCTGTGCGAAAGCCGCATAAGGGCGCCCGCCGCATGAAGGCTTATGCGGCCACCAATCTCAGCTGCATGGAGAAGGCTCATGCGGCCACAAGCTCCAGCTGCATACAGAAGCCTCATGCGGCCACAAATTCCAATTGCCTACTGTTTGCCATTAAAATCTTTTGATGAAAATTTCAATACAAACAGAACAGTGTTACAATGTAGGACTTGGACGTAGTCCTAGGAGTACACTTTTGTTTAATCTGGGTCCCTAGTGCCGATAGAGCGAGTGGTAATACGTTGACTCCGTTGACGATCTGACGACGGTTATCGGTTCTCTGAAGGTCTGAGTTGCTCTGGGTGCTGGAGCTGATGGAGAGGAAGAAGACATTGAGTGTCTGTAGCTGCCTCTCCGGTTGTGCGACGTCTCTGTCTGTCTATGTATGTGTGTCTCTGTGTGTGTGGAAGAAGGAAATGATCCCTCTATTTATAGCCTGCAGGCTGGCTGCAAATGTGCGCATATGTAGGATGCGCCTGGACGCGGGGACGCCACGTGGTAATTGCTGATGGAGGCGTATGGACGATGCACCCTGATTGAGGAGTTGAATTCTTCATGCTGCTGTTGTGGGCTGGAACGTAGCAGGGGGGAGAATCTTTCTGTTGCTGAGATCTTGGGTGAATCGAGTCAAAGGACACGCGTCGTAGGCCCATGGCTCGAAGATCTCGGATTTGGTGTAGAATGATCTGGTTGGATGCGCCTGGATTGGGCGCATGAGGAGACTTTGGCTCGTAACCTTTGGAAGTCACGAACAATTTGGGGCGCATGGCTTTTGAGGTACATGCGAGGCTTCAGTAATGACTTTACTTCTGTCTTTAGGGATCAGAGAAAAGTTTGAGGTACATGGCTTTTGAGGTGCATACAGAACTTCAGTAGTGACTTTACTTCTGTCTTTAGGGATCAGGGAAAAGTCTAAGGCACATGGCTTTTGAGGTGCATACAGAGCTTTGGGCGCATGGCTGCGGAGGCGCATGCGAGATGGTTTGGGCGGCCACGTGGCTTGTAACCGTCGGAGGGAAGTAATGATGATGCTGACGTCGACGATGCTTTATTTTCTGAAAAAGCTGTTAACTGCAGTCTCCGGGGGACGCGCTTCCAACTCTGTCAGACTTCAGCATTTAATGTTCTTTGACAGGTGATGGGTTGTCAAGTGGGCGCATCGATCGGCGTTCCACTAGGCGCATGGGGCCGCATGGGGGTGCATGCTTGTGAAGTGCTTGGTATTGAGGGGCGTGTCTGTGTGATGCGCGGTCTGGCCAGCGCATCCGCTCCGCTTGACACGTCTTTTGGTGCGACTGTTACGTTCTTCGAGTGCTTTAAATAGCCGTTTTTGACTTGGCTGAATTCGAAGCGTCAGGTTCATCCATTTAATACAAATTCATTGCACGGAATTCGGAGAGCCATCCACTTGGCGCATGGGTTTGATTTGCCCGACCTATAAATAGTGGCATGGAAAGATTTGCTTCTCGTTCTCTCACGTCCTCCCAAAGTGAATCTGTTTACTCGAGTGCATTCTGTTGATGAGATGCTCCCGAGGGTGAAGATGCGACGCAATGTCTTCATTGATGCACTTGAAGGTGACTGTTACATCCAAAAGTCGGAGTCGAGGGCTTCTGAGGCAGGCGGAAGGTGCCTGTTGCATCCAAAGATTGGGATGCTCGAGCCTCGTCTCCGTTATGTGGAAAGAGCCACAGATCGGAATTGCGGTGCTACGGCTTTGGGGGCTCTTTCTTTTGTCAGAGTGGGTATTGCCCATTCTGGTTGTGTTAAAAGCTGCTCCTTTAGCCGCGGTTTCGATTGCGGTCTTCCTTGGCCTTTGGAGGCTCTTTTGAAGCCTCCCCTGGCCACAGGTTGACTTGCGGTGCTCTTCTCTTCCTCGGTTTGTGGAGCTCTTCCTCCAGCTAGAGGGTTGATAATACTTCATTTAATCGAAGCATTAGATGGCAGTGAGCCTGGCTGGAAGAGTGGCACGTAACTGAGTTGCTGAAGGGATGCACATAACTGAAGATGCACATAACTGAGCTGCTGAAGGGATGCACATAACTGAGGATGCACATAACTGAGCTGCTGAAAGGATGCGCCCGGCTGGGAACGCATGGTGGGATGCGCCTGACTGAGAGCGCATGGTGGTTGCTGCGCCTGGCTGGGAGCGCATGGTGGCTGCTGCGCCCGGTTATAGACTTATGGTCCTTTTTTGTAGAAGTTCTCCTTTGTACAGCCCTTTTTAAGACATGTAATAGACTTTTATATAAAATAAAAATCTTCCTTTAATGTCTATATTCTTGTTTTGCTGTGTCAAAGTACTTTGTCTGAACTCCCTGGCGTATGTAGTGTTTGGCGTATAGAATTTCTGATTGTAAAATTCCATGCTTCTACAAGACCCCCTTCAAAGTTTTCAAAACTTTTTTGTCAAGTTTTGGAATACTTTGAATAAGAAGCATGGTGGTTGGGGCGCATGACTGTTCGGGCGCATGGGTACTCCGCGCATCAGTGATGGGGCACATGCTCCTCTCAGTTAATGCAAATGATAACGCCTCAATAACCAAGAAGATTAATGATGATCTTTTTGGATTTATCTGCAGTTATCTCTTCACAGAACCCGAAGCGGCGGCTGAGGTCACACTTCATCGGTTCACGCGTACGACTGAGCCTATAAATAGGCGTGAGATGGAGAGAGGGAGAGTTCTTCCTCTCTTTGTTTTCTTCTTTTAGAGTTTTTGAAAAACCCTAACTTTCTCCTTTCAAGGAATGGCTCCCAAGACTCCTCGTGGCGGTGCTGGCAAGGGGAAGGAGCCTGCGGAGTTCGCCGAGGAAGACGCTCCTGTCACCGTTGTGACTCCGACCGACGTTCGGCCTGCGATGACGGGTGGGTGTCATCTTTTCCATTATTATTTTCTTTTTAACTCAGACGCATTTTGGATCATACGGCTGAGTTGGTGTGCTCTAACACTTTATTGCCAAAGCGCATGGGTTTAGGCCCTGATTATGCGCCGAGGTTTAACTGCTAACGCGCATGGGTTTACACCCTGATGATGCGCCGAAGCTTCACTGCTGACGCGCATGGGTTTACACCATGATGATGTGCCGAAGCTCCACTGCTGACGCGCATGGATTTATACCCTGATGATGCACCGAAGCTCCACTGTTGATGCGTATGGGTTAAAACCCTGATGATGCGCCAGGCTGCTTGACACACTTTGTCTTCTTAAAGCCTCTTTCCTGACTTTTGTTTTTGTTGTGTCAGTGTTGATGACTATCCCATTGCTGAATGAAGTTCTCCTGGATGCTTTTCTTTGTCAAATGGGAGTTGATTTTGACGAGGAGGTTATCAATCCTGCGAAGGATGCCATCCTACAGAATCAACCTCCTGAGAGAATGCTGCAGATCCAGAATCAGTCGCCAATTTTCCTCCAGAGTATGATGGAGAGCGGTAAACTGAAGTCTGCTGAATCCGAGGATGTGACTTTCTTAAAACCTGTCTTTTTGTTCCGTGACTGGCTGATCTCCTCCGAGGCGAAGATACTGAAGATCAAAGAAGACTGGTTCTTCTCTGAAAAGGGCATGGTTCTGTATATGCGACAACTTGAACGCCAGTTGCCGCTGACGGCCTTCTACCGTTTAGCTTCCAAGAGAAGGATGCCCTGGGAACTTACTCCTTCTCAAGGAGGGGCATTGGGAGGTACTCTTTCGATTGATGCTACTTCGAATCAAAGGGATACCTTGGCTGCTTCGTGGGCCAGACCCTCGTTTAGTTGCCGAACTTTGCGTCCTGGGAGCCTTTACAGCGAGGTCCCTAATGACACATTTGCCTTCAATGCTTCGACCTTTGCAAATCGGATGCTAACATCGAGGGTCATGTATCCGAAAGGTAGCTTTAGGGTTGAAGGTTGGTGTCACCACATGCCAAAGTGGGACGAGTTGACCCTTTGGGTGTTGTCGAAGTTCAAGGCTGAGCTTAAAGAAATTGGGCTGACGGTCGCTATCCGTACCACACAGGCTGGTGTGGATCTCAATAAGCATATGTTCCTTGTGCTCTTGGAGATGTTCAATGCCCAGACCGGCACTTTCTTTACTCCAGTGGGAGAATTGGGATTGGCTCTCCATGAAATGTACGAGGTATCCAGGCTTCCCTGGGGCTCGGAACCGTACGAGGAGTATTTCCCGTCAAGCGAAGAGATCCTTGTCTTGGAAAAGAAGGACCCGGAGATGATGGCTGTTTTCAAAGAGGTAGCGAGCCATCATTATCTGATGCAGCGGAGGGACAAAGGCAAGTCTCAACCTCACGTGACTGCTTGGAGGGATTACGTCTTCAAGTAGGACTTGGCAGATTTCTCGAAGATCCGGTTTATGACTCCGCAGGGGCTGAAACCTGCGGAAATGACTTCTGAAATGAGCCGATTGGGCGAGAGGGCTTCCCGTTCGAATGAGAGTGGTGACAATGCGTATAGCTGTTTCTGGTACTGTGCGTACCGGATGTCATCTAAGGCAGTATTGGCTGCTTATTTGATGATATGGCTCCGGGATTGTGTGTTCGCGGGCGGATCGGGTTCCGTGGAGAGGGTACACCGGAACCTCATTTTGCCAGCAGTAAAATTGGCCTTTGGTCGTCCTTTGGCTCTTCTCCCCGCGATGGTGTGTAACCTGTTGCGGGGTTTGAGGACCTTTGCTGAGGACGTGATCCATGAGAGAGGTAGAAATGACAACTTTCCTCGGGCCGAACTACCATTCCATTATCTGATGGGATGGTTGATTCTACATCATCCGAACGTGATAAGCCCAGGCCCGGAGGAGGATCACGTTGAAGGTGACGCCTTTATCCGTCGCTTCTACAAGAGGAAGTGGTTGCACACTGGTGTCTTCGTCTGCAGGAGAGTTTTGTCCTATCTTCAGGGGTGGAAGATTGTCAAGGTCGGTCCCATCTTCAAAGATTTCGAGGCCGACCAAGATTTAGACGACTCTGGTGAAGATGCGATTACTCTGCCGAAATGGAGTTTTCGTTGGTTGCAAAGTATTCGGCCTTCCCACTTGGTCTACCGCAACCAAAATAGGTGTTACCTGGAGTCATATCTGCCAAGCCGATTTGCTCGCCAGTTCGGCTACACCCAGTTAATGTGACGGAACCCCAGTAACAGTTTGGGGTTTGCCAGGAGATTGCTGGACGGAGCCCGGGGTTGGCAATATTACAATGCTGGGTGCACTGGTGTTCATTTTACTACGCCAGTTCGCAACCCTCGGCCACAAATCCTGTATTCGGCCGTTAAGCTGTATTGCACCATGAATACTGTATCTCCTGGTTATGATAGGGAGACCAGTTTCATCATTGGAACTCAGCTAGAGGCTACGACAAATATGTTGGTGGCGGCTCGGTCATATCGTCCACCAGAATTAGTGGGATATCGGGCTGCTGCTGTAGCATCAGTGAGAGATCCCCCTGTTGGAAAGAGACGGGCTGACGCAGAGGCCGGTTCGTCTATACCAAAAAGGCCAAAAAAAGCGATGACTCCAAAGGCTGCGTCACTAGAATCAGTCCCTGCTGAGGTAAAGAGTCCTCCGTAATCTGGCTCATCTTGTCATTTTGTTGACCTGTGCTTTTCTTCTTGTAGGGATCGTTGAAGAAGAAAACCCGTGTTTCAAAACCGGGTGTCAGTAAACCGAAGGAGGTGGCAAGCTCCTCTGATGAGCGAATTCCTCCGATGGTAATGTCTCCAATGGAGGAGAATCCTGAAGATGTTATTCCTGCGGAGATTTTAGTATCTCCGAACTTTGTCGAAAGAGACACTGAGGTTGCAGCAACTTCCGAGATGGTGCAAGCTGCCATGGGGGCCTTGGACGTTGAGGGTCCAGCAGACACGGGGCTTCCAGATGAAAAGGTAGAGTGGAGTTCGTCGTCTTCGGATGACGTTCCTTCAGAGACGCGTGAGTCTGTTGCGGGGGCAACAGACGTGATTGCAACAGAGGAGAGGGTTGATTCCCCTCTTTGTCATGATGCGGGGAGGTCGGCTGTAGCGTTGCCGAGCCCTACCCCAGGCTCAGCAATAGAAGCTGAGGTGGCTGCCGACCGGGAGATGGCGACAGTTCTGGTCCCCGTGGAGGGATTCGATGATGAGGGGGAGACTCGTCTGCCGAGCCCGATCCCAGAAGACGCGTCCCACCAGGAAACAGGAGCTGATCCGGTTAGCTTGCCAGGGGAAGGCTCCGCGCTGGTTATAGATCGCGCCTCGGTGGTGGAGGAGGCAGCTCCGGATGTTGATAGTCCCTTTGAGCCGAAAAAGGGCAAGGGCTTGCTGATGCAAGAGCTCTTTGTTGCTTCTTCGACTTGGGGGACGATATCGACGCCCCACCCTACTCCTTTTGTACTCTTAGCATCTGGCGCTGGTAGCAGAATTCAAGTTCCTGGTGCGGGAGAGTCTGCTGAGGTCGACGTTCAAGCCTCGCAGATTGAGATTGGCGGGTCTTTTTCAGGTCCGCCATCCAAGGTATCTCCTCCAACTCCTGCCATGACACCACAAGTGTTGGCGGATGCGGATGAGTACGTGAAATTCATCGTTGAAGCAGTATACAAGATGCTGCAGAAGCGTGTGTCGACAGTGATGAACACCAATGGGAGTTTCGTGATGGCAAAATCCATGGCGCTTCCACACATCAACCTGATACGTCTCCACCAGGGCCATGATCATATGGCCGAGATTCTGGAGGGCTCGGTGACTGAGCTAGATCAGCTGCTTTTTGAGTTTCAGCATATCCAGCGGAATGATCTTTCCGCCATGATAGACGCGGAAAAGGAGAAGCTGATTGCTGAGATTGAGTCTTCTTATCAGGCCACCGTGGGTGTCTGGGAACACGAAGTGGCTGAGACTGAAGCTGCAGTGGAGCGGTTGTCTCAGTCTACGCAGGAGAAGGTGGAGTTGCGAACTGCGTTGGACGCTAGTATCGCGGAGGTTAATGCCCAGATTTGCCACCTTGAGGACCAGCGGGCCCGACTCCTATTAGATGTTGAGCGTGCCCAGGCTGAACATGTAGTATTTAAGAAGGAGGAAGCAACTTTCATCCACCGGGCTCTTACTCTGGCTCAGCAGCGGTAGCAGCTGGATGAGAAGCATGAGGGTGACACTTCTCCTGAGGCCCTAGAGGTGATGCGTCAAAAAGCTGAACGTCGGGTCCTGGCGACTGTGGAGACTCGAGCGACAGACTTGAGGCGCCGGATTGAAGAGCTTTCAGCCAACCCTGGGGATGTTTAGGGATTATGGTCTCTTCTTTTTGTGTATTTGCAACTCTTGCTGGGGAGGGTGTAATCCTTTACTCTTTTTTTTAGAATAAAGAAATACAAAAAATTTTGTGATGTGTTCATTTTTTTGCTGTCATGAACTTGATAATTTGTGTGGACCTATTATCTTTTGCGCACCTTGGTTTTTAGGTACAGATAATAAGTTTGAGAGAACCAACATGTTTGCTCAGAGGTGATATAGACGTGGCAAATATGGGATTCAAATGATGGAATCTTCCTACTCAGAGGTGTTATGGACGTGGTAGGAATGACTCTGGGGGATACGCGGAACTACTCAGAGGTAATGTGGACGTGGAAGTTCTGCGATCAATGTACGGCAACGTAGGGGTTGTCTGTACGGGATGTTTACTCAGAGGTAATATGGACGTGGTAAACATGATGGGTAGCGTAGTCTTACGGAGTGTAAGATTCCGCTTTGTAGGGCATAGCGGGACAACTCAGAGGTAATGTGGACGTGGTTGTCCTTCTACTGGAGGATGCCATGAAACAGCTGGGTTCCAGAAGTATCTGATTTTGTGGAAGAAAATTATATATGAGCCCTGATGATTGGGTCCACTGATCCTTTGTGGAAGTACGTGTCTGAAAGATGTCAAGAGTAGTACTTTTTTAGGAACTTACCATTGATGGGCATCATGAACAAGTCCCCATTGGGTTTAGCAAGGCGGTAAGCACCGTTTGAGTATACCGTCTCTATGATGAAAGGTCCTTCCCACTTAGGCTCAAACTTTCCTGGTGTCTTGTGAGTCAACACCATCGGTCTTCTGACTGCCAGAACCAGGTCGCCTACTTGGAAAGTCCTTTGCTTGACCTTCTTATTGAAAGCCTGTGATATAGGGGCTTGGTAGAGTTTAATGCGTTGTTGAGCTAGGAGACGCTTTTCGTCAAGTGCTTCCAGTTCTCGCAGACGACGACGTTGATTGTCCTCTTCTGTGAGTTGGTTTGTGATTGCTACACGGAGTGAGGGTATCTGGATCTCGAGAGGTAGTACCGCTTCGCTCCCGTAGACCAGGGATAATGGTGTGTTTCCTGTCGGGGTCCGTACCGTTGTGCGGTAGGCCCAAAGGCATTCGCCGAGCTTTTCGTCCCAGTCGCGTTTATTGGATGAGACGACTTTTTTGAGTAGCCTGACGATAGTCTTATTGAACGCCTCGGCCAATCCGTTTGCTGCCGGATTATAGACGGTTGAGGCCACGTTTTGAATGCGATTCTTGCTACAGAATCTGCTGAAAACATGACTGATGAACTGAGGACCGTTATCGTAGATAATCCTCCGGGGTACCCCGAAATGGTAGATAACATGGTACTTGATGAAGCTGATCACCCTAGAGCCCTTCACTTTCGCCAGTGGAACTACTTCTGCCCATTTGGAGAAGTAGTCGGTGATGGCTAGGATGAAGCGGTGTCCTCTTGATGAAGGAGGGGTGATCGGTCCTACAATATCCATGCTCCAATCTTCGAAGGGCCAAGAGGCAACCATAGGATGTAATGGTTCTGACGGTGTATGGATGAAGTCTGTGTGAAGCTGGCACGCATGGCACTTTTTAGCATAGTCGACAGCGTCAGCGGCCATAGTTGGCCAGTAGTAGCCCATACGTCGCAGTCGATCCTGCAACTTAGGGCCAGGTTGATGGGCTCCGTAGGTTCCATCGTGAGCTTCTCGAAGGGCTTCGGCTGCTTCTTCGTTGGACAAACATCGCAGGAGAAGTCCCATCGTAGGAGCGTCGGTACAGCATTTTAGTAGCTGTATCGTAGTAGAATCGAAGGGAGCGCCTCCTGACTGAGACGGCTTCTTTCGGGTCTTCTGGGAGAATTCTATAGACAGCAAAGTCGATGAACGGAAATCTCCAGTCTTGGACATTAATACCAGCACTTGTTGACATGGAATGGGCCACTCGTGAGCACAGGTTGATTTTAGGACAGACCAAGTCTCGACCAACTACCGTGACATAGTGTAGAGTCCCGAGGGATGCTGCTAACGAGGCTGCGAGGCCAGCCAAAGCGTCAGCCTCTAGATTTTGTAAACGAGGTACATGATCGATGAAGAACTCGGCGAAGGTTGAAATGATGTTCAATGCAACTTCATGGTAAGGAACCAGATCTTCATGACAAACTTCGTATTGCCCTCTGACCTGGTTAACGACGAGTTTTGAGTCACCGTAGGCTTCCAGATGATCCACCCCCAGCTGTTGCACCAGCTGGAGTCCCATGATGAGAGCGATGTACTCAGCAACATTGTTGGAGCACGGCTTTGAAAGGGAGTAAGCGCGCTGGATGACCAGCTGATAGGGAGAGACCAAGACTACCCCCACTCCTGCAATAATTTGGCCTTTGGGGCCTGTTCTTGAAGCGCCATCGAAAAACATCCGCCAGACGGAGCTTTCTTCAGTGACGTTTGATTCTTGGACCTCATCCGGGATGTCGTCATAGAGTCTTGAGGACTCTGGGATGGGGTGTGCAGCTAAAAAGTCGGCCAGAGCCTGACCCTTGACGGCTTTTTGTGGAACGAACACCACGTTGTATGGTGTTAGCAGGATCGCCCACATAGATAGCCGGGAATTTAATGACCCTGGCTTCGTCATGAGAACTCTGAAGGGGTTGACTCGGGAGATGACATGAATTGTCTGACCCGAGACATAATGTTGAGTTTTCTGGATGGCAAATACCAACGCCAAGCACTCCTTTTCAACGGGGTTGTACCGGTGTTCGGTCCCGATCAGTATTCTACTGAGGTAGTAAATAGCTTGCTCATAGCCTGTGTCGCTGTTCTGAGCAAGCAGAGCACCGAGGGAATGATCTATGGCACGAACGTAGAGGAGAAATGGTTTACCGACGACGGGTGCCACCAGGACTGGCGGGCTCGTCAAGTAAGCCTTGATGTCATCGAAAGCTTTTTGACATTCCTCTGTCCAGACGTAAGAGACTCCTTTCTTCATGAGCTGAGTGAAGGGTTGATACTTTTCGGAGAGGTTTGCTATGAACCTCCGAATATATGCCAGACGTCCCTGCAGGCCTCGAAGTTCTCGGAGGTTCTTCGGAGGATCCATGTCCAGGATGGCTTTGGTCTTCTTGGGATCGACATGAATGCCTTTTGCCGTGATAATAAAGCCCAAGAACTTTCCGCTAGAAACCCCTAAGAAGGATTTAGCGGGGTTTTTCTTGAGTTGATGCGCCCGCATGAGATCGAAGACTGTCTTCAGGTCTTGTAGGTGATCTCCTTTGAGACGGCTCTTGACTGCAATGTCGTCAACATAGCATTCGACTGTCTTACGAAGATGCTGACGGAAAATGGTGCTCATAGCTCGTTGGTATGTCGCACCAACGTTCTTCAAGCCAAAGGGCATCACTGTGTAGCAGAAAACCCCCTTCGGAGTCCTGAATGACGTGTGTTTTGCGTCATCGGGGAATATCTTGATCTGGTTGTAGCCCGAATACCCGTCCATGAAAGACATACGTTCGAAGCCACATGTGTTGTCGATCATCACGTCAGTGATTGGAAGCGGGAATTCGTCCTTCGGGCAAGCGGAGTTGAGATTCCCGAAGTCGATACAAACTCGTATCTTCCCATTCTTCTTGGTGACAGGGACAACGTTGGCCACCCAATCCGGGTGTTGTTCTTCACGGATGAAGCCGCTGGTCAAGAGTTTGTCCACCTCCTGATCGATGGCGTTCATGATGTCAGGACGAAAGCGTCGCTGTTGTTGTTTGATGGGCTTGGCATCCGGTAAGATGTTAAGCCTATGCATCGCAATCTGGGGATCAAGTCCCAGCATATCTTCGTAGCTCCAGGCAAAGACATCGATATACTCTTTAGCCAGCTGGATTAAAGATTCTCGGTCTTCTCCTTCTAGGCTTTTGCTGATGAAGATGGGTTTGGAAGAAGATCCATCCCCAAGGTCGATCTGCTCGACTTCGTCTTCGGTAGGGGGTTCGCGTAATTCAAAATGAGACTCCCACTGTTCTCCCAGGCGTTGAGCCCAGGGTTCTTCTTCGAAGAATTCTGGCATTTGGTTTTTACCTTCATCTTCTTGAAATTATGCAGATGTCATGTTGGCTGATAGCACTCTCTTGAAGACTGAGCCGATACTGGTATCGGAATCCCAGGTTGATGCTTCGGATGAGTGAGAATGTTCTGCTTCTTCTGCCTCTGAATTTTCTGGAGTTAACGGCGGCGTGACATAGCCTAACCCCCGTCGAGTTCGATGATAGTAGTCCTGCGACTTTCCTTTAGGTGTTGGAAGCCGGAGAGGAAGACGTCGACCCTTGCCGTAGTTCAGGCCTTGGTTGCTTTTTAGGTCGTAACCCATCTTTTGGATGAGGTACTTTGCCTTGTCCGTGTACCGATAGACTTGTATTTTGTCGGCATCTGGTTCTGGCTCGAGTGGCGGAAGGTCTTGATGACGCTCAACTTTGCCGAAGATGATGGATTCTTCATCTCAACTCCGCGGCGGGACTATAAAACAGACCCCTTGGGACGGGACTACTCGATTTACATGATGGACGGTTGTTATTTGTGTTTACAACGACCGTAGAGCGTTATCTAATGTATACACGGCATTCCAATGTAGAAGACTAGAATAATTAAAAGTCACTCTATTATTGATGAAATACGAGATTTTATCCCACGGGATTACATTGTCCAGAGAGGGTGCGTCTACATCAGCAGAGATACATTCCCCTAGCACTTCATCTGTGAGTACTGGGGTTGGATCGGGAGAGTCCACCACAGCTTTGATCCAGGGATCCGAGAGGACTATGTGGGCCTTCTCTGGCAGCTTGGATGAGACAGATGGTTGCGGCGGCTTGCCCTTAAGATGTACCTTCAGGGGTGCCTCAACTGTGCCTTCAGTAATTGGTGCCCTCCCCTGTAGTTTTGCCACAATGCGAATCGATATTTGAGGCAGCTTTCCCTTGAGTCGTATCTTCAAGGGAGCTTCAGTAGGTGTTCTACCTGGAGCAGTTGGTGCTTTTCCAGGTAACTTGATGCTCATGGGAGGCAACGTCTGAGGCGGCTTCCCTTTGAGTCGAATTTTTAGAGGAGCGACAGGAATCGTCTCTGGCTCCATGTCGGGCTCTGCTGCCGCTTCTGTTTCATCGTCAGCATCATTGGCTTCCTCCTCGTCAGGTGATTTATACAAGTTGGAATCAGTGAAGTAGGCTTCAACCCCCTTGAAAGGGTCAATGTCCGCGAACTCCGTCAGGATGACGTCGTGGTAGAAACGTACTTCATACATTGGTGGAGTGTGGATGGCACCACCATGTATTCATACAGCCATGGACGACCCAACAGGAGGTTGTAGTTGACGTCGGCGTCCACGACATAACAAGTCACCTCGGTTCTGAGGTTACCGATATGGCACTTTAGTCATATCTTGCCCAGCGGCTCGCTTTTGCTAGCATTGAAGCCACTGATTGTTGTGTTGGAAGGCACCAATCGGTACATTGGGATCCCCAGTGTTGAAAGCAGCATCTTCGGAATGATACTGAGGGAAGACCCTGGATCGATCTGAATCCACTTCACCTTGACAGAACCGATATATCCTGTATAATACAGCGGCCGGTTGTGTCGGTTGTGCTTGAGCAGCATGTCTTGTTGGGTGAAGGTTATATTGGGGATAACCTCATCCGCACAATGACAGTACGCACATGTAGTTGGGAGGTCTTCAGGCTGCTTGACCTGACTGATGAAGGACTCAGCATCCTTCTGGGCTTCGCAGAGTGCTTCGCGAATGTCCTTGGAAAGACGAAGGAGCTCAAACAGAGAAAGGCGGACAGGAGTACTGGCAAGTTGTGCCAGTATGTCAAAGTTGTGGGGCTTGGCTAGCCCCGGAGCATTCTCCTTTCGCAGAGGCCTGTCAAAACGAGCCTTTACATTCTTCTGCTTATTAGCTGCTGAAGGCTTGGACGGACCCCCTTCTTCGGTAGCAGGGACGGTGCAAGGAGGCACCACCTCGACGGCAGCTTCGTCGGGTTGGGTGTTCTGTTGTGAACGCGTCTGTACAGGAAGAGCCTCTTCTGCTGAGGAAGAGACCATGCGACAAGATTTGATCTTCCTGCCTTTGGTTTTGGAGGCAGAGCGTACCTCCGGTTGAGTAACCTCGGAGATGAGATCAGGGTGAACCCATAAGATCTCTCCCCGAGATGTTGTGAGCGGGGTGAGCCCACTCACGTTGTCACGAGTAGGTGGTAAGTTAACCACCTCTATTGTCGCCTTTGGGATGGGGACGACACCATCTTGTATTATAGTTGGCGGTAAGGTGCCGAACTGGAGTGACACCACGTTGGTCGAAACCGTCTTCTTCTCGTAGTCGACGGAGATAACATCCGCATTGATCATGTGCTGGATGTAGTTTTTGAGGACGTAGCAGTCCTTGGTCGGATGTCCGACAAACCGATGGTAGTGACAGTACCTCGAATTATCCACTTTTCCAACCTCGTCGGGATGCTTTGGGTCCGGCAACTTGATCTTGTCACCCTGCTTCAGTATCTCGAAGAGTTGCAGGGTGTCTTCATCGTTGAAAGAGTACACCTCCTTTGGCCTTGGTGCAAGTGGAGGCTTCTGAGTAGGTGCTGATGCACCTTTTGAGGCGTTGACAGTCAATGCCTGTTTCTCCTTCGTCTCTCGTCCGGGGTTGTTGGCTGCAGGCCGCTTCCCTTTGTCCTCAAAGGCAGGGAAGCTAACTCCCAGAAGGCGAGCATTGGATGCCTTCTTTTCTGCTGCTTCAGCTTCGATGATCAAGGAACTCCAGTCGGAAGGAGGAGTAGAATTAAGCCAGAGTTTGACTGCGGGCAGCATGTTCATGCTGCAGGAGGAGAGGAGCGCATGTTCTGGCATGCCCGGGGGCAGTCTGAAGCAGGCGTGTCGGAAGCGTTCGATGAATACCCGATGTAAGCCCCTGTTTTTCAAAAATTATTTATTTAGTGTTAATTAATTATTAATGTCATTTTTAGCCTTAAAATATTTATTATGATTTTTAGGAATTTTTCTAGAAATTTTAAATGAATTTTAAATGAGTTTTAAATACTAAAATATCAATTTGCAATTTTTCTAAAATGTTTTAATATCATTTTTTAATTATTAGAATTGTTTTAATATAGTTTTGTAATAATTAGAATTGTTTTAATATTAGTTTGTAATTAATTAATTATTTTTAAGTGTGAAATGCAAATTGTATTTGCATTTGGTTACTGCTAGGACCATTATGTAATTTCCTAAAACCTAGGGACCCTAGTGCTAATTTTCCCTCTCACCCACTTCCTGCCCGACGACCGACGACCCGGCTGCCCCCGCCATTTCCGACCAGCGCACGCCCCCCCCCCCCCCCCCCCCGACCGACTCAACCCCCCTATTTAAACCCCCTCACTCCCCTCAGTCGACCACCACTCTCCCCGACCCATCACCGCCGACCACAGCCCCATTTCTTCCCCAAACCCCTAGCCGTAACCCTAACTCCGGCGAGCCCCCGTCCAGCCCCAAACGACGGTCGCCACCCCCATCCACCACCGTCGACGTGTTCGCCGCAGCAAGGCGAGTCGATCGCCACCGGAGCGCCACCGCCCCGACCGCTCCTCCGCCGTCCAGCGCTCGACAGACCCCCCTTCGACGCCGGACACGTGAGTAGCAGGACTCATTTCGTGTCGTCCGTGTCTCGAATCCACGTGCGTGGTTCGCCAGGACACGGGGACACTAGTCCAGTGTTTGGACACGTAAATAGACGCTCGTACGAGTCGTGCATAGCACGGACACGTAGATTCCTGTGTCCCTAACTGTCCGGACACAGGATTGATTATATTATTTTTTAATGTATTAATTAACCTAACCTAAATAAAACTAACATAAACCTAACCCTAACACACCCAGCGGGCTGACCCCCTGGCCAGCCTGACCCAGTCAAACCCCCCCCCCCCCGTGCACAGTGGGCCGAGTTCGAGCCCCTGTGCTGCTGTATTTATTTCTTTTTCTTTTTCTTTTTTCTGTTATTTATATATATATTTATATATATATATGTATATACTGTATATAGGCAGTATTTTTATATATGTATATATATTTTTATAGTTAGTAAATTTTTATATATATATTTGTATTTATATACATATATGTATATATGTATATATATTCATGTGTATATATATATTATTATATATATACTATTATATATATATGTATACAATATTTGTATATATATATATATACTCTATAATTAAAGTATTTTCTTATATATATATATATATATATATATATATATATATATATATATATATATATATATATATATATATATATATATATATATATATGTGTATTTTTAGCATATGTATGTATATATCCACTATGTATAATTTTACCTTATTAAAATATTAATATTTATTTTGCACTTTTACCAATTTGTATTTTAGTATATTTAAATTACTGCAACCATTTGGTGTCCAAGCCTAGCATGGGTTTTTGGGCCCAAATGTGTTCTCACACATTCAAGACCTGTACAAGTCATATTGGACTTGATTCATGGCCTTGGGTCCTGTATTTGAACTTTGGTTCAAATTATATACATGGACAAAATACGCAGATAATTAATTATTTAATTTCATTTGTGTGCAATGCTGTTTTTAAATTTCTAAAAATACTTAAAGTATTGCTAAAATTTTGGAAAAATAGTATTTAGATACTATGTTAATTTAGCTAATTTAGTATAATTTTTATAGTATTTAATTTATAGTTTTACCACTAGTTTGGCATATGAAACCAAAACTCATTTTCTGTATACTTAGGAAAACTGATTTTTATAATATTTGTACTGGTTAATAAATTCCAGAAAAATTATAATAAATTTCTATAATTAACAAGGATCTTTTTGGTACTTTATTTTATGTAAAAATAAGCTTTTTGTCTATCTCAAAAACTGTTGAAACACAATGATCATTTGATTTATTTATTGAATAATTATAACTTGTAAATTTTTGTGTTACTTTGAGTTTTAGCCGTGTTGAACCTCACCCCTCACTAGTGTAAAGACCCTAGAAAGTTAGTTAAAGTAGTGTGTCACCCCCACATTGGTCTCCTATGCTAAGTCATTATTTTGGCTAGGTGCCCAGTCACAAGTCGTGTTGCACCAGTTAGTGTCTTAGTATTTTAGCTTAGTGTAAAAACTAAGTTTATGTATTCATTTCTACAGTGACGAGTTACCAGACATCTATAGCACTTTTATCGCAGCTTGCTTTGCTTTGCTTTGCTAGAGGCAAGTACTCTCTACAAACTTTACATACTGTTACATAAATGAACTACAAATCCAACCATGTTAAATGCTGATCCTTGGGGTAGCAAGTTAAATCTCCACATGTTTGTACTTTCAGTTACTACCATACTTAGAACAGTCTTTATGTATCTCTCATATGATTAGAATATGGGTTATGGGGAAACTGATAGTTGAGTACGTGATCATACCCCCTCTACAGTACCGAGCAAAGTTTTATTTTATATGTTACTGCGCCGTAGGCCTTTATCTCAAAGCTGTATTTGTGCGTATGTACATCTATCGCCTTTACACTTGTACGGAAGTACATTTCATTATGTGCCCCTGCACATTGTATATCTATTGACCGATCACGTACCTGCTACAGTTTTAAACATTACATATACATCTGTCTCTATAACATATGTATCCTTGCCATGATAGACTATGTGATGCCAT
The DNA here is from genome assembly GCA_029216955.1 of Iris pallida. NCBI lineage: Eukaryota > Viridiplantae > Streptophyta > Magnoliopsida > Asparagales > Iridaceae > Iris > Iris pallida. The sequence continues at coordinate 24,106,631 of JANAVB010009198.1, read as the reverse complement.
GTTTCCAGTTATTTCTCTTATGTTCATTTCCATGTTTCATATGCTAGTTTGTTAGAATCAGTACTTGCTCCCGTCCTGACAGGATAACGTTGTAGGTGTCCTTACTGAGGAGGAGTTACTCTGCGACTCATATTATGGAGATACTACCGAGGACCCGGCTTTGCCATACGAGGATGTTCCTGCGGGAAGACTCGTCTAGTTTGCATAGCTGTTTGGGATATTTAGTGTAGTCATGTATTAGGCTACATATTTTGTAACTGGACATGTATCCAGTTTTACATTTCAGACTTGTACTTTGGACATTTTACTATATGAGACGACTTTTGTGTTTGGAGCATTTATGACTTTTATTCACTTATAGAACTGTTAGCACATTTAGTCTTATCTTGTTATTTCTAGAACAGCTTACTGTGTTTTATCTCAAACACAGGCTGGACATGACTCGGCCCGGCCCAACAATTTGGGTAGCGGGTCGTGACATGTTTTTAGTAGTGGCCCATGCAGGTCCTGACTAAATTGTTTGGTTACGTTATTGTACCAAGCATGCCTGCAATTAGGAACGTAAGGTAATTAGACAATATTATAAATGACGCTTAGAACACCTAGAGGAATGCTAGGATTGCAACATAGAAAAATGTCACATGCTTGCCATTATAATTAGATTTTCTTGCCTATGATTGCTTACTTTAAACAAGTCCTTATAAGTCCTTTTTATTGTAATTAGATGGTGCTTACTCGTTCATTCCAGTCTTTTACACCTGAGAATGGCGCACTCCATATCCAGTTAGCTGACCAGTTGACTGATACACCCCCACCTCCACTACCACATTCCCCCACTCCACAGATCCACAAACCCAGATGCCTCCACCACCCTCCACATCACATGTCCAGCAGAACCCAATACTTCCACCACCCCCTATCACTATACCTACCCAGGCTTCCGTCACACTCGACGGGAACCAGCTGCTCACTATGATCCAGGGGTTCCTAACAACCCATCAGGAGCAGACTGCCCTACTCCGTCAGAGCATGGAGCGTTCTGAGGAACGTATTGTGGTCCCACCACCTGTAGAGCCACGGCAGAGAGCGGGGACGATCAAGGACTTCATGGGTCTGAATCCCAAGGAGTTTTGAGGGACTGAGGGCATAGTAGTAGCAGATGACTGGCTAGACTCGGTAGAAAGGAAGCTCCTTAGAGTTAGGATGCCGGGTGACCTCCAGGTCGAGGCAGCGGGATTTCTGCTGATAGACTTGGCAGGAGTCTGGTTCCGGAATGAGCCGTTGTTTGCGAGAGGGAGGGCCACTTGGGATCAGTTCAAGACCCAGTTCAAGAAGAAATTCTTCTCGACCACTGCTAGAGTAGCCATGGGGCTATGATTCCAGAACATCCAGCAGGGGAACCGTTCTGTTAACGACTATACGGCAGAGTTTAGTCGCCTGAGCCGTTTTGCCCCTAGTCTGGTTGCAGATCCAGAGGAGATGACCCGTAGGTTTTGCCATGGTCTAGTTCCAGACATTGGCATTCTTATAGTGACGAACGGTACGACTGACTACTACCAGAGCCTAGAGTTAGCCCGGAGCATCGAGGAGCGTCTTCTGTCTAGCAAGAGGCAGGCTTCTGCACATCATAAGGGACCGTCCAAGTGTCATGCTTTCCAGTAGAGAGCACCGACGCCGCCCCAGCAGACCTACCGTTCCCCTACACCACATCATCAGACCCCGCCAGTTAGAGCCCCGGGACCCCGACATCAGCAGCAGCAGTAGAAAGGAGCTATATGTTCTTTCTGTGGAAGACCAGGTCATGACTTCGCCGTCTGTAGGAAAATGTTGGGTCAGTATTTGGCTTGTGGGTCTGCCACCCATCAGCTTCGGAACTGCCCAGCAGCCAAGGGACATAGAGGACCACTCCCGACTCAGCAGCAAAGGTTTGGGCAGCATCTGCAGCAGCAGAAGGGACCTCAGGGGAAGGTTTATAGTCTAGCCCTTGAGCCGGAGCCGGAGCAGGTTTCGGAGCCAGATTACTTAGCTGACGTCATCACAGGTTATGTTTATTTGCATACTTTTCTAGCTCTATGTTTGTTTGATTCTGATGCATCTCATAGCTTCCTATCATTTGAGTTTATGCATAAACGCCATCTAGTAGCTACACCTACTGCGGAGATTAGTAGAGTAATGACGGGAGGAGGACCAGTGCCTATTAGAGCTATCTATAGATGTTCTATTTTTATAGCCGAAAGAGAGTTCAGGGGACGATTCTTTGTGATGCCACTCCCCGGTTATGATATCATATTGGGGATGGACTGGCTTAGCTATGCCCATGCATCTATAGATTGTCATGAGGGTAGTATTTTGTTCAGTCCCCCAGGCACAGTACCATTCAGTGTCAGGAGGACAGGGCCGGAGATCAGCCTAGAGCCGAACTGTTGTGCGACAGTTAGGGACGTAGCACCGCCACACCCTATCATTAGGGAGTTTATGGATGTATTCCCAGAGGATCTTCCAGGGCTTCCGTCTGACAGAGATGTGGAGTTCACTATAGATTTAGTGCCGGGTTCATCACCAGTATCCCGGGCTTGCTATAGAGTGAATCCCAAGGAGGCAGTAGAGATAAAAGAGCAGATTGATGACCTATTGAAAAAGGGTTTCATTCGATCCAGTACTTCTCCATGGGGAGCGCCAGTGCTCTTTGTGCCTAAGAAGGATGGTACAGTCCGGTTGTGTATTGACTACCGGGCCTTGAATGCCATCACCATCAAGAACAAATATCCTCTGCCCAGGATAGATGATTTGTTTGACCAGTTGAGTGGGGCGAAGGTGTTTTCTAGGATAGACTTGAGATCCGGGTACCACCAGGTGAAGGTTAGGGCAGCAGACATCCAGAAGACGGCGTTCAACACAAAGTACGGGCAGTATGAGTTTCTGGTGATGCCATTTGGTCTCACAAATGTGCCAGCTGTCTTTATGAATTTGATGAATAAAATATTTTACCAGTATCTGGATAAGTTCGTCGTAGTGTTTATCGACGATATCCTGATATACTCGAAGACGCCAGAGGAGCATGCAGAGTACTTACGGATAGTTTTGGGGATTCTGAGGCAGGAGAGATTGTTTGCCAAATTGCCGAAGTACGAGTTCTTTTTAGACCGAATGGAGTATCAGTATGTCTCCTTTCGAGGCGCTATATGGATGACGATGCCGCACACCGCTCTTTTGGGATGATGTAGGAGACAGAGTTATGCTTGGGCCAAAGATGATCACGGATGCAGCAGAGAAAGTCGGGATGATCAGAGACAGGCTCAGAGTAGCTCAGGACAGACAGAAATACTGGGCTGATGCTAGTCGCTGACCGATTGAGTTCGCAGACGGTGATATGGTGCTAGTGAAGATATCACCTACTAGAGGGACGATCTGGTTCGGACGAGGAGGGAAGCTGAGCCCCAGATACATCGGGCCGTTCGAGATACTTGGCAGGATTGGAGAGGTAGCTTACAGGGTTGCACTTCCACCCAACCTAGCAGGAGTTCACGATGTCTTTCACATATCTCAGTTGAGGAGATATGTTCCAGACCCCAGTCATGTGCTAGATCATTCAGAGTTGGAGGTCGGACCGAGCCTTACAGTTTTTGAGCAGCCGGTGGAGATATTAGATAGGAGAGAGAAGAGGCTGAGGAACATGGTTATACCCTTAGTACGAGTAGCTTGGAGCCGTCACTCTCCAGGTGAATCTACTTGGGAGAGGGAGTCGGACATGAGCGAGAGATACCCTTACTTGTTCGATCGAACCGCTGCGAGGGAACCACCCATTCCCGCTTGATACCTTAGAGGTTAGTTTCGATCATAGCCTTAGTCATTTGCTGCATTGCTTGCTATGTTAGAATATTGTAGGGTCTTCAATCCTTGTGAATTTTGAGGACGAATTTTTCAAGGAGGAAAGACTTGTAAGCCCCTATTTTTCAAAAATTATTTAATTAGTGTTAATTAATTATTAATGTTATTTTTAGCCTTAAAATATTTATTATGATTTTTAGGAATTTTTTTAGAAATTTTAAATGAATTTTAAATGAGTTTTAAATACTAAAATATCAATTTGCAATTTTTCTAAAATGTTCTAATATCATTTTATAATTATTAGAATTGTTTTAATATAGTTTTGTAATAATTAGAACTGTTTTAATATTAGTTTGTAATTAATTAATTATTTTTAAGTGTGAAATGCAAATTGTATTTGTATTTGGTTACTGCTAGGACCATTATGTAATTTCCTAAAACCTAGGGACCCTAGTGCTAATTTTTCCTCTCACCCACTCCCTGCCCGATGACCGACGACCGACGACCCGGCTGCCCCTGCCATTTCCGGCCAGCGCACGCCCCCCCCCCCCCGACCGACTCAACCCCCCTATTTAAACCCCCTCACTCCCCTCAGTCGACCACCACTCTCCCCGACCCATCACCGCCGACCATAGACCCATTTCTTCCCCAAACCCCTAGCCGTAACCCTAACTCCGGCGAGCCCCCGTCCAGCCCCAAACGACGGTCACCACCCCCATCCACCACCGTCGACGTGTTCGTCGCAGCAAGGCGAGTCGAACGCCACAGGAGCGCCACCGTCCCGACCGTGCCTCCGCAGTCCAGCGCTCGACAAACCCCCTTCGACGCCGGACACGTGAGTAGCAGGACTCTTTCGTGTCGTCCGTGTCTCGAATCCACGTGCGTGGTTCGCCAGGACACGGGGACACTAGTCCAGTGATTGGACACGTAAATAGACGCTCGTACGTGTCGTGCATAGCATGGACACGTAGATTCCTGTGTCCCTAACTGTCCGGACACAGGATTAATTTTATTATTTTTTTTATGTATTAATTAACCTAACCTAAATAAAACTAACCTAAACCTAATCCTAACACACCCAGCGGGCTGACCCCCTGGCCAGCCCGACCCAGTCAAAACCCCCCCACCCGCGCGCAGTGGGCCGAGTTCGAGCCCCTGTGCTGCTGTGTTTATTTCTTTTTCTTTTTCTTTTTCTTTTTCCTTTTTCTTTTTTTTCTGTTATTTATATATATATTTATATATATATATATATATATATATATATATATATATATATATATATATATATATATATGTATATATATGTATATACATATATTTGTATATATATATATATGTATATTCTGTATATAGGCAGTATTTTTATATATGTATATATATTTTTATAGTTAGTAAATTTTTATATATATATTTGTATTTATATACATATATATATATATATATATATGTATATATTTTCATGTGTATATATATATATATTATTATATATATACTATTATATATATGTATACAATATTTGTATATATATATATATACTCTATAATTAAGTATTTTCTTATATATATATATATATATATATATATATATATATATATATATATATATATAATATATTTTTTTTTTTATAATATATATATAATATATATATATATATATATATATATATATATATATATATATATATATATGTATGTATTTTTAGCATATGTATGTATATATCTACTATGTATAATTTTACCTTATTAAAATATTAATATTTATTTTGCAATTTACCAATTTGTATTTTAGTATATTTAAATTACTGCAACCATTTGGTGTCCAAGCCTAGCATGGGTTTTTGGGCCCAAATGTGTTCTCACACATTCAAGACCTGTACAAGTCATGTTGGACTTGATTCATGGCCTTGGGTCCTGTATTTGAACTTTGGTTCAAATTATATACATGGACAAAATACGCAGATAATTAATTATTTAATTTCATTTGTGTGCAATGCTGTTTTTGAATTTCTAAAAATACTTAAAGTATTGCTAAAATTCTAGAAAAATAGTATTTAGATACTATGTTAATTTAGCTAATTTAGTATAATTTTTATAGTATTTAATTTACAGTTTTGCCACTAGTTTGGCATATGAAACCAAAACTCATTTTCTGTATACTTAGGAAAACTGATTTTTATAATACTTGTACTGGTTAATAAATTCCAGAAAAATTATAATAAATTTCTATAATTAACAAGGATCTTTTTGGTACTTTATTTCATGTAAAAATAAGCTTTTTGTCTATCTCAAAAACTGTTGAAACACAATGATCATTTGATTTATTTATTGAATAATTACAACTTGTAACTTTTTGTGTTACTTTGACTTTTAGCCGTGTTGAACCTCACCCCTCACTAGTGTAAAGACCCTAGAAAGTTAGTTAAAGTAGTGTGTCACCCCACATTGGTCTCCTATGCTAAGTCATCATTTTGGCTAGGTGCCCAGTCACAAGTCGTGTTGCACCAATCAGTGTCTTAGTGTTTTAGCTTAGTGTAAAAACTAAGTTTATGTATTTATTTCTACAGTGACGAGTTACCAGACATCTATAGCACTTTTATCGCAGCTTGCTTTGCTTTGCTTTGCTAGAGGCAAGTACTCTCTACAAACTTTACATACTGTTACATAAATGAACTACAAATCCAACTATATTAAATGCTGATCCTTGGGGTAGCAAGTTAAATCTCCACATGTTTGTACTTTTAGTTACTACCATGCTTAGAACAGTCTTTATGTATCTCTCACATGATTAGAACATGGGTTAAGGGGAAACTGATAGTTGAGTACGTGATCATACCCCCTCTACAGTACCGAGCAAAATTTCATTTTATATGTTACTGCGCCGTAGGCCTTTATCTCAAAGCTGTATTTGTGCGTATGTACATCTATCGCCTTTACACTTGTACGGAAGTACATTTCATTATGTGCCCCTGCACATTGTACATCTATTGACCGATCACGTACCTGCTACAGTTTTAAATATTACATATACATTTGTCTCTATGACATATGTATCCTTGTCATGATAGACTATGTGATGCCATATTTCCAGTTATTCCTCTTATGTTCATTTTCATGTTTCATATGCTAGTTTGTTAGAATCAGTACTTGCTCCCGTCCTGACAGGATAACGTTGTAGGTGTCCTTACTGAGGAGTTACTCTGCGACTCATATTATGGAGATACTACCGAGGACCCGGCTTTGCCATACGAGGATGTTCCTGCGGGGAGACTCGTCTAGTTTGCATAGCTGTTTGGGATATTTAGTGTAGTCATGTATTAGGCTACATATTTTGTAACTGGACATGTATCCAGTTTTATATTTCAGACTTGTACTTTAGACATTTTACTATATGAGACGACTTTTGTGTTTGGAGCATTTATGACTTTTATTCACTTATAGAACTGTTAGCACATTTAGTCTTATCTTGTTATTTCTAGAACAGCTTACTGTATTTTATCTCAAACACAGGCTGGACATGACTCGGCCCGGCCCAACAATTTGGGTAGCGGGTCGTGACACCCAAACTGTTTCCTTCTCCTTCTGGCGTATCTCTATGAGGGACGCCATTGTCATGTCCTTTCCGCCGTCGTAGAAATGGTCGAGGAAAAGGCGCGTCAAATCGTCGAAGGAAGATATGGAATTGTCGGGGAGGCTGCAGTACCAGTCGTACGCCACTCCTTTCAGTGCTCCGACAAATATGCTGGTGAGAAGCACGTCCTCCTTCGGCAGATGTCCCGTTTGGGACTGGAAGTACGTCAAATAGCGACGCGGAGAGTCCTTCCCGTCGTATGGCGTCAATGTTTGTGGTTTATGTTTGGGAGGATAAACCACTTTGTTCCATTCGAGGAGATAAGGTTGGGGGATGCGCATCTTTTGGCGCTCCTCTTGTATATTCTTGGACTCAAAGCATTTGCGCAGGTCCCTGATCATCTCGACCACGTCTTCCGTGGAGCTGGGAGTCGGAAAAGGTGGTACCACCTGGAGTTGAGCATTTGAAGGCTCCGACGTCCGAGGGGCTTCACGATGATCCGTATCCAAGGATACCCGTTGGGGGGTACACTTGACTCTCCATTGGCCCCTGGGTCGGGACCGGTAGAAGGTGTCCTGGCCAAAGCTGACCGTATCTCAAATACTGCTTGAGTCAGTGTTTGCATGGAGGCAGAGAGGGTCTTGAGTCCTCCCTCCAGGGTATCCATGCGCTGGACGAGGTCCGCTGGTGGCGCATTCGACTCGGCGTCACCCCCAGTCATGTAGACTGTCATGACACGGCTGGAGTCGGATGGCACGGTTGAAGGTTCGCTTTCAGCCTCACTCTCTTGTAGAGGAGTTATTGTTCCCGGAGCTTCGTCTTGGCTACCCCCAGCTATGTTCCTGAGGACTTCTTCGTCTTCGAGACTCGGATCCACTGGGACTAGACTACCCCCAACTAAGTTTTGGAGGACGCCTTCGTCTTCGGGAGAAGTATCCATAAGGGCCTGATTACCCCCAGTCATGTATTGAAGGACTTCTTCGTCTTCGAGATGCAGGTCCATAGGGGCTAGACGACCCCCAGCTATGTCGGGGAGGCTGACTTCGCCGTGAGGATGAAGATCCACCCCAGCTGTGCTTTGGAGGACACCCTCACTTTCGGAAGGAGGATCAACAAGGGCTTGACTACCCCCAGCTTCCTCCAAGATCTTCTTCCTCCCCCGAGTGCCTTCGAACACTCCGGAGGACGAGACTGTTGTCTTAGTTTTTTTCGGCTGGCTCTTGGACGAGGAATTGCCAGTCACCTTCCGGACTGACGAGGAGTTGGAGATTACATTGCATGAAGCAACCTCTGGCTCCTCTTTTGTTGACACTTTCTTTCCAAGGCGACGTCAGAGGGGTGTCGATGACTGCAGCCGCTGGAACACCGACTGTCTTGGTGGGACTGCTGACTTGCAACAGCAGTTGATGGTGACTACAGCACAAGTATGCCCTGTGGGGGGCGCATCGTGCTTGTCAGTCGACTCTCCTGACCGGCGTTTGTGAGTGATCACTTTACGCAGATCGTTGGAGGAGAGTGCCACCTTCGCACCCCCTTCAGGCGCATGGCAAGGCCAAGCGCCGGGGTGGTCAAGTGAATACGGTGCCCCCTGATCCAACACTAAACAGGTGCTCAGATCAGTAGTAGGGGAACAACATTTGAAGTGACTTGAACGAACCTCAGACGCACAACCAGAGGAGGCGCGGGAGTTCAAGACCACTAGGTTTGCCCTGCTCGACTTGGTTACAAACGCAACAGGTACGCCCAAGTGAGACAGGGACTTTGAAGGTCGGCTCGTTTCTGGCGCAGAAGCACCTGAGTCGACCTTATACAGCTTACCATCAGCAGCACGCATGATTATGAGCGCATGCTTCTGGTTTGCTGCTGGCATAGTACGTTTGGGGCGCATGGCCCGTACTGCCTTGGACTTCTTCGTACTAGGCCGCTGGGGCACGTAGTACTCAGAATCCAAATTCTTCTCGCCACTACAGTGAGTGAGTCTGTCAAAGACAGAGACCTTCTGTGGCGCATCAGAGATGATGCTCGGGACATTAGCTGCGCCCCTGCTCCGTCGACGCATCTTCCTCGCCTGAGAGGGAGATGGCTGAAGAATGTGGTCAGCCGTACGTTTCCCCGAGAGATGCGCTGCACCGGTGGGTGCATCTTGGTTGCTGAAGACGTCAGCAGGAAGGGAAGGCTGGATCAGTGCATCCCTTTCGGTGGTGGTGCAAGAGGCGTCGACCTTGTGCACCCAGATTTGACGAGTCTTCTTCGGCTTCGGCAGCCGCTTCGAAGGGCTCGCACTGCTTTCAGAGATGAACTCCTCATACGCCTGTTGATTGAGGCGTACGACCAGCATCTTGTGGGAGGAGCCGACCTTCACGTCGTCGAATTGTGACACAGCTTTCTCGGTAGAGGAGAAAGAGGTCCCCAGCAGAGTCGCCAGCTTGTTTTCCATTAAAATCTTTTGATGGAAATTTCAATACAAACAGAACAGTGTTACAATGTAGGACTTAGACGTAGTCCTAGGATTACACTTTTGTTTAATCTGGGTCCCTAGTACCGATGGAGCGAGTGGTAATATGTTGACTCCGTTGACGATCTGACGACGGTTATCGGTTCTCTGAAGGTCTGAGTTGCTCTGGGTACTGGAGCTGATGGAGAGAAAGAAGACGTTGAGTGTCTGTAGATGCCTCTCCGGTTGTGCGACGTCTCTGTCTGTCTATGTATGTGTGTCTCTGTGTGTATGGAAGAAGAAAATGATCCCTCTATTTATAGTCTGCAGGCTGGCTGCTCATGCGCACATATGTAGGATGAGTCTGGACGCGGGGACGCCTCGTGGTGATTGCTGATGGAGGCGCATGGACGATGCGCCCTGATTGAGGAGTTGAATTCTTCATGCTGCTGTTGTGGGCTGGCACGTAGCAGGGGGAAGAATCTTTTTATTGCTGAGATCTTGGGTGAATCGAGTCAAAGGACACGCATCGTAGGCCCATGGCTCGAAGATTTCGGATTTGGTGGAGAATGATCTGGTAGGATGCGCCTGGGATTGGGCGCATAAGGAGACTTTGGCTCGTAACCTTTGGGAGTCACGAACAATTTGGGACGCATGGCTTTTGAGGCGCATGCGAGGCTTCAGTAATGACTTTACTTCTGTCTTTAGGGATCAGAGAAAAGTCTGAGGCGCATGGCTTTTGAGGCGCATGCAGAACTTTAGTACTGACTTTACTTCTGTCTTTAGGGATCAGAGAAAAGTCTAAGGCGCATGGCTTTTGAGGCGCATGTAGAGCTTTGGGCGCATGGCTGCGGAGGCGCATGCGAGATGGTTTTGGCGGCCACGTGGCTTGTAACCGTCGGAGGGAAGTAATGATGATGCTGACGTCGGCGACGCTTTGTTTTCTGAAAAAGCTGTCAACTGCAGTCTTCGGGGGACGTGCTGCCAACTCTGTCAGACTTCAGCATTTAATGTTCTTTGACAGGTGATGGGTTGTCGAGTGGGCGCATCGATCGGCGTTCCACTAGGTGTATTGGGCCGCATGGGGGCGCATTCTTGTGAAGCGCTTGGTGTTGAGGGGCGCGTCTGTGTGATACGCGGTCTGGCCGGCGCATCCTCTCCGCTTGACACGTCTTTTGGTACAACTGTTACGTTCTTCGAGTGCTTTAAATAGTCGTTTTTGACTTGGCTGAATTCAAAGCGTCAGGTTCATCCATTTAATGCAAATTTATTGCACGGGATTCGGAGAGCCATCCACTTGGCGCATGGGTTTGATTTGTCCGGCCTATAAATAGTGGCATAGAGAGAGTTTGCTTCTCGTTCTCTCACGTCCTCCCAAAGTGAATCTGTTTACTCGAGTGCATTCTGTTGATGAGATGCTCCCGAGGGTGAAGATGCGACGCAATGTCTTCATTGATGCACTTGAAGGTGACTGTTACATCCAAAAGTCGGAGTCGAGGTCTTCTGAGGCAGGCGGAAGGTGCCTGTTGTATCGAAAGATTGGGATGCTGGAGTCTCGTCTCCGTTATGTGGGAAGAGCCGCAGATCAGAATTGCGGTGATGCAGCTTTGGGGGCTCTTTCTTCTGTCAGAGTGGGTGTTGCCCATTCTGGTTGTGTTAAAAGCTGCTCATTTAGCCGCGGTTTTGATTGCGGTCTTCCTTGGTCTTTGGAGGCTCTTTTGAAGCCTCCCCTGGCCACAGGTTGACTTGCGGTGCTCTTTTCTTCCTCGATTTGGGAAGCTCTTCCTCCAGCTAGAGGGTTGATAATGCTTCATTTAATCGAAGCATTAGATGGCGGTGAGCCTGGCTGGAAGAGTGGCACGTAACTGAGCTGCTGAAGGGATGCACATAACTGAGGATGCACATAACTGAGCTGCTGAAAGGATGCGCCCGGCTGGGAGCGCATGGTGGGAGGCGCCTGACTGAGAGCGCATGGTGGCTGCTGCGCCTGGCTGGGAGCGCATGGTGGCTGCTGCGCCCGGCTGTAGACTTAGGGTCCTTTCTTTTTGTAGAAGTTCTCCTTTGTACAGTCCTTTTTAAGACATGTAATAGACTTTTATATGAAAGAAAAATCTTCCTTTAATGTCTATATTCTTGTTTTGTTGTGTCAAAGTACTTTGTCTGAACTCCCTGGCGTATGTAGTGTTTGGCGCATAGAATTTCTGATCGTGAAATTCTATGCTTCTACACCTACGAAAGGCTCATGCGGCCCCCACAATTTCCAGTCGTATGCAGGATGTTTATGCGGCCAAGAAGCCCAGCCGTAGGAAGATGGCTTATGCGGCATCCAATCCCAGCCGCATGCCATCCACCCTATGCGGCACAGGATCGGTCTTTGACCGGCTCTCATGCGGTCCTGACCTCAGAAGCTCTCATGAGGGCATGCCAGACTCTGTGCGGCACAATTTTGACTCTTCCTACTATGCACCCTCGGGTGCTAGAGCGAAGAAGTCTAGGACAGCATGGGGTCGATGAGCTCAGTCAGCTGTCCTAACTTCTGATCATCAGGGAGTACCACTAACTATTACGCGGGCCTCTGATGGAAAGTTGTACAAAACTACCTGTGTCCAGCCCCCGTCGGCCAATGGACAGGGTGGTCAAGAATCTCCCAACAATGATCAGGGGCAAGTACTGTTGTTAGCCCCACGTCAGGGAGCAAACATGATACCAACACACTCGTGTGGTCGGGACTCCCGGGCCCACAAAACGAGTGTAAGGGTTGACTTGCGTGATGTGATCCTTCACAAACGCAAGGAAAGAGGAGAAAGCTTGGTGTGCAGAGAGTCCTTTCATGGATATCACTGTACTCAAGTCATTGTCAACTGCTGCTACAATAAGGCAGCAGTACAAGAGGGCCGGCAGTCCGTCTTCCAACGACTGCAGCGGCCAGGATCGATCCTAGAACAAAGCTCGGAAGACGAGGTGCTTTATTTCGCCTCCTGCAATTCTACCGGAAGGTCCCTACCAGCAAGGGAGGGAAGAAAGTAAATATTTCCAGCCCGACGATCTCCACTAGCACGGCTAAGAAACTCTCATCCAAGCGGTTGTCCACAACCACCACAGGAGGAGTTTATCAAGGCACCCGCTCTAAGACGAAATCTTCAACACCTGGATATTCTTTATCTACATCCCTGGGGGTAGCCGAAGCTGGGGGTAGCACTCCCCGGAACATCCACAACAATCCGATGTTCCAAGAAGATCAACCTGGAGAGACAGTTCCCCCAACAAATGCAACAGAACCAGACATCCCTGGAAACGTCCATAGGTGCCAAGATGAAGCTACCTCCTATGCAGGGGATAGCACTTCCTCCGAGTTCAAACCGGAGGAGAACATTCCTACATATTCCGATGACTTCTCCATTCGGGGGTATGATTCGAAGAGCACATCCTCCACAGTTCCTTCAACTGTTCCCCGTGTGAGAACAGTATTTATGACTGAGAATGACCAGGACGGTCCCAACGATCGACAGCGCCCCGACACTCTTGATGCCATAATTCATACCCTGGTCAAGTCAGTAGATGAGATCAAGGCGGCTCTACCGACTCTCCAAGGAAGGACGCCTGGCCAAACAAGCTTGGGTCCCGACGTCAATGCGGACTCAAACACAACCGTGCCAACTCCGGGCGACAATCCACCCGGAATGTCGGCTCCCACTGCTGTAGACGAGGCTAGAGAGGCAAGAAGAGAGGTCCAGGAGCTTCGGGCAATGTTTTACGCCCGAGAAAACTCTCAGGACCTCAGGATACGATAGCCGTATCACGCTGCATGGAGAGATGTCCCCTTTCCTCCTCGATACAAACCCTTAAACATCAACCCTTATGACGGTAAGACCTCTGCAAGCCGATACATGACCTACTTTGAGGTCACAACAGATCATCTGCCACATGACGACGCCATCCTTACACGTTTATTCATTAGGGTATTGGAGGGAGTTGCATTCGACTGGTACCGTAACTTGTCGGACAACTGCATCCATTCCTTCGCTGGCTTCAAATGGATGTTCTTGGAGAGGTTCTATGAGGTGGGGCAAGATGTGGCCATGTCAACCCTCATGGACGTTGTCCAAGGAGAGAAGGAGCTGACAAAAAACTACATTGAGCGGTTTCGCCAAACCGCGATGAAGTTTCCCTCCGGTAACCCGGACTCCTCCTTAATTAAAATTTGCCAAAAGAGGCTGCTCCCCACAATCATCCTCTGGATGGGCAAAAGTCAATTTAAGGACTGAAAGACTTTCATCATCAGCGCCACTAGCACGGAAGATAAGTTGAAGAAATCTTGCCAACTGGGATTGTACATCTCGGAGGGAAAGGACAAGGGCAAACACCCTAATGCCAACAACAACAACGGTGGTAATTCCTCCAACAACCGAGACAACAAGGGCAAACAGGCTATGGTGGCCGACACAGCCCCGAAGCCTGAATCGAAGCAGGCAAAAAAGCAGTGGCTGCAGATGACTTACTCCTTCGAGGATAGTCATATCAAACCCATCTTTGACACGCTCTTATAAGGAGACAGAATTCAGCTCCCTCCACCAAGGCGTGAACCTCGACCTGCAGAGATGGAGAGCCCCAAGTACTGTCACTACCATCGCTACGTCCACCATGCTACACAAGACTGCTTCCAATTGAAGCGGTACATCCAGAACCTCATCGACTCCAAGGCCCTGGCCATTGATTTCGAGGAGGTGACAGTCGCTGCCAATATGGTGTTAGTCCAATTCGGCAGCTTTCCGTCGATGAGGACGCAAGACGGCGTAGTACCCGTCCCCCGGGCAAAAATAGAGGTCGCTAATCTTCCACCTCCCCGAGACCAGGCTACTGGACTGGTACCCCTTACCACATTACGAGGGGAGGTCATGTGGGTCCATCCGGACTTAGTATCTGAAGTAACCCAGCCAGCATCACCCTCTATTAGCAAGAAGAAGGGCAGGAAAGTCAAGTCCTGTCGCACGATCTCAACTGACGTCGAAGAAGCGACAGCTGTCGTTACCCGGTTTGGTGCACAAACTCAACCCACACCGGGTAACTCTGCTGAAGAACGTCAGCCGACCACTGCTGATACCCCAGGACCTTCTCAGCCTCTGCCAGCCGATAGGCCCGAGCCAAAGGAGATCCGCTTTGACAAGCCGCTCCGAAAAGACACGCCTCACGGGCTGGAGAAGCCCTACAATTTTGACATTCTGGCGCAATTGGCCAACACACCGGCCAAATTGTCATTATATGAGCTCCTGAGACTCTCCAAAGATGTTCGCGTCGTACCGAGCAAAGCACTTCAGAATGCCGATGCATATCTGGCTCAGGTCAACCTTACAGGGGAGAGCTCGCCGGCGGATCTCCAGGACAGCGCTTGTACAGGTGCAATGCCAAACATTGTCTTCACTCTACAGGATATGCTTATCAAGACCAACCTGCACGATCGCCCTCTGTATTATACTGGATACGTTGGCGACTTCAAGGTGGATCGGATGCACATTGATCCCGGTTCTTTGATAAGCATTATTCCGAAGAGCTTGCTTCACCATGCGTATCCCTATGCATCGGCTGACTCCTACAAGTACCGCAATTAGCGGTTTCAATTCAGAAAGAAGCTATCCCATTGGGAAATTTGCCTGAAGTGCCAAATTGGCGACCTTCAGTCGGAAGTAACCTGTTATGTCATCGATGCAGACACCTCCTACAATATTCTTCTGGGGCATCCGTGGATACACGATTATATGATCGTGCCTTCTACATTACACCAGTGCTTCAAGTACGTCGACAAGCACGGCTTCGTGAAGACAGAATTTGCCGACATCGATCCCTTTAAAGGGATTGAATCCTACTATTCAGATTCCTGCTTGTATGAGAAGTCAAAGAGGCACTTGATCAAGGAGGATGTTCAAGAGCAGACGGAGGCCATTGCGGGGCCGGAGGAACCCTTGAGAATCTATCTCCAACCCCGCAAACTAGGCAAGACGGTACCTCTCATAGCCACTCTGCGTAGAGAGACAACGAGTCTCCTGGTGCTCACTGCACAAAAGGAGCAGATGATAATCCGACTGCCAAGGTCTGGCCAAGGGCCAAGACCTACTACGGAACCGCTGACAATCAGGCTGCCTAGAGCCGGTCAACAACAAACAGAAGAGTACAATCCTTCTGTTAAGCCACTGACGATTCATCTTCCCAGGACAAGTCGACAGCCGAGCCCTAAGTCGGGGACTGCTAGTGAACCAACATCTCCCCGTTCAACACCAAGCACTAAGCTGGTGGTCGCTAGTGTGCCAACAACTCCACGTTCAACACCACCAGTGGAGCCCCTAATGATCAAGCTATCCAGGTCATCTTCTCAGTCTTCATTAATACAGGGGGTGGCCGAAGAGGAGTTAGAGCTAGCCAAGTATGTGGCTGCTCACACTGATGTTCCTTCTGTTGACGATGTAATTCCACCTGAAAAGATACCTTATTTTATCAATAAAGGGCTATCTTTGAACTACCTCGAGCTTAATAAGCTTTGTATGATGTACGCTATGGAACACGGTATAGGCACCAACCAACACACACAAGTAACAAACGTCTATACTATGAACCAACTCACTCCTGTGGAAGACGCATGCTTCATAGTTGAGGGAGAGGACCATCCAATCATCTTCGACCGGAAGAATGATCCACAGCCTTTCAGGATAGAAGAAGTTGATCTCGAACCCGACACCGGAAGACTGCCCCTTTACCTGTATAGCTCTCGATCCAAGTACCTCATGCAAAAATAGGGGTATGATATGGAGGCTACGCCAGGCTTGAACTACGGCATTGGCCGGCGATTACCTTTGCAGTTGCCAGTCCCGGCTGAAAAACTATGGGATTACTACAACAAGACCAGACGTGGTCTGGGCTATGTTATACCTGCAACAACTCATGAAAGCTCAGATGAGGAATGTGACTGGCATTCACATTCGACCGGATCACCTACTTCTGATTCGGATGTCAGCATCGGGGACGTATTCAGGTAAGTTTTGTCTGTCAATATGGCATTTGCTGATGCCTATGAAGAAGACGAAAACGTACCCGAGCTTCTCGAGTTAGTGCCTTGGGTTCAACAACTAGATGCACAGTGGGAGAAGCATTTCGAACAGAGAGATCCTCCTATCAAAGATGAGGTCATGCAAGTTGACCTCGGCGATGAATCCTCTCCAAAGCCAATCTTCGTCAGCAAAAGCCTGATAGACGAAGAGCGGGAGGCACCTTTGCAACTCGTCATAGAATACATTAATGTGTTCGCCTGGAGCTATGAAGACATGTCAGGGCTAAACCCCGAGGTTGTGTAAAACCCCTTATAATTTAAAGAAATATTTAAATTATTTTTGGATTTTATTTAATTCTAATTTATTTTTATCTTATTTATATTATATAAAAGGACTATAGCCATGGTTGAGTTTGAATATGCAAGACGACTAGAAAGTATGACATGCCTAGCAAAGTCGGGTGCCTTAACTAGTATGCTAGCCATGTTAGGAATGTCATAGTCATATTGTAATCTCTTGCATGTTAACCATTCAAATTATGGCACCAGTTATATTTTTATTTAATTAATTAGTTAAGAAAGCCTTTATGACTTTTTAGGAGACCCGATTGCACAAAACCTTCTCAAACCTCTTCCAAGCCAAACACAACCCTATGTAGGCATGTTGGGCATTAATAAATATTAATAATTATATTTATTTGTATTTAATTCAGATTTTTTAGTATAATTACATAGATAGAATTAAATAGTTCTATATTAGGAAACCCATTTTTAAATCCTCAATCCAATCAACTTGCCAACTCACCAAACAACCAAATCATGCCAAGTGGACCCCCACCATGATAATTTCGGCCAAGCAACCCCCTCATGGCCGAATGCATCAAATTAAATAGGATTTAAATCCTATATTGCTTAAAATTTATTTAAGGATACGTTTAAATATACCAACTTATCCCAAATCTTAACTAAATCCAAATCTTTCTCTCCCTCACCTTTGGTCAACCAAAACACCTCTCCCTCTCCATAATTTTGGCAGCAACAAACTCCCCATATCCTCCATACATCATCTCCTCCATGGTACATCTCTCCATCCTTCATAAAAACTCATCTCCTCCACCAAACATCCCCGAAACCCCTCAAAACAAATCCTAAAAACTCCATCTCCCCCATCCAATCCTCTATAACCATTATAAACTCTCCTATACTCACCAAGAGAGGATTAGCAAGCGAGGATAGCGGAAAAGATTGGAGCTTTGGTGAAGAGAAGTCATCATCACCCTTTCTAGCAAGGATCTTTGGTAAGAACTCTAATCTTTTCTTCTAAAAACTTTTGCTAAAATTTTGTAAAAAATATGTTATTAATTCTGTAGACATCATATTTTGATGGATTTTGTTAGGTATAATCATCCATAAAGATTTCATAAAATATAGGCATAATATTCATGTGTCGGTAGGATCAAAATTAACCCCATTGTGAAGGAACTATGAGTTATTGGTGCCTATTTTTGAAACTGAATTTTATGTGTGTTCATATACATAAATTAGAATTTTTAAGTATTTTTCCACGATTTTAGCAACTCAAATCTGGTCGAGAAAATTGTAGGTCAAACCTAGCTAATTTTGGGTAACCGGCTGACCTAGAATGTTCCAAACTTGTAGTATAACTCAACCCTTGTACCTCTGATATTATTCTATGAAATAAAGTATTTTATTGCTGTTTAAAATATATTTTTAGTTATTTTAGCAATTTTGAGTCATTAACTATGTTCCGGGCGAGTTTCGGGTAGACTAGCTGACTTAGTAATCAACCAGTCGTAAATCTCTTTAGAAATATTAATTCTGGAATTTCAGAGATAAATCTGTAGAAAATTAGTTTAAATATTATTTTTATGATTTTTATATGATTTTTAAGTATGTTATTGAAGTAGGGGCATAACCGACTAATTAAAAGTTAGAAACCCTAAAACTGTGTTTCGATGTCTCGTGGAACCTGTGTGTGATTGTATGGATCTAAATGGTTCCATGAGTGATTGAATATAATTTTAACACATTACTTTGACTATTTAAGTCGTGTCGTAAGTTTCATAAGTAGTGACTTAATTTAGTTAATTAATTATCTAGGAGCGTCGGGTTCCGAAGGCGTGGACGCGAGAGCGGCATTTCATATTTACAGTACAGAATCAGGCAAGATACCTTGCCATTATACTGTTTACATTCAGTCTGCATTTTATTACATATCACTGTTCATTATTTCCAGTTATTACAGTTCTTGATTTACTACATGCTCAATGATTATTAGTTACTTTGTTACTATCCTTTGATTGCATATGAACTTAGAGTTAGGGGACTACCGTTTGTAGTGTATTGTATATGCCTCGACACAGTTATACCACGAGGATGTGTCAGACGAGTAGCATGTAGAGGTTCTTGCGTGTGGGCTGATCCCCCATGTGCATGCGTTAGGGCTAACTGCTAATAGAGGCATATTAGGAGACTTAGCAGTTAGTAGAGGTATATGAGATATGGATGTGACTCTCTTAGGCATTGGGTGGGAAGAACAGTTCCTTAACGTATGGGTCCTTATGCACTTTCCTATTACTGATACTGCTGGCCTCTGACATTCGAGGAATGTTATGCTTTGAGGTCCCTGGTATCCTGATGGGACCATGCCTGAGTTACTGCTACTGAGCCAGATACCCATGCGTTAGAGGTTTGTTCTTAACTGCATAAACACAGTAGTACGGTTAGATTGCCTTATTGTTGTCTTGTCACTTATTTTCTTTGTGGCATATTTTGTATTCAATATTATGGCATGTTATTACTGTATCTTGTTACGTCCCTCTGAGGACCTGGTTATCTCTTCAGGTGTGTGCTTTTGTGATATTGCAGGTGTTCTAGTCGAGGTCGCGATCTTCTCTATTCATTCGGAGATGATGTGTCTTGGATCTTTCTTTGCTACTCCCGCCAAATCCTTTCCGTTTCCATGTATATTTTTCCTTACTTGTTGGTAGTAGATTTGTCTCCGCCCAACGTATTGTACAAAGACTTATTACAGTTGATTATATGATATCTTTTATTCTTCATTTGTGGATGAGATTAGATTACTCTTGGTTTACTGCATTTTACAGCTTATGTATTCATACGAGGTTTTCATATATTGGAGTATACTTTGTATGTATACAGCTGGCATGGATACGTACCTAGTTCTAAGTATTTTAGGACTGGGGCGTTACAGGTTGCACTCCATAAACTCAACATTCATCCAGATGCAAAATCTGTCAAGCAACAGCAGCGACGGTTCCGTCCAGATATCATGAATTCCATCGAAGCTGAGGTCAACAAACTGATAGCCAGCGGCTTCATCCGGGAGAAACAATATCCAGACTGGGTCGCCAATATAGTACCAGTCCTCAAGAAGAATGGAAAGATTCGAATTTGCATCGACTTTCAAAATCTGAACGAAGCATGTCCTAAGGATGAGTTCCCTCTTCCTATTACGGACATAATAATTGATAACACATCTGGCTTTGAGCGCATGTCATTCATGGATGGCTTCTCAGGATACAACCAAATCAAGTTGTTTCCTGATGATGAAAAGCATACATTATTCCGAACGCCGATTGGCGTGTACTGTTACACAGTCATGCCCTTTGGTTTAAAGAATGCCGGTGCCACATATCAACGGGCTATGAGTGTCATCTTCAGAGATCACCTGTGTAAGACTGTGGAGTGTTACGTCGATGACACCGCTGTCAAAAGCCGCTCTAAGTAAGATCATCTGCACGATATGAGGACAGTCTTCGACCTGATACGAGCGCACAACTTGAAGATGAATCCCACCAAATCCTTCTTGGGCATATCTAGCAGAAAATTCTTGGGTTTTGTCATTACGGCCTAGGGAATCCATATAGACCCTGAGAAGACGAAGGCAATCATGAAAATGGGTCCCCCGAGAAATCTCCGAGAACTCAGAGGCCTTCAAGGGAGGCTAGCTTATATCAGGAGGTTTATCTCTAACCTCTCCGGACGATGTCAACCATTCACCCACCTCATGAAGAAGGACGTATCCTTCGTATGGGATGAAGGGTACCAACATGCCTTCGACAACATTAAAGAATATTTGTCAAACCCTCCAGTCCTGGTGGCCCCGGTTGCTAGAAAGTCGTTCTTGTTTTACGTGCGAGCGATGGAGCATTCCCTCGGTGCTCTACTAGCACAGAACAATGATGCAGGGCATGAACAGGCCATCTATTTTCTCAGCCGAATGATGATAAGACCTGAGCATAGATACACCACCGTGGAAAAAGAATGTCTTGCTTTGGTGTTCGCTATCCAGAGGATGCGACATTATGTTACAGGACAAACCATCCATGTCATATCTCGAGTTAACCCCCTCATGGTTCTCATGACCAAGCCAGGGGCATTCAGCTCTCGCCTTGCTACCTGGGCGATATTACTGTCTCCCTACCACATGATCTTCATCCCGTAAAAGGCTGTTAAAGGTCAAGCTCTGGCAGACTTTTTAGCAGCTCATCCAAGGTCGGAGTCAACTAGAATATACGAAGAAATCCCAGACGAGGTCGCCAATTCAAATATGGCTTCTCACAATACCGTCTGGCGAATGTTCTTTGATGGTGCTTTAAGAACCGGACCCAAGGGCAACATAGTCGTTGGGGTCAAAGTGGTACTGATTTCTTCCTCTGGCTTGGTGATCAACCGGGCATATTTCCTTACAGAACCCTGCTCAAACAACGTAGCCGAGTACAACGCCTTGGTCATCGGCTTCCGACTTGCGAAGGAACTGGGGGTAGAGTACCTGGAAGCATACGGCGATTCACAGTTAATCGTCAACCAGATCCGGGGTTCATATGAAGTTCACCATGAAGACATGATCCCCTATCATCAGATAGAAATCGCCATCATTACGTCCTTGAAAGGGTTCTTTATAGAACATGTTCCAAGACTCCAAAATATTGAAGCTGACGCCTTAGCAGGACTGGCTGCGTCTCTAGCAGTCCCAAATTATACTCATCATTTGGTTAACGTAATAGGCCACGAATTGGTCTGTCCTAAGAACAACGTCTAATTTATGGAGAGTTATTCTGTCCTGACGGTCGACGAGACGCAGGACTGAAGTCTCCCATTTATCAACTTCGCAGTCTATGGCATCTTGCCAGAAAATTCCAAAGAAGCCACCTCTATCAGAAGACGTTCTCTCAAATTCTTCTACGATACTGAGACAAAAATGCTATATCGACGATCTTATGATGGGTTGCTGCTCCGGTGCTTGTCGGATACAGAAGCCAAAGAAGCCGTACGCGAAGCTCACGACGGCATTTGTGGGGCCCATCAACCTGGCCCAAAATTACAAGACCACCTTCGTCGGATGGGTTATTACTGGCCTACGATGGTGGCAGATGCGATAGACTATACAAGAAAGTGCAAAGCCTGTCAAGTCCACGCTGATTTCATACATCAACCATCCGAATTCCTACATCCGACAGTGGCATCCTGGCTATTTGAGGCATGGGAAATGGACATTATTGGTCCAATCACCCCACCTTCATCCCGAGGACACTATTTTATACTGTCAATTATGGATTACTTCTCCAAATGGGCAGAAGTTGTTCCGCTTGCAGAAGTGAAGACATCAAACGTGATCAACTTCCTCAAGCATCACGTCATCTATCGCTTTGGACTGCCTCGAAGGATCATCCACGATAATGGTCCGCAGTTCACAAGCTATGCCTTCTATCGATTTTGCGACAAACATCGAATCCAGAATGTTGCTTCAACACCGTACAACCCGACGGCTTACGGTCTGGCTGAAGCGTTCAACAAAACTATAATCAAGCTTCTCAAGAAGTTGGTGTCCTCAAACAAATACGACTGGAATAAAAAGCTTGGCGAATGCTTATGGGCATACCGTACTACAGTCCGGATGGCCACTGGGAACACACCATTCTCTCTGGTGTTCGGAAGTGAGGCAGTCCTCCTATTGGAGACTCAAATCCCCTCGCTCTGCGTCGCCCTCGACGGATGATAATTACCGTCGCCAGCTGCAAGAGTTGGAGGCCTTAGATGAAAAGTGCCTGCTAGCTCAATAGCAAATCGAGCTTTATCAAGCCCGCATCTCTGGAGCCTTCAACAAGAAGGTTAAACTCAGAACATTCCAAGTGGGTGATCTCGTCTTGGTAGTTCGGAGGCCGATAGTTATGACTCACAAAACCGTCGGCAAGTTCCAGCCAAAATAGGAGGGCCCATTTATCTTCGAGGCTGTATTCTCTAATGGTGCATACCGTCTCGTAAAGCAAAATAGAGACTTGTTTATGATGCCCATCAACGGCAAGTTCCTGAAGAAATACTATGTCTAAATGACATCCACCGAATCAACCAGATTGTTGAGTTATGTACCCTTAGGTACCGCTGAACTTATACTCTGGTCACTCCAAATGAATCTATATCACATCTTCTGGTAGTAAGTCACGTATGATCATACCTCTGAACTTCTTTTCTAAAAGAGCTTTTTTTTCTCATAATCTATTACCTGCGCTTTCAGCGCATAAAAAAAAGGTAACAGGTCCACAAAATTCCCGAAACAGCCACCTCGATGTCACCTCTGAGTTGTTTCACTTCCATCAAAAACAAACCACCCCTTACGTAGAACTTCCACGTCCATATTACCTCTGAGTTGTTCTATTTACCCTCGTAGAGTCCACTCCTGCTACGTCCTCATTACCTCTGAGTAGGAAGACTCCATTGTAAAGCCCCCATACTTACCACGTCCTTATTACCTCTGAGTAAGTATGTCAGTTTTCTCTCGACTTATTATCCGTACCAAAAACCAGGGTACGCTAAGGATAATAGGCCCACAAATATCCACAGTTGACCACAAATGTCCACAGTTGACCACAAATGTCCACAGTTGACCACAAATATCCGTAGTTGACTACAAATGATGTACTAGGTTCTCTAGTATACGTGCCTCTTTTCTCACAATCTCATGCCTCTGGAACCCAGCTGTTCCATGGCATTCTTTCGCCCGATGCCAAGAACTTCCATATCCACCTTACCGCGGAGTTGTTCTAGGTATCCCTATCAAACTTATTATCCGTACCTAAAACCAAGGTATGCCAAGGGTAATAGGTCCACAGAAAGTCTCCCTGTGGGGCAAACACACAATACCAAAGATGCAGTACAAGCACAACAGATAAAAGATGATGCAAATGAAGTCATTTATTTAAATCAAAAGTACTACATTTTCTGGGACCACGTCCCTGTCAAAAAGATAAAGAAACATAAATAAAGAAAGGAAAAAGCCGATCATGGTTCGGTGACACATAATTTTCGGAGCCGGTCTTTCAGTTTAGACATCGACCGCTCAATTCTCAGGGTGGCCCGACGCTCAGCCTCTTGCGTCAGCTTCTCTGCATCCTCCAGATGCGCATGGGCCAGCCAACCATCTTCAAGTTACTTCAGGGCTTGCTCCAAGGCATCTGAGGTTCGGGTGACCTTGTCGGTCTCCCGAAAAATTAGCTCCCTGTCATCACGAGAGGCCTGCAGCTCAGACTCCAAAGAAACCAGTTTTTTCTGAAGCTGAAGGATCTGCTCCTTGGTCTCGGCTACCCCACGAGAGGCAGCTTCTTCCTGAGAAATATATTCCTCTCCGTTGTGGCTTAATTGATCATACCTCAGCGACAAATCTCGGAGGTCCTTCATCAGAGCAGGCTTGGACGTCTTCCATACAGTCCTTACCTTTTTTATAGCAGTTAAAAGGAAGGCACGCTCTTGATCTATTGCTGAAGATAGATCAACTTGTCGCAGTACTCGATACTGAGCCACCAGCTGATCAGCTTCTAGTAATTTGGGCTCCAAAAGATCAACCATCCCTGCCCCACCTGGGAGGGTTCTGAGAAGGTCAATCTAGCCATGCACATATTGACGGGCCAATGTAAAGGATGTTTCCCTCTCCATGGCAGCCTCAATCCCTCACTTCAGGTGGCGGTAGAAACTGTCAACCACATCCTTCAACGATTCATCGAGAAATTTCGAAGAAGACGGCGTCAGAGGAAGAGTAGTTGGCAGAATTGAAGAAGATGTACCGGAACTTGACACCCCTGCCACCAGGGAAACAAGCTTCGAGCGATAGGATGCTTCAACGACAGCCATCTCCTCCTCTGCCGCCCGAAGTATCTGAAGACTGGACAGGGCGGAAAGGTCGACCTCTGGAGCCACATGAATCAGCGAGGCTGCAGGGACCATCTCTTCCCATCCCGGCCGTTCCATTGCCTGTTCTTCCGAACTCAAACCGGTAGAAGGCCCCTCGATATGAGCTGAAGAATGAGGAGGCATATTTTCGTCCACCAGATCCCCTCCGGTGACTTCTCCTTCGACGATGTCCATTGTCAGCGATGAAGGAGCAGGACCTGTATGTCCGGAGCAACCATCGATCAGCTTAACCCGAAGGATGTAAAGATAGAGCAAATAAATCTCCTCACTAGTCAATACTTGACTTAGCTTACCAGGAGAGGGTTGCTGAAGCTGAGGATTGCTCACAGCCATTGTATCCTCCTCACCAGCGACGTCCGAGTCGAATATAGCTGGTTCCTCTGCCCCCGCTGCCCCGAAAGTAGACGCAATGGGGTCAACATCACCCAGCTAGAATTTAGCAACCTCGGGGATTGGCTCAGTAGAGCCCACATCGCCCTGGGTTAGGATATCAGCAACGGAAGAAACATCAACCGTCGCTGGGAGAACCCTGGCGGAGATAAACTCAGTACTCATATCACTAATTAAAGTGGCTACAGCCGGGTCGACTTCAGAGACAGTAGCCGGCTCTCGAGAGTCCCCTTCTCCTGACACCTACAATAAAAAGAAGAATGATCAGATCATAGTGCAGAAAAGAAAAGCTAAAAAAGATGGTTGCAATTCGATTCACCTCCGAAACGGCATCAGCATCCACATTTCTCTCCCTAATGATTGGCCCGCGGGGATTGACCGTAGTCCGTTTTCGAGAGTAAGTTATGCCACCAACGACGGACCCACGGCTATTTCGCTTTCGGGAAGGACTAGGCGCAACAGGGGCCTCATCTGCCACCACATCATCAGCAGGAGGAAGAGATAAGTCGTCAGCGTCATCCTTCTCGTCCGCATTGGTGGACTCCGAGTCTGACACCTCAACTGCATTCTCCTTCTTTTTCCTCGTCTTGGACCCTTTCGACTTCTCCTCCAAGCCAGTACCAACAATAAAACTGGTACTTGGGTCAAAATCATGAGGGAGCTTGTTCACCATAACATGGTATAGAGCCGCCATATACAAAATCTGCCCTGACTTCCTAACGTCAGGCACAGAGAAGCTGGTACGGGTGTGAACAGTGTTATAGTAATGCCAAGCCCTTATACCATCAAGGACACTACCCTCAAAACCCATGCAGGGGATGGGATTTTCCAGAAATAGCTGACTGTACCCAAACTATCGGGCGAACCGACTGGGTAAGTAAGGCTCCAGGAAGATAGAGTTACGGTTGCGATATACCAGGTGTGCAGGACGGATGTTCTGCAACCAGAGGAGCATCTTATCAGACAGGAGATGGGGGGGTCCAGTACCATCAAGGTGTACCCCATTCACTTCTTCATCTGTAAAAGGAGGAAGAGACACGAAAAAGGTGTATCTATCCACTCTCGCCAGCGCCATCCGACAGGCTGGCATCGTACTGCACTCCCAAGGCATACGGCGATACTGGAAGATAAAAAGCATCATCCAAAGTGACGTCGTCTTCTGGACCAGGTCTCATCAAAGACCGACAGTACATCAACAGCCACCCCATCAGATAATGATAGGACAGCTCGATTCGCTCAAAGTCTTTCGCCGTATCACACGTAATGACCTTGGACGAGAAAGTACAGAGGCCATGATGTATGCTGCACACCATGGCGGGAAGGAGAGCTAGTCTGACCCCGAAGACTAGCTTCACCGCAGGAAAGATAAAATTACGGCTGATCATTTCAATAGAGCCAGCCCCTCCAGGAACTACGCAGTTCCTTAGCCATACCATCAGAAAGCCTGCCAGAAGAGCCTTATCGGACAATTGCTGAGTGTCTTGATAAAAATAAGCAAAAGAGTCAGATTGACTCCCGAATCTGTCGTCGGTGGTTCTTACCCTCTTGGCGGTTGACACCTGGTCCTGCACCTCCTCCCGAGTTCGAGGACTTGGGGGAGAAATCTGACCTAAGGCGCCGAGCTTAAAGAGGTAAGTGAGCCAGGCCTTTGTATGCGGAAGGTTCCCTTCCGAGCTGTCATTCTTCTTTTTTGACATTTGCTGGCACATGCTGTGATGACACAGAAATTCTCGGTAGACAGCAACAAAGCCCGGGAACCTCTGCTCCAACTCCTCGAACTCTTCGTTCGTGGGGGTATACACTTCGAAGACTTTATTGCCCCAGGACAGCCTGGAGACTTCACGCATCTCGTGAAGAGCGAGTCCTATCTCCCCTCCTGGTGTAAAGAAGGTCCCCGTTTGGCGGTTATACATTTCTAGAAGCGCCATGAAAAGCTTCTTGTTTAAGGGCAAACCATAACAGGTGCCCCGAATGGCATGATATAAGCCGATCTCGCGCAGGAGATTCTCGTAGGTCCGCAAAATCCATATAGTCAAGTTGGTCCACGAAGGGATGGGGTTTATCCAATTCAGCAGCGCCAACCGACCGATAGAGTAGGATCCCTTCTGAGTAAGCTGGTTCATGAAAGTGTCAGCTTGAGAGAACCTGAAGTTAGGACCCTGCACATTCAAGAAAGTAGCCGGTGCCAACCCCATCACATAGCAGCTGATCGGTGTCCTGGTAGCGACTACCAATCCTAAGTTTCTGTTAAAGTGAATGTCTCCCACAAACATTCCGTCCCGGCTCGGAGTCAAGGAATCCACCATCTTCCTGTCCATTGGCAACATGTTGAACCACGACAGTGGGAAGTGACGTTCCATCTGAGGAATGTGGATCGCCACCCCGTTAAAAGAAAAACTCCAACTTTCGGATATGTCCAAAATGCTGGAGTTCTTTACAGTCAGGGCATCTTCGAAGAGAAACGCAGGTTTCAGGTGTTGGCCCCCCAATTTTCATGAGTTCATCATGCCAGCAAGAAAGAAGAAGGACTGGTTTTTGATATCTCTCAGCCTTTCCTCAGATTCATCTTTGGGGAGTTGGTTTAACACATACTCAACTATGTGGTCGAACCTCATACCCACAGCAGATTAGGCACGACCTACCAAGAGTTCTCCCGCAGGATTAACTGGCAACTTCACTGAAAAAAAGGACAAAAGAAACAAGTTAGAAGATGGCCAGAGAAAACCACTTAGTGTATTATGAGTTCATGCGGCTCTGATTAGGTGGGCCTTATGTGGCACAGTTTAAAGGAGTTCATGCGACTCTGATTAGGTCGGCCTTATGCGGCACAGTTTAAAGGAGTTCATGCGGCTCTGATTAGGTGGGCCTTATGCGGCACAGTTTAAAGGAGTTCATGCGGCTCTGATTAGGTGGGCCTTATGCAGCACAGTTTATGAAGAGCTTATGCGGCTCTATTTGGTGGGTCTTCATGCGGCCCGGTTCATAAAGTGCTTATGTGGCAACATGACGACTCTCATACGGCTCGGACATGAGGCCACCCTCATGCGGCTCGGACATGAGACGTTCATGCGGATTCATCACACCGAACTTAAACAGTTCAATAAAGACGAAGAATATGCTAAAGAGAAAGGCACACGCATAAAACATGCAACGTAGCCGTTATGGTTAGGGTTTAAGTCTATGCAGTTGTCTCCCAACATTCTCACCGTTAATGGCAGGATGAACGTCGGGGTGAACTGGGATCGTGATGAGGAGGCATCTCCTTTGTCCTTCGTCGCCGCACTGGAGGATGCCTTAGGAGCCATTGGTGATTGAAGGAGAAGAAGAGACGGCGGCCAGGGCACAAAAGTTTGAAGAAAAAAGAGAGTAAGGAGAGTAAAGAATCTCTCTTCTCAAAAATTCACTCATATTTATAGGCTGGCAAGGGCGTGTGAACCGATAGACGCTTCGGGTTGCGTGCTGCCTAGAAGATAAAACCGACCCTTGGGATTCTATCCTCTTTCATGCAAAAAGGAATGCTCAGAATCATTAAGGCAAATCTAAATATTTAATGTCGACTCTTGGGATCCTACCCAAAAGATGGCTTTAAATCAAAAATAAATCAGGAGCAATTAATGAGACACCTACGTGGCACAAAGACCAGACTATGCAGCCAGAGAAGTCTATGCGGCCAGAGAAGTCTATGCGGCATGAAGAGCTTATGCGGACCTACCCATGCTTCTTATTCAAAGTATTTCAATTTTGCAAATTGAAAACTTTGAAGGGGGTCTTGTAGAAGCATGGAAAAGAATAGTAAAACCCTATGCGACCCAGAAACTCCATGCGGCTCAAAACTGGAGGGGTCTCATGCGGCTCAAAAATCCCTCAGAGCTTCATGCGGCTCAGACAGTTTTATGCGGCTCAGGAACGGCCACGTGGCCTTATGCGATTCGAAATAGGCCTAATACAGCTGGCCATCATTACTTTGTGTAGCAGGCCATTAATGCTCTAACACAAAGTAACAGCTCTGACATAGATCTGATATGATGGCTCTGACATAAAGGAGAGGTGCAACAAAGAAAAAGAGAAAATCTTTTAGCTGACATAGTTCACAAATCCCAATAAAGTTCTTTATGCGGATCACCTGAGTGAACTTCATGCGGCTCAGATGTGAGGCCACCCTCATGCGGCTCGGTTATGAGGCCACCCTCATGCGGCTCGGTTATGAGGCCACCCTCATACGGCTCGGATGTGAGGCCACCCTCATGCGGCTCGTTTATGAGGCCACCCTCATGCGGTTCGGTTATGAGGCCACCCTTATGCGGCTCGGTTATGAGACCAGCCTCATACGGCTCAGTCCTGAGGCCATCCTCATGCGGCTCGGTTGTGAGGTCACCCTCATGCGGCTCGGTTGTGAGGCCACCCTCATGCGGCTCAGACAGGGGAACAGTTCTTCATGCGGCTCGCAACCTAGTGGCAGTTGGAACACGTGGCATAAGTTGACTAAGTCTTAACAACTCAGATTTATTGCAACCAACAGATCATAGCAGTTCAGATTTATTTCAACCAACGTAACAGCCCAAATTTATTGCAACAACAAGATCAAGATTAATCTTAACCAATCCCCAACTGTCCACTTTTTAAGGCAAAGTTACAAGGATATGGCCACGTGGTTGTACACCCCCACTCATCACAAATTTTTATAAATAGCAAGGTGTTATTCCCTTGTACACACACACAGAGCAGCAGAGAGATAAGAGAGCATTTCTTCGCCGGAGCCGAGGTTACGTTCGATCGTCCAAGGAGTAAGGCAGAGTTAATAATACTTTCCCGAGCCTCTACCATTACCCCCCAGAATCCAAATTAAACAATTGTACTTAGATAGCTTTTCCTAGGTTTTGTTCCTAGGCTCTCTTTGTAGAGCGAGTTTGTAATTGTGAATTAAAGTTCAGTCCTTCCATAAAACTGTTATGTTCTTTGATAATCAATGGCAAACAATATTGAGAAATGAGAGAGAGCAGAGTGGTTTGTATCTTAAAAGAAGAGTGAGATTGAGTGATTGTAATCATGGTCTCGTGCCACTTTTGTAATCCTTGCTCAATATTAATAAAGTGCCTCTTTTGTTGACTTGTGTTTTGGTTCTAACTTTCGCTGGCTTATTCAATATTTCTGCTTCAGGACTTATGTACGACGACCCCGTCGCTTAGCCTGTAATCGGCCGTTATGGAACCCGCCTTACGTGAGCGCAACCAAGGCTTATGCGGCATCACGCCTTAGCGAGGACGATCGGTCCTACGGGACCGGGGCGTGACATCCCAAACCCCTAAACCCAAGCATTCTAACTTCTATTCTCTCTCTCTCTTTAAGATCATTTCCCTCGTTCATTCACTTAAAAACCCTATACTTCTTCCTTCTCTAGCTCTTTCAATTCCAACCATCAATCAACCTTAAGATGGCACCCAAAGCTTCTTCACAAATAAGGTATATATCTTCTTTCCCATCTTCTTCCTCCATCTTCTCTATCTCTAATTTTATGTTTATATTTTTGTTTTATTTTTATAAATTTTCTTCTCAATCCTTGTTAATGCCCAAATATCATAGTGCACTAACATAAAATATATTTAGGATGAACTTTCGACCGAAATATCCAATTCTTGTTAATGCCTAAATATCATAGTGTAGTAACATAAAATAGGTTTAGGATGAGCTTCCGACCCAAATACCCAATCCTTGTTATCCATCCTTGTTAATGCCCAAATACCCAAACCTTTTGAAGTTTCGAACCCATTTAAGGGTTTTGAGCTAATGAATTCTACCGATAGTCACGAAAGGACAACTCAGGACAATAGAAAATTTTCTGTATGTATTTATACACTAGTATTTATAGGACTGTCAAAATTTTGACAATCCAAAATATATAATGAAAATTTTGAGTTACACCCCACTTGTTTTACCCAAATTCAAGATACACCCTACCTAATTACCATAATACAAGACACCTCCCACTTTTGACAGAAACTGTCCTTCGCTAACGATCAACTGTATTGACCAATTTTTTTTACAAAAATATCCTTATCTTCTTCCCCACGACCCTTGTCCTACACCCCCGTACCCCCCGTCGGCTGCTGCTGCCGTCGCTGCCGCTGTACCGTTGCTGCCGTCGTCGCCGTGCCGCTGCTGCTGCCGCAGTGTCGCTGTTACCGCCGCCACTGTACTGCTGCTACCGCCGCACCGCTGTTGCTGCCACACCGCCGCTGCCGCTGCCGCTATCATGCCCCTGTCCCATAAGACTGATCGTCCTCATTAAGACATGATGTTGCATGATGTAACACCCACTTTTCTAAATGAAAGTAATTTTGAACTTTTGTAATTTTAGTCTTTTAATAATGAGATTTAAATCATGTTATGATTTTTGGTAATTTTTAATTCTTTTAAAACTATTTTGATGGATAATTTGTGATTTTGGTGTTTTGCTAGTAAAATCCTAGATATTACTTGACCTACAGACTAACCATAACCAAGGGAACCTAACCATGTAATTAGGGTGATTTATTTTTACATTTTTGCCCAAGGGTATTTTGGTCATTTTGATGTTTGTGAATTATTTATTGCATTGGTGTTGTGATTTTGACTTTTGCTAGTTGTGACTTTAGAGACTAGCCTAGAGTTTGACTTTGATTTTGGGGACTTAGTTAGCATGGTAGAATAGTATGGGACCCTAATCTAACTTAAGTTGGTCTTAGTTGACTTGAGTGTGTCTAGGTTTCATGAGAGGATTGGGAGAGTTTTGCATTTGGACTTATGGCTAAGGAGTTGAGCTAGCTAGCTAACAATCTTGGCCCAAAGCCCACCATAAGAAACCCTAACCCTAGCTCTTCATTTGGCCAGCCACCACGGCCACTTAAGACCTAATTTTCTCCCTATAAAGTCTCTCTTCTTGACCCTTGCCTCTTTTAGAAATCCCCCTTTAGGAAACCTTAATTTCTTCCCCCTTTCATAATTCCTCACCATTTCTCCACCAAATTGATCCTAATCTTTTGCAATTGGTTCTAAATCTAGAATAGATGTTGAAGGAGGCTAGCTTGCAAGGAGGAGGCTCATTTGGACATTACTTGAGGAAGGGGACTTCACAATTTGGGACTTTTTTATTGAGATTGACTCTCAATAGGTAATCCCTTCAAATCACCTCTAAATCCTGATTTCTTTCCATAGATGCATCCATCTAGGTATCCCCTAGCTGTAGGTGAAGTTTAATAGGAATTAGAATTAGTTTGGTGTCCGTATCGGACACGTATCAGTGTCATTGCTTATGTGTTTGACGAAATGCCTCAAAGGGGTTTTTGTTCATATTTTTGAAATCTATTTGAATAGGATTGTAGCCCTATATGTGTACTTTGATTTTTGTGAAGACTGAGCCTATTTTTGTGTCGTGTCTGTATCCAAAATGGCCACGGACATGCAGCACGAGCCCCCGTACGATTTTCCTGCTACCCGGCCCTGTTTGCGGACAAGACACGCCACGTGGACACATGCCACTTGACACAGAGGTAGGGGCGACCACTGACAAGCCCTTCTCGAGTTTCATGGCATCTTGTGTCGTGTCGGACACGAAATTGAGGTTACACGGGTTCGCATAGACACTGTGCACACGGTTTAGTCACGTCTGATACGCGTCTCGTACGACACGTGGACACATCTGGTCGTATTTTAGGGTGTCGACCCTCTAACCCTAGTCCCCCTCGACCACTGTGTAAGAGCACGACCCTTCTCATGCTGTGTGTCGAGCCCAGTCGAGCTCGACATTGCCGCACGAGGCAGCCTTCACTGCCTGTTCTGATATATAATGCATTTCAAATTTTGACACTGTATGTCCTGATTTTTGGACATGTTTAGGGCCACGAGGACACGTCAGGTATGTCTCTAACTCCGTGCATGTGTTTCACTAAATTATTTCAAGTTTGTTTTTTTAATTTTTGGGTTTTTATTTGAATATTCATGAACATGTACTGCAGTTTCAGGTTTTTGATTTATTAGGATTGAGTCCTATTTCCTGAGATTTGAAGAATATTATTGATTATTTTGATCCTCCAGTACTATAAAGATGTTGTGGTAGATTGGGTTTGTTAACTGAGAAATGATTTTTGGGATTTGATATAGAATTTACATTGATGATTAAAATAAATTGTTAACTGAGATTAGTTGTAACAGTAAAAACCTGAGTTTACCTTAAATATGACTGAGTAATTGATACATGGGATTGATATATGGTTGTCAATATACATATGTTAACTGGGCTGCAAACTGAGTTGAACTTTAAAGATATTCATGTATGCACCTGAGGATGTAATCACTGCTAACCTATGCCATGAACCTGAGAATTAAACCCTTTATATGCCATGAACCTGAGAACATAAACCCCTCACTGTCACTTTAATTTATACTCACTGCTATCATTAATTCACTCACATGTCACACTTTTTCCTCACTGCTACTTTCAGTCTAGTGTCACACTTTCACTCACTCATTTGTTCACTCATTCACATTTTCATCTCACTGTCACAGTTTTTTAGTTCACATTACACACACACACACCCTATCACTCACTGTCACACCCTTAACATACACACATTTGACTGAGATACACATACACTCATATAATCCCCTCCCCCCTTTCATTTTTCCCTTTCCTATATGTATGTAATATATCTATGGATGTAATCTATCCATATTTGTAATGTATATATGTAAAAATATTGTAATGTATATATGTATGCATTGTAATGTATATATGTATGCATTATAGTGTATGGATGCATGAATGTAAATATATGAATGTATGTATGCATATATGTTATGTATATATAATACAAGGTATGCAAGATATGTATGCTTGGATACATGTATGTATATAGTAATATAATGCATTGATGAATATGCATGTAGGCATGTAAGGAGGTGTACTTGTAGTGTGATGCAAGGTATTGTATGTAGGCATGAATGCATGTATATAATGTAATGCATGAATAATGTAATGTAAGAATACATGTAATGTAGGTATGTATTCATATATGTTTACATGTATTTATGTATAGTATATAGACTTGTGTAGTTTATTTTGTCTTGGTAATGTGTTTGAGTGCTAAGCCTAGGCTTGGTTAGGCTTAGTGAGACTTGTTGGACTAGGCTTGGACCTAGTATGGCTTAGTTGACCTAAATTGACTAGTATAGTTGACTAGAGTTGACCAAGAGTTGACTTTAGTCTAGAATGACCTAGAATTCATATAGAATGCATTGTAATCTTCAGTATTACCATTCTGGACATGTTGTGACCTGTGTTGCTCTAAATAGGACTCATCTACTCTGTCTGGACATCTACACTTACCAGATACTCAGGATATCAGGCGAGTACATTCTCTGATCATTTCATACTTGTTAGGATTTATATTCTTGCTTTAGATTACTTTAATTGATGCTGTCACGTTGTTAACACGGATTAGTACTATATGGAACTTTACATTAATATGTTATCCCTTCGTGAGCATCGGGTACATCATGTCATGTGCGTTTCACTTTCATCATGTACTCACGTGCTTTCACTATTCATGTATACTCTTGTGATTCATGTACTCTCATGTTTACAGAGCCCTCATGTATACCTTCATGTGCACCCATTTATGGGCCCTCATGTGAAATATTGTACAATAACATAACTTGTCAAGATCCTTCTGTATTGATTGGGCTACGGGGGAGTAGAAGCAGTCATGTGAACAATTCCAAAGTAGTATAATCATTGTACAAACTCTTTAGTATAATCATGTGCAAATTTAAGCCGTTCACATGTCTATCTTATACTCTACATCACTAGTCACTGATAGTTCTCTACTTATAGTAGCTATTTACCTTACAGTTCTCTCTCTTTTACTATATGTACTTTCTTTCTGTGTTTCATGTATTTTACTCTATTGCATGCTTTATATTCCTGTCTTGAAATGAACTATTGAGATTTTGTGCTCGTTCCTGTCATGACTAGAGCTGTTGAAAATATTACATAGGATGACGAGGACCTTTGCCCCACCTATTATGGAGCTGCCATAAATGACACCTGCGACTTGGACCTTCAGCAGGATCCATCAGCAGTAGAGAATGTCACCCCTATAGTTTAGGCTAGTTAGCTTTGACTTCTATCTTATTTTGATGTCTTGTCTCATTTGGATACATTTATGTTTATATTTGGGATCTTGTTATTATTCTGGATTTTTTGTGGAGATGTTATCTTAGACACTTAGACTTCTTCTCCTGTTGTATTTGATTGGGTGATTTTCATTATCTATCTTATCATACTTCTACCTTAGTTGTGATTGAGCTGTACATTTCTATATTGTCCTCCGTTTGGAGTGTATATACTATACAGGTACCTTATAATTGTTAGATATATGTGACCTAGGACAGCGTTCTACCACCGACACTGCGGCATAGGCTGGACGTACCCACTTCTCGTGCCCCTATACTGGGTGCGCGTCGTGACACGTTTTTAGTGGTAGCCCGTACAGGTCGAGTTATGTAGTGGTATATGAACTAGTGTATCACTACAGCCTGCAGTAGGATATAGGATATAGTTTTGAAGGTACTTAATCACACCTAGGAAAACTCTTATCTGATTTCGTCATCTAAAATTCTTGCTACTTTATTATCTTCCTTTGAAATAAACTGTCCTCCTTTGACGTTATCGATTCATTCTCAGTAATTACCTTCTTGTTTGATCTGTCTCCAGGATGGTGCAGACACGATCCCATCGCTCCGGCCAGAGGGATACTACTGAGAGGTCTGCCACCTCTCGTCCGGCTCAGCCCGATCAGGCAGCTCCCGTGGTACCTTCTCATGTTGGAGTTTCTACCGTATTTTGGGGTGCACCTTCGCGTGTACAGAGATCTTCCCCCGTCATTCCTGATTTTTTCCAGCAGCAGCCACCTTCGGGATCGGTTGTCGCAGCACAGTTGTTCGTCTTCTTTCAGAGGATGGTAGAGGCCCAGCAGCAGCAGTCCGCTCATTTTCAGCAGGGCATAGAGAATGCCCATCAGCTTGCCCTGACAACGGTGGAGAGAGTCTGCCATATTTTGGCCTAAACTGTCGATGCATCGATCGCCTCCTTGATCAGCATCCTCGCCATCACGTCAGAATATGGATTAAGGTTCTTTAAGGTTGAAGAAGGAAGAGATGGAGATTGAGCTCTCAATTGGAAGAATCACAGGGTTAAAATAGGTTGTAGGCTCGAAAATTCTCTGTGGAATTTAAATTGGTGCCAATTACAGTAACCTCTCAGTAGTGGAGAGTACTAAAGAACGGTTATGGTTTTGAAATTTTGAAATCTGATCCCAAACAAACCCTTTTGTTTATAAGAAGAATTAATGGGCTGAGAAGCCCAGGCCCATTTCTAAACTAACAAAAGAGAAATAAAATACCCAACTTGTTTCTCAAATATATTATAAAAGAAATATTGTGAAACAATTAATTAAGGATAGTTATAAATTTATTTTAAAAATATATATTGCGAAGTGGGGTTACAAATATCCCCTCCCTAAAAAAATTTATCCTCGAAATTCGAAAGACAAAAAAAATTATTATACAAAACAAAATTGCTACGATTTTTTGAACACAAACTATTTATTGAATTTAAACTTTTCAAAAACAAGAGATACAATCAAGCAAACAAACTGGGATAACGCTCTCGCATCTCGTCCTCGCGCTCCCATGTGGCTCTCCTGGAGAGTGGTGTCTCCACATGACTCGGACAAGTGGAATAGTCTGGTTCCGTAATTGCTTCTCCCTCCTATCAAGGATCTCTACTGGCTGCTCCTCGTAGGTCAAGCTCGGACCCACCTCTAGCTCTGAGTAGTCCACTACATGGCTCAGATCTGGAATATAGCGTCAAAGCTGGGACACGTGAAAGACGTCGTGTACTTCCTCCAAGCTGGCTGGAAGCGCTAGTCGATATGCCACCTCGCCAATTCGTGTTGTCACATTGAAGGTTTCGATGTACCTCGGACTGAGCTTCTGCCTCTGTCGAAATGAATGATACCTCTGGTCGACGAGATCTTCAGGAATACTTTATCCCCAACCGCGAACTCCAGAGGTCGTCTGCTGCTGTCCGCCCAGTGCTTCTGATGATCCTGTGCAAGGTATGCGACATCTCCGCCCATACAGTGCCTCGAACGGTGTCATCTCGATGCTAGCCTGATAACTGTTGTTATAGGCAAACTCTATAAGCTGCAAGTGACCCTCCCACGAACTGCCGAAGTCGAGTACGCAAACTCGCAGCATATCCTCCAGTATCTGAATGGTCCTCTCGGACTGTCCGTCCGTCTGTGGATGATAGACAGTGCTGAACTTCAACTGTGAACCCAAGCTCAACTGTAGACTCCTCTAGAAGTATGATGTGAAGGGACTGTTTCTGTCTGAAATGATGCTCATCGGCACCCCGTAAATCCTCACGATCTGACGCATGTAGAGGTCTACAAGCTTCTCTGTCGACAGTCCTACCTTGAAAGGAATGAAATGAGCGGATTGTGTCAACCTGTCCACGATAACCCAAATAGCATCCTTGACACCGGGTATACGCGATAAACCCGAGATGAAGTCCATGGTGATGTGTTTCCACTTCCACTCCGGAATAGGTAAAGGCTGGAGTAGTCCTGCTGGTCTCTGGCGCTCCGCCTTGACTTGCTGGCACACAAGGCATCTGGAAACAAATCTGGCAACCTCTCGTTTCATCCCATACCACCAAACATACTCCCGCAGTCCTTATATATCTTGGTAGATCCAGGATGAATAGAATACTGCGACTGGTGGGCCTCATATATAACCTCCTCCCACAAATCCTTGGGCACACACAACTGGTTCCTGTGCCTCAAGGATCCATCATCTGCAATAGTGAAGTCGTCAAGCAATCCTGCCTCTGTCTGGCCTCTGAGACATCGGAGTCCCTCATCTAAAAACTGGGCCTCCTTGATCTTCTCTATCAGTCCTGACTGTATCTGCATGTGCATCAGTTGCCCTCTAACTCTCGGAAGAACAATCTCGATCCCCAGACTCTCAAGATCCTCCAAAAGATGTCGATCCATAGTGAGAAACATAGCAATAGGATATCGACTGAGAGCATCTGCTACCACATTTGCCTTCCTAGAATGGTATTGTAGATTGATGTCGAAATCCTTCATGAGTTCCAGCCATCTGCGTTGCCTCATATTTAGTTCCTTCTGAGTGAAAACATACTGCAGGCTTTTGTGGTCCGTGAAGATGTCCACTCTCTCTATACAGGTAGTGCTTCAACAGTTTCAAGGCAAAAACGACTGCTGTAAGCTCCAAGTCATGTATAGGGTAATTATTCTTATGAGACCTCAATTGTCTAAAAGCATAAGCAATGACCCTCTTGTTCTGCTCAAGCACACATCCCAAGCCTTTCCCTGATGCATCGCTGTAATGACGAATCCTCCATATCCTGATGGCAGAGCTAAAACTGGCGCTATAGTGAGTCTTCTCTTCAATTCTTCAAATGCTGACTGGTATCACTCCATATGAACTCCTCGTCCTTCCGTATAAGCTTCGTCATTGGCTCTACTATCTTGGCAAAATCTTTCACAAAATTTTGGTAGTAACCTGCTAGCCCCAAGAAACTACAAATTTCTGCTACCGACTTAGGATGTGTCCATGCTTCCACAGCTTCAATCTTCTTGGGATCAACAGAAATCCCTTCTCCAGTCACCACATGCCCCAAGAACTCCACTCTGTC
This sequence comes from Iris pallida, assembly GCA_029216955.1. Classification (NCBI taxonomy): domain Eukaryota; kingdom Viridiplantae; phylum Streptophyta; class Magnoliopsida; order Asparagales; family Iridaceae; genus Iris; species Iris pallida. Next base: position 24,067,382 of record JANAVB010009198.1, on the reverse strand, counting down.
CAAGAAGAACTCATACTTTGAGAGCTTTCTATACAGCTTCTCCTTCCACAGAATCTCCAACACAATTTGCAGGTGCTCCATATGCTCCTCCTCGGTCTTCGAATATATCAAGATGTCGCCAATGAAGACTACGATAAACTTGTCTAGATACTTGTGAAAAACTTTATTTATCAAGTTCATAAACACTGCTGGGGCATTGGTGAGTCCGAACGGCATCACCAAGAATTTATACTGGCCGTAGCGGGTATTGAAAGCTGTCTTCGGAATATCCTGCTCCCGAATCTTCATCTGATGATATCCTGACCGAAGGTCAATCTTGGAAAAGACCTTAGCTCTACTAAGCTGTTCAAATAGCTCATCAATCTGCGGCAACGGGTATTTATTCTTGATGGTGATGTTATTGAGTGCACGGTAATCGATACACATCCTCACAGTCCCATCCTTCTTGGGCACGAAGAGTACCGGTGCTCCCCAGGGTGAAGCACTGGACCGAATAAAACCTTTGCCTTCCAACTCATCAATCTGGGCCTTCAATTCTGCAGCTTCCTTCTGGTTGATCTTGTAACAATGCTGGGACTTCGGCGCTGATCCGGGCACTAAGTCGATGCTGAACTCCACATCTCGATCTGACGGCAATCATGGCAACTCCTCGGGGAAAACGTTAAAAAACTCTGCAATCAGCGGATGCGGCAACTCCTGGTCTTCTGCAACTGCTCAGAAATAGACTCCTTCTGGCCTCTCTATAATCCATCTTCTGACCTCGAACGGCGGAACTCCAAGCGGGCTGAAAGTAACCTTCCCTTCATGGCAGTCTATTACAGCAAACTGCTCGTTCATCCAGTCGATGCCGAGGACTACATCAAATCCGGGCAATGGCATCACTAGAAGTCGAGCCCTAAGCTCCCTCCCATCTATAATGATAGGGCAATCCACCATCTCACTAACTGACCCTACTCCTCCTCTCGTCATAATCCGATAGTTCCTCCTAGTGGGCTTAGGTGTAAAATCGTGTCTATGCAGAAACTCATATGATATAAAGCTATGTGTGGCTCCAGAATCAAACAATGCAATGGCAGGAAATGAATATATGATAATAGAACCTGTGATAACATTTGGAGCTGCCTCCTCCTCCTCAACTGCGGCCATGACGTAAGCACGTTCCCGCTGTGGTCCTCTCCTCTGCTGCTGCTGATGCTGTACAAATATCTGCTGCTGAGATGGTAAAGCTGGTCCTCCTCTCTGGGGTGCAGTAGGCAGTGCTCTGCAAGGTGCAGGTGGTGGTCCTCCAGCTCCTCGGGGTCCTTCTGCTAATCTGGATGTGGCCTGCTGGCAGTCTCTCATCTGATGTGCGTTTGACCCGTAGAATAGACAAAGTCCGAGCCTCTTGCGACAGACCACCACGTGGTGTCCTGGCCGATGACAGTATATGCAAGTGACCCCTGGCTGTCTCTGATGATGAACCGCTGGAACTCTGGCAGGACGATGCTGAACTGCTGCCGAATGTGGTGGCCTCGTCTGAGTCTGGATCTGAGTCCTCTTTGCCAGTGCCTGATAGCTGCTACTGCCGATGTCCCTATCCCTCTTGGGCCTCGGGTCCATCTCCTTCTCTACAGCCTGAGCAATCTTGAGGATGCTCGAATAAGTCATCGCCTGGCTGATCGCCACTACATGTTGCTGCTCTCTGGTGAGGCCCTTCTTGAACCTCCAAGCCCTCTCCTCTGGCGTGCCGACTAGGTTCTCTGCGAACCTGCTGAGTCGGGTGAACTCCGATGTATACTCTGCCACCGTCATGGTTCCCTGCTACAAGGCCTCGAACTGCATCCGAAGCTCGTCTCGCTCTATGTCGAAGAAGAACTTCTCCTTGAACAGAGTTTTGAAATCTGTCCAAAGAACCTGGGGCGCTGCTAACTAGGGCTCCTCACGGTACCAGGCTCTGGCAAGGTCGAAAAGTCGCATGCTCGCAACTTCCACCTTCAAGTTATCAGGAATCATTGCAATCTTCAGCGTCCACTCCGTATTTTCCAGCCACTCATCTGCATAAACGATCCCCTCGTGGCCCCAGAAATCCATCGGACAGAGGTTCTGGTAGTCCCTGGCGGTCCCCGGTCTCGGTGCTGCTGGTGCTGGAGGTGCTACCGGTGCTGGTACTGCCGGCTCTCGAGTCCTGAGTGCATCAACGACTGTCGCTCTGAACTGTGCAGCCTAGTGGTTCTGGGCCTCCATAAACTGCTGGAACATGGCCATCACCTGGGTGCCATCAAACATCATCGTCGGGGGCAACGGAGGAAAGATAGGAGGCGGTGGCGGAAGCTGCTCTGCCGGAGCGTCTGGTGCAGGCTATTCCGAACTGCCTGCAACTCTAGGCTTATCCGTGATCTTCCTCGTAGTGACCATCCTGCAATAGAAAGAAAACTTCGTTGATTGACAAACCCTAAAACCTAAAAATAAACAATGTTTTTGTAATATCAATGCACCTGATATACCCTTATTTCTCGATTTTTCTATGATGTGATCAAGTTTTCCTAGTTTAATTAAGTCCCCCAATAGTACATTAATACCTAGGTACCATTAGGATAGACCTGCATGGGCCACCACTAAAAACATGTCACAACCCGTTCTCGAATAATCGGACACGAGTCGGACACGCCTAGCCTTCGCCGTTAGACACGATGATGTAAGCTGTACCAATATCGAGGGAAAGCTATAAATCCAGATAAGAATGAATATAAACCACAGCATCTAATATCGAATCCCAGAATCAAATACAAGTCAAAGAGTTATTACATTTCCAGCAAAAGTAAAGTAAACTGATGTCTCTAATACAAAGTCCAGATAAAACTAAAAGCAAGGTACTAGGCTTCCTCAGCCTCTAAGTCCTGAGCAACATCAACTGGCTCATAGGTGCCTCCAGGCTCCTACCCGTAATAAGTGTCACAGATAGCCTCCAACTCATCTACAACATATCCTAGTCAGGAGCGGAGCTAAGTATATCCAAGGAAATGAACATGAACATCATGGTATGAAAGAATACAGAAAAATATAGAAATACGAGAAATAAGAACATGACATGAAACCTGAAGATGAATACTGAAAAGTAAATACAGGGAACATGAAATGAGGCCTGAACATGAAATACACAATGAACCTGAAGTGTGCAATATATCAAAATACATCCAGAGTGTGTGATCGGCTTTGGTAGATTCAGGGAATATGAAATGGTACGGCATCGGTCCCGCATGCACGATGCGGGGCCTAAGCTATTCACATGAATAGTAACTCGGGTTTGATTACACATCTGTAGTATTTCCCCTCCCAGACACAAGTAAACTCAAGGAAACATGATACAATATAATCTCGTGAACTATCGTGTCAACCAGAAGATACAAGAATGAATATACAAGACATGAAGAAATGGACAAGTCCGAGGAGTATACTTGCCTTGCTCAGGGTGATCAAGTGTGGATAGTAAGGCTGGATATCCTCCTGTTTATGAGTTACAAGTTGATTAATAATCTGACTAATTCTAATTTGGTTATCAACAATTCTAATCATGATTTAACTAAAATTAAGATACATTAGTTTAGTCCTCTACTTAAAATCTATCTTATAATTCAGTTCTCTATTATGACTACACAATAATCTAAGCACAAGTTATCATAAAATATTACATCCAAGTTACAGTGTAATACTTCATGTGGCATGTAATCCCATATAACCATTAAACCTAGCTAACTTAGTTTAAGTGAGAACCTTGTTTAGAGAAGGACATTAATTATGAGCTTCCAAACATAGTCAATCATGAATCTGAACATGAGAGTGGTGCAAGGTTTTACACCAAAATCTAAATCACATAGGAATGATTCACATGTACCATATCATGTCCCTTACTCCAAGTGACCATGTCACAGCCTATACATCAATTCCAGGTGGGGTTCAGTCCTTAAATAGGACCGATATCAATCAGTCTTAACAGGCACTGATTTATAGTTCACTGTTACAAATCAGTCCCTAATAGGGCACTGATTATAGTTCAGCCCAGTTAAGGTGCTGAACCAATCGAGTCCTGGACATGACAGTCCTACACACTATTCTGAACTCAAGCTATAATCCCAGAGTCTGAACCACATTCATCTATTACTCGATTTCCTCAAGTTTACTTCATCAATGAAACTTACTATCTAGCCAAGGTTGCAGCTCAACTTACCTCTTTCTAAAAAATATCTAAAACTTCACTAATAGCTCTAAGGTTAAGTCCTAACTAGGAATTATATAATTTCAGTCCTTAAACAGGACATGGAAATAGTTCAGTCTCTAGTAGGACTGATATCAACAGTCCAGTCTATCAGTCTTGCCTGTTAGGATAGTCCAAGCCATTTCAACTTACTAATTCCCAGATTTAGTTAGTTCTCAGAATTGAGAGGTATTGATACACCCCATATAACTAAGGACTGGTTACCAATTAGCATGTTGTCACGACCTGCTCCTGAATAATCGGACACGAGTCGGACATGCCCAGCCTTCATCGATGGACACGACGAAGTAAGCTGTACAATTCTAAGGAAAACTCCAAGATACTAGATACATAAAATAACACAGCGTCTATACACGTTCCCAGAAAAGATCTCCACAATCTATCAAGTCAATACAACATCATCCGGAGACAAATCCGGTAACCAGAATAAATTTATACAATCCTGAACCCTCAATGTAATATACATGATACAACTCTAATAAACTAGAAAAATGATCTAATCTAGGGCACTGCAACTCTAAGTCCATCCTGAAACACAACTCTACCATCTTCGGGCTCTGGCCCAAGGTGGTACAACATCATCAAGAAGACCTGCAACGTATCATGTCAGAAAAAAGAGCAAAGTACAACCCCGACAAGAAGCACTAAACAATGTAAACTGAAATGCATGAAAAGAGTCACAATATGAACTATGGTACAAGACAGGAATATGAAAATGTGGTACATGAATAACAATGAAACTATAGTACCGAATCCAGAAACAATGAACTATACTATCAGTGTAACATCCATTTGAAATAACTATCAGAGTATGTGACCGGCTGGATAAACAATGAACAATGAGCACATGAATAATGGTATGGCTTAGAGTCCCACGTGCACGATGTGAGACCTAAGCTATTAGTCAATGCCTAGCTATAATAGGATTGGTCACATATCTGTAGTATTTCCTCACCCCAATGTACAAGTAAGAATAATGAAGTATGAACGATGAACGGTGAATAATGAACAATGAACAATCGTGTGTACAACGTGTCAATAAGAGAACATGAAGCAAGACAGAAATACAGAGTAAAGAGATCGAGTCAGTGTACTTGCCGTGCTCCAGGATGATCGGGAATAGTACAGTACAGATCTGAATGTCCACTTAGTATATGTACATGTGGGTTAGGATCTAAACAAAGACAATTTGCTAATGTAATACTTGTTATCTTAACAATTCACTAGTTAATACAATATTAACTTCTATCCTATACACTTGCTAACCTGTGGCACTAATCTATACATACATATATAATAGTCGAAGTACCATATACTAATAACAACAAGGTTTAATTTGGTATTAATATCCAAAGTGACTATTATGAAATATTCTCCAAAAATGAACATAAAGGTTTAGTAACCAAATTATAATCTATTATCAAAATAGTATGCTAAATTTATGTTTTTATAAAACTATTCATCTGTTAATTACTACATTAACTGAATTATATTGATAAGCATCCACACAAATTTCTAACTACTACTAATCAGTGAATTAAAGAATTTGTTGGATAATGAAACAAGAATTTTAAAGGAAAAAGTCCCAACTCAAATCCGAGTCCTTTGAATTTCTAATTCTCTGCCAATGGAACAACCCTGCTATAGTCCAACCTTTATTCTCCAAACACCAGTCCACCCAACTTATAGCAATAAAGCTAAAGTCAAAAGAGGTTATATACAAACCCAGGAACCAAATCTACTGAAACCCATCTTTCCTATTTCAAAGCATATAGCCAGAACCCACCTGAGCTTCCAAAACATAACATACACATGATACTCAACATTCATGCCCCAAATTCAAATTCCTGCTCGCGCCACCGCAACTCCAACTAACTGGACACTAGCCACTTGGATACGACCATACACCCCTGCCTTGCCCTGTCCTACCTGACACCAACTACTGCCAATATATCAAAAGCAAACTTTACTTAACAGTTGACCAAAACCCAGGAACACTAATTTCTGGTCCAACACATCGTAAAACTGTAGGAAATCGGCCAAACCATTTGAATATAACGGTTGTCACGCCCCAGAACCGGAATACTGGAGAGCGGGGGCGAACATAGCCAGCTACGTATATTAAAATGGAAACCACCTCGCTATACGGTCACGGCTGTCTCGATATGAGGGTTTACTACAAGCCAACGGTCTCTTAAGGTCAAGCCTATTGTCTCAATCTCAAGCAAGTAATATAGTTACAAGATGTTAGACCACCAAATATACAATAAAAGGCGTCCCAAATATTACATATTCAGCTGATCATGAAGCTAGTCGTACAAAATGCGAGGACTAGCAAGAGTTAAGTCATACATGATCAACCCTAGGATTTGTTAATCATGTTTACAGCCCGTAGGTAGACAGTAAGTAAAGGTGCATCGAGCTAACAGGTGCTCGTCGGCTAAACGCCTCAAAAGAATAAATTTACAATAGAGTGAGCGAAACAAAATAGAAAAAACCACTCGTAGCCCGGGTTCCTTCTAGTCGCCACCATCGGGCTGGAGGTTCGGTAGATCCTCGGGTGCTGCTCCGAAATCTGGACCCCAGAAAAAGCAAGTGCCACAAGGGAGGCCACGAAATAAGAACAAAAGCCAGCTTATCAGATCATAAAAAAATGAAGAAAAGTACAAATAATAAAAGCACATCAGGACAATAAACGACTAGGGACGTGGAACCATTCCGGGAGCCAGGTTACAACCCGTAAACCAAACAAGGACCGGGATTGTAACCCTTCGCCTGAATAGCACTCAGTCCCTGCCCATTTATTGTTAAGATAAGTAAAAGAATCATGTACAACCGGGTACAGGGACTAGACGAGACTAAGACAGGGCTGGACAACATCCATTCACAAGCGGCCAAGCAATTACTACGGCTTACTACTTTAACTAACTAGAGTTATCACAAACCTAATTACTAACAAGATGCAATAAGAATTTTCCAGTCCCAAGCCCTGCAGACTATCCAGTTATCCTTCTGCGGGTTAAGAGTATGGTTGGGTACATCGCCCAGGAGACGATATACCCTTAGGTGACTTAGAGGGTACAACACATGACAGTGTGCTGGAAATGTGCTCTACTCGTCGGTAAGCTACAAGTCCAATTAAAGCGCCCAGATAACGAGATTGCCTGTGACTGAAAATTCTCCATGAACTAAAGTTAAAGCTAGTCATTAACCTAATCCATATTCAGTGCGAATCCCTGACCGTGGGAACCAGGGAGTCACGTCCTAGACATGGTGCAAGACAAGACAAGTGGATTGCACAAGCAAGCAAGAAGGAACACCCACGGTATCAAGTTGGTTATATGAGTCGAGTTAGCTGTCGCAACAGCATCAAGTCAAGTCAAGTTACAAGTTACAAGTTACAAGTCAAGTCAGTGTGCCGCCACGGGCCACTATCAAGTTATCCAATTACCAGGGTTAATATGAATCACAGGTTACAAGTTAGTGTACACCCCCCTTCGGGTTACTATTAAGGAGATCGAAAAGTACCAGGATGATAAATCACAGAAATCAGGAAACCATATTAGCCATAAGCAAATCATCAAAACCGTGTCAAGTCGTGTCGAGCCAAGACAATCGTGTTATGTGGAACAAGATCTCAAAACTCCAATTAGCAATAGAGAAACCAAGCCCCAGAATTAAAACCAGAACACCATGATTAGTAGATTGCGCAAGGGGTTAGATTGCGCAAGAGAATGGGCTGCGCAGGGGTGAATGGCGCGGGGGATGGATGGCGCAGGGGTGCAGGTTGCGCTGGATCGGATGGCGCAGGATGCCAAGTGCGTACGAGCCGATGGCGTAGGGGACTAAGTACGCATGAACCAATGGCGCATGGACCAATGGCGCATGAACCAATGGCGCAGGGGGCCAAGTGTGCAATCGGGCAACGGCCAGGCTGCGCGGTCAGCGACCAGCGCTAAAGAGCGCGGCGCGGGGGAATGTTGCGCGATTCAGCCCAGGGGGCATGAGCGCAAGTCAGTCCTGCGCTAAAGAGCGGAGGCCGAGAGGGAGCTGGCACAATCAAGCCTTGCTCTAAAGAGCGCAGGCCGAGGGGTCTTCTTCTCCAAGGCTGAGATGAACTTCTCACGAACACCAAAACTTCAAATCTTCATATCTTGGCCAAATCAAAACCAAATTTGGATTTTCAAAGGTCTAACTTGGGTAAAATTGAATTCTCTTCCACATGGAAGCATCAAAATAAGCAAAAATCAAAGTTTAATAGATCAAAACCAAGAATTTTCGAAAATGGTTAAAACCTAGATCTAGAAAAATGGAAGCTCCAAATTACAAAATGCCAAGTTCTAATGTTGTTCTCCATGGCCTAATCTAGCTAATGGACAAATAGAATGTGGTACTTATTTGGTGGCAAGGTGCACTTGCCTATGGGTGGAGGTGTTGTGTGGAGAAAGGAGGAAGAAGAAGATGGAAAAATTAATGGAAATAAAGAGGAGAGAGAAAAGTTAGGTGGGATTTAATGGTGGAGGATATGTTGTGTTGAGGGTGGAGGTTAGCTAAGGTATTCCAAATGCATGTTGAACCAAACTAAACCAATCCTTCTCCACGAAATAAAACCAAGCCAACTAAAACCGAGCCGAGCCGAAACCCAAAATACGAGAAAAACCCAAAATTCTACAAGTCAAGAAAAATAAAAATGTATGCCAAAATCCAATTACGAGTATTAATACGAAATACGGGAAACGGGGGTGACAACTCTACCCACCTTAAAAGAATTTCGTCTTCGGAATTTAATCAAGGAGCTAGAGACTGCCACGGCAAGTTACGCTAAGCACCAACAACTACACTAAGCAGTTCAATCATACATGCAAGCAAGGGATGGAAAGCATAAGGCATAAGGAAGACATTATACCTTACGAATCAAACAAGTCGGGATATCGCGATCGGATGTCGTCCTCACGCTCCCACGTTGACTCACCTAGAGAGTGATGACCCCAAGCAACACGGACTAAACTAATAGTCTTGTTCTTGAGTATCTTCTCTCTCCGGTCCAATATAGACACGGGCCTCTCCTCATACGAAAGGTTGGTACCAACAACCAGTTTCGAATGATCTAGGATATGGCTCGGGTCCGGGATATACCGTCGTAATTGGGACACATGGAATACATCATGCACCTCACTTAGCGACGACGGAAGAGCAAGACGATAGGATACATCTCCTACTCGCTCCAGGATATCGAACGGCCCTATATACCTAGGACTAAGCTTTCCCCGTATGCCAAAACGAATTATGCTGCGGTTATGTGAGATCTTAAGGAATACATGGTCGCCGATAGCAAACTCTAAGGGACGCCGATGGGCATCGGCCCAATGCCGCTGGCGATCTTGGGCAACTCGAAGATGGTCCCGGACTCTTCTGACTACTTCAACAGTCTGGGCAATCATTTCTGGACCGAACATCTGCCTCTCTCCAATATCATCCCATGCTAGCAGGGATCTGCACTTCTTGCCATACAGAGCTTCGAACGGAGCCATCTGAATACTGGCCTGGTAACTATTGTTGTACGAGAACTCCACCAGGTACAGGTGATCTTCCTACGAACCACCGAAGTCAAGTGTACAAGATCTCAACATGTCTTCAAGGTCTGGATTGTGCGCTCTGACTGGCCATCTGTCTGCGGATGATATGCTGAACCGAACTGGAGACGAGTCCCCAAACTCTCTTGCAGGCTACGCCAAAAGTGTAACGTGAATCTTGAATCCCTGTCTGAGGTAATACTGACCGGTACCCCATAAAGCCTGATAATCTGTCTGAGGTACATCTCCGCTAGCTGAGCTGTAGACTGCCCAACTCTGAATGGGAGAAAATGAGCCACCTTCTTGAGCCGGTCAACTATAATCCAAATGGCATCTCGACCAGCTGGGGATCTAGGTAATCCAGTCACAAAATCCATGGTCACATGCTCCCACTTCTATTCTGGAATCGGCAAGGGCTGAAAAAGTCCAGCGGGCCTCTGATGTTCAGCTTTAACCTGCTGGCAAACCAAACACCGAGAGAAAAATCGGGCTATCTCTCTCTTCATGCCATTCTACCAGAAATGCTGACGAATATCACGGTACATCTTCGTGCTACCAGGATGAATTGAATACTGTGAACTATGAGATTCTGCCATGACCTCTTGTCTGATATCTCCACTGGATACACAAAGACGAGTGCCATATCGAAGTGTACCATCTTCATGAATGCACAACTCTGGCCTTCTTCCTGCCTCACACTCTGCTCTGAGCCACTGAATCTTGGAATCTGTAGATTGCGCCATCCGGATCCTCTCAACTATGCTGGACTGAACCTGTAGACTGGCCATCAACGCCACATTGGTAGGAAGAACCACTTCAATTTCCATCTTCTGAAGATCTGCCAATAACTCTGGTTGCGCCGTTAGGAAGTAAACTCTGGCTCTCCTGCTCAATGCATCTGCTACAACGTTGGCCTTTCCTGGATGATACTGCAAATCCATATCGTAGTCCACCAATAGCTCGAGCCATCTTCTCTGTCGCATATTAAGGTCCTTCTGGGTGAAAACATACTTCAGGCTCTTGTGATCAGTAAATATCTCCACTCTGTCTCCATACAAGTAGTGTCTCCACAACTTAAGTGCAAATACTACTGCTGCCAGCTCCAAGTCGTAGGTCGGGTAATTCTTCTCATGATCACGAAATTGACGTGATGCATAAGATATTACCTTCCCATGCTGCATCAAGACACATCCCAATCCTTTGCCTGAAGCGTCGCAATAAACTATGAACCCTCCGGTCCCATCTGGAAGTGTGAGAATGGGAGCCGTTATCAAACCTCGCTTCAACTTCTTAAATGATTCCTGGCACTTTGCTGTCCAAGCAAACTGCACATCCTTGTGGGTCAACTGGGTCATTGGCGCCGAAATCCTAGCAAAATCTGAAATGAATCGCCGGTAGTAGCCGGCCAATCCAAGAAAACTGTGAACCTCTGCCGCTGAACTAGGTACTGGCCATGACTCGATAGCCACAATCTTCTGGGGATCCAATTCTACTCCTCCTCGAGTAATGATGTGACCCAAGTACGAAATACATCAAGCCAGAACTCGCATTTGCTAAACTTGGCGTACAACTGATGCTCTCTAAGCGTCTGAAGGACGATTCTGAGATGCTGCTCGTACTCTGCTTTGTTCTTGTTGTAGACCAGGATATCATCTAGGAACACGATCACAAACTGATCCAAGTAAAGCATAAAAATGTGATTCATGAGGTCCATGAATACGGCTGGCGCATTGGTCGCTCCAAAGGGCATAACAAGAAACTCCTAATGCCCATACCTCGATCTAAACGCTGTCTTTGGGATGTCCTGCTCTCTGACTCTGATCTGGTGGTATCCTGACCGCAAGTCTATCTTCGAAAACACTAAAGCCCCTCTGAGTTGATCAAACAAGTCATCTATCCTCGGGAGAGGGTATCTGTTCTTGATTGTTACTGAGTTCAAGGTACGATAATCTACACATAACCTGGACGTACCATCCTTCTTTTTCACAAGAAGCATCGGGGCTCCCCAAGGAGATCCACTTGCACGAATGAATCCCTTGGTCCTGAGTTCTTCAATCATCTTGTACAAAATCTCCAACTCTGAAGGCGCCATTCTGTAGACTCGCCCTGATACTGGTGCTGTCCCGGGGATCAAGTCTATAGTAAACTCGATCTCCCGCTCTGGCGGCATCCCTGGGAGCTCCTCTGGAAAGACATCTGGAAACTCTTCAACTATCCGGGACAACTGTACTGCTGCTACTGCCATCCATAATACTGGGGAAGATGGCTCCACTGCGCTTCTGGAAAATGAAAACTCTGGTTCTCCTGGAATACTAAAGACAACCCTGCCAATGTGGCAGTCTATCCTAGCATACTGGTTCTTCAACCAATTCATGCCTAAGACTACATTATAGTCTGCCATAGGGAACGTTATAAATCTAGCGGGGAACTCTCTACCGCTAACTACGATCCGACACGAGAAAAACACTCGATCTACTCCCACAAGACCATTACCAGTAAGTATATTGAGCCTCACTGATAATGACTCGGGCTCCAATCCTATCCGTGTCGCGAATCGTGCAGACATGAATGAATGCGATGCACTAGAATCAAATAATACCAATGCTGGAGAGGAGTTGACAAGAATAGTACCTGCCACTACCTCACCTGGTGCAACTTTTTCTTCCATAGTCATCATCATAGCCTGACCTCTAGCTGCGGGTCCCCTCTGCTGGAAACCTCTCTGCCTGCTCTGCACTTGGGCTTGGGTGTACTGCTGCTGGTTCTGCTGATGAAACGCCTGGGCCTGAGGCAACAATGGCCTCGGGTACTGCTGCTGCTGCATAGGTGCTGGTCCCCTAACCGATGAACTGGTTAGGTTGGAGGAGGATGAACTACCCCTATTCGGGCAGGCTCCTATCTTGTGATCCGCTGCTCCACAAGCTAGGCACAATCCTTGTGCCCTACGATAATCTGCCACCATAGGGCCTGGCATCCCACAATGAGAATATTCCATCACGGAAGTCTGCTTCTGCTTCTGCTGCTGCGGGTACGTCGGGGTCGAATGCTGAACCGACGTTACTGAGGCCGCCCGCCTCGGAGTTCCAATAGTCAAACTTCTAGCTACCGGGGCTGGAGCTGATGATTTGTGCATCTGACTGTGGGACCGTTTCCTACCTCCGGTCCTATCCACAATCCTCTGGTAGGTGTACTCATGCCTCCTGGCTACTCTCAATACTGCATCGAACGTCTGGTGCTCGAACTGCTCGACTGCCAACAAGATCTCCAAATACGGTCCCTGCTGGAACCGCTGGGCCCTATCAAACTCGGTCGCCACCAAGGTAGGGGCAAACCTACTGAGTCTAGAGAACTCAGATGCATAACTGTCGACCGATCTGCCTCCTTGCTTCAAGTTGGTAAATCTCGTCTGTAGGTCGTACCGAGCTACAGCATCAAAATACTTCGTCTGGAATCTTTCTCTAAATACAGCCCAAGCAATGGGTGCCACTAATCCCATGGCTTGCGCCGCCCACCAATTGTGAGCTAAGTCCAGTAACTGTAGGCATACCACCGCCACCTTCTCATTCTCAGGTGTCCTGGCTGCTTCCAGAATCACCTCGGTATCCTGAAGCCAAGCGTCCGCGGCAATCGCATCTTCGCTGCCGTCGAAGAAGGGAGGGTTCAAGCGCTTGAAGCTGTTGGTCGCGCTGTTTCCTGGATGACTGCCTCTGGTCAAAGCATCTGCCACTACCTGGAGCAAGGCGTCTCCTCGACGATCCTGGGAAGCTATCAAGGTCCTGATAAGACCTACCAAGGTGCCATCATCCGGCTCTGCAGGCTGGACGGGCCGAACTGGGGGTTCTCCTCCAGTAGGCACAACTCTGGAGGCTACTCCGGAGTGCAGGGCTTGATCTCCGGGCTGCTGGTCCATGGGAAGTGCTCCACCTTGCTGATCGGCGGGGTCAGGTGCAGTGCCGCTGAAGAAGACGACACAAGGAAAGTAATAAGGAAGGACCAGGACAGATCAACGAAACAAGCACATGATCAGGGCAAGAAGCCAGAGATGTAGAGGATATGAATGGAGATCAAGGACGGGTATTGATTGAGACATCTATCCGGTAAACCCTCACATATCTTGAATACCAAGACCTGCATGGGCCACCACTTAAACCATGTCACGCCCCAGAACCGGAATACTGGAGAGCGGGGGCGAACATAGCCAGCTACGTATATTGAAATGGAAACCACCTCGCTATACGGTCACGGCTGTCTAGATATGAAGGTTTACTACAAGCCAACGGTCTCTTAAGGTCAAGCCTATTGTCTCAATCTCAAGCAAGTAATATAGTTACAAGATGTTAGACCACCAAATATACAATAAAAGGCGTCCCAAATATTACATATTCAGCTGATCATGAAGCTAGTCGTACAAAATACGAGGACTAGCAAGAGTTAAGTCATACATGATCAACCTTAGGATTTGTTATTCATGTTTACAGCCCGTAGGCAGACAGTAAGTAAAGGTGCATCGAGCTAACAGGTGCTCGTCGGCTAAACGCCTCAAAAGAATAAATTTACAATAGAGTGAGCAAAACAAAATAGAAAAAACCACTCGTAGCCCGGGTTCCTTCTAGTCGCCACCATCGGGCTGGAGGTTCGGTAGATCCTCGGGTGCTGCTCCAAAATCTGGCCACACAAAACCAGCTGGGTCAAACCCCAGAAAGAGCAAGTGCCACAAGGGGTGCCACAAAATAAGAACAAAAGCCAGCATATCAGATCATAAGAAAATGAAGAAAAGTACAAATAATAAAAGCACATCAGGACAATAAACGACTAGGAACGTGGAACCATTCCGGGAGCCAGGTTACAACCCGTAAACCAAACAAGGATCGGGGTTGTAACCCTTCGCCTAAATAGCACTCAGTCCCTGCCCATTTATTGTTAAGATAAGTAAAACAATCATGAACAAGGGTAACCGGGTACAGGGACTAGACGAGACTAAGACAGGGCTGGACAACATCCATTCACAAGCGGCCAAGCAATTACTACGGCTTACTACTTTAACTAACTAGAGTTATCACAAACCTAATTACTAACAAGATGCAATGAGAATTTCCCAGTCCCAAGCCCTGCAGACTATCCAGTTATCCTTCCGCGGGTTGAGAGTATGGTTGGGTACATCGCCCAGGAGACGATATACCCTTAGGTGACTTAGAGGGTGCAACACATGACAGTGTGCTGGAAATGTGCTCTACTCGTCGGCAAGCTACAAGTCCAATTAAAGCGCCCAGATAACGAGATTGCATGTGACTGGAAATTCTCCATGAACTAAAGTTAAAGCTAGTCATTAACCTAATCCATATTCAGTGCGAATCCCTGACCGTAGAAACCAGGGAGTCACGTCCTAAACATGGTGCAAGACAAGACAAGTGGATTGCACAAGCAAGCAAGAAGGAACACCCACGGTATCAAGTTGGTTATATGAGTCGAGTTAGCCGTCGCAACAGCATCAAGTCAAGTCAAGTTACAAGTTACAAGTTACAAGTCAAGTCAGTGCGCCGCCACGGGCCACTATCAAGTTATCCAGTTACCAGGGTTAATATGAATCACAGGTTACAAGTTAGTGTGCACCCCCCTTCGGGTTACTATTAAGGAGATCGAAAAGTACCAGGATGATAAATCACAGAAATCAGGAAACCATATTAGCCATAAGCAAATCATCAAAACCGTGCCAGGTCGTGTCGAGCCAAGACAATCGTGTTATGTGGAACAAGATCTCAAAACTCCAATTAGCAATAGAGAAACCAAGCCCCGAAATTAAAACCAGAACACCATGATTAGTAGATTGCGCAAGGGGTTAGATTGCGCAAGAGAATGGGCTGCGCAGGGGTGAATGGTGCAGGGGATGGATGGCGCAGGGGTGTAGGTTGCGCTGGGTCGGATGGCGCAGGGTGCCAAGTGCGCACGAGCCGATGGTGCAGGGGACCAAGTACGCATGAACCAATGGCGCATGGACCAGTGGCGCATGAACCAATGGCGCAGGGGGCCAAGTGCGCAATCGGGCAACGGTCAGGCTGTACGGTCAGCGACCAGCGCTAAAGAGCGCGGCGTGGGGGAATGCTGCGCGGTTCAGCCCAGGGGGCATGAGCACAAGTCAGTCCTGCGCTAAAGAGCGCAGGCCGAGAGGGAGCTGGCGCAATCAGGCCTTGCTCTAAAGAGTGCAGGCCGAGGGTTCTTCTTCTCCAAGGCTGAGATGAACTTCTCAAGAACACCAAAACTTCAAATCTTCATATCTTGGCCAAATCAAAACCAAATTTGGATTTTCAAAGGTCTAACTTGGGTAAAATTGAATTCTCTTCCACATGGAAGCATCAAAACAAGCAAAAATCAAAGTTTAATAGATCAAAACCAAGAATTTCTAAAAATGGTTAAAACCTAGATCTAGAAAAATGGAAGCTCCAAATTACAAAATGCCAAGTTCTAATGTTGTTCTCCATGGCCTAATCTAGCTAATGGACAAATAAAATATGGTACTTATTTGGTGGCAAGGTGCACTTGCCTATGGGTGGAGGTGTTGTGTGGAGGAAGGAGGAAGAAGAAGATAGAGAAATTAATGGAAATAAAGAGGAGAGAGAAAAGTTAGGTAGGATTTAATGGTGGAGGATATGTTGTGTTGAGGGTGGAGGTTAGCTAAGGTGTTCCAAATGCATGTTGAACCAAACCAAACCAATCCTTCTCCACGAAATAAAACCAAGCCAACTAAAACCGAGCCGAGCCGAAACCCAAAATACGAGAAAAACCCAAAATTCCACAAGTCGAAAAAAATAAAAATGCATGCCAAAATCCAATTACGAGTATTAATACGAAATACGGGAAACGGAGGTGACAACGGTCATATGAATTCAGAGGATTAGAAGGAAACGAAGGAAACCACATGACTCAATCTCAGAAATTATACAACCTAATTGAAAAAAATCAGAAAAAGAATTAAATAATCACTAAGACAAGTTCAAAATAGGAATTAAATCAACATACTAAAATAATTTCAATTAAGAATTATACAATGCAATAGAAATTATACAAACTAATTGGTAATCAAATCGAATAGGAAGACCCCCGCCCTTTTTGCTAAAATCCATTCCTAGCTGATCTCTTACACACGACCCCAATGTTGAATCTCCCAGGAATGGACACGACCACTGCAGGACACGAACCAAACTGGACACAAATCAACCCAATCTCCCCCGCGTTCCAATCGTAACCCTGCCCCAACACCCCATCAATGCTAAAATCGAAATGATGTAAAACTCGACATTAGAGAAATTAAAATGCTACCTGAGTATAGGGAATCCGATCTGGAGCTAAGACTCAACCTCACAGTGTCGAATATGATCTTTATGTGTCCTCTAGCAACTCGAGTCCAAATGCTAACAATCCAATTCTCTTGCCGTCCTCGATGTCTTTTCAATCTGCTATCCCAGTCAATTGACCAGACCAGGAAAGAATAATTCAAGCACGAAATAATTCTTCAGGAACATAATAATTTCCCAGAATGTGAACAAAATTAGCATTGACACAATAGCTTACCGATTGATTTCACAATTCTACAGTTCTTCGAGTAGTTCCTTGGTCTGTCTTTGAATTCTGAATGAACAAATACTCCTTACTCGGACAATGGCAGCACAGGGACGAACCGATTAGTTCGTCAATTTAAGAGTGATCAACTGATCGAGTGGGATGCCGAATCAACGAACATATTCCAGTATTGGTTCAGATCATAGGGAACTCGATCAGAAAGGAGGATCAAATCGATAGTTACTTGATTTTTTTAAAATAATTCAAAAGAATTTATCGAGTCTTACCGATAGTTTGGTTGGCCGATGGATGAAGATGAGGTGTCCATCCGAGCTCGCAATGGTGTTGTCGGAGGAAGAACGAACCGCCTAAGGAAAGAGACACCGTCGTCGTCGGTCGATCACCGGAGTGAAGGATGTCGTCGAGAAGAGGCTTGTACGGTCGAGTGCTGATGCCAGGTAGTTTAATCGCCTGCGGCGGCAACGGCGGCATATGCCATGGCCGAAATCAGAACTTAGGGTTAGGGTTAGGAGAGATTGAGGAAAAGTTTGGGGAAGAGGTGGAGCTCTGCCTCCCAAATTTCACAAGGTTAATTATGAGGAGGAGAGAGGAATTAGAGAATTAATAGAGATTAGGAAAGGAATAAACATTTGCAGAAAACCCCAAAAGAATAGAATATTTCCACATAAGCCCTTCTACCCAATAAAATTAATCACAGAAGTCCTTCCTTTTTTCACAAATTGCAAAAATACCAAAAATTCAGTTAAAAAATTTTAAAAATGAGAGGGGGCCACTAAATTAGTTATAACAAACTTTCAAATTTTAAAACAAATCCTGCTCCCAAATTCATTCACTCCAAAATATTCATTATTTATATATTTATAGAAAAAGGAATGAAGTATTATTATTAAAATTTTAAATTCTACTAAAAATGGGAAAAGTGGAGTTACACATGTACTCTTCATAACCATAATACTGACAAATTCAATTGTTCACAAGTATCAGTCCTCTAATAGGACTGCTACCAAAGTAACTGAACTAAGACAGTCTCAACACAAACAATTTCCAATTCGAAACTGAAACTTGGTTCCTATAGCCTACACCAAAATCAAGGAATAAAGATCTAAACTCATCATGAGTTCAAAATGATTTGCTAAAACATCTACAGTCCAAAGCATTCCTGCTATACCATTACACTACATACTACCTTCCAGGAAAGTAGGGTAGTGTAGTAGTCAGAGGCATATAGAACCTGGTCCCTATAAGTCAGAGCATAGGTTGCAACCCAGGGCTCTAACTCAGGGTGGTTTCCCTTAGGCTTAGTTCAACTATTACAAATGGAAATCAGGTATGGTGATACTAACATGATTGCAATGCATATATCCTAATTAATTGAGAATAGGAAGTTGCAACTACACTAATCTGAGATTACATTTCAAGAATTGAACTGACACTGAGGATGTCTCTAACTGAACATAATCAGCCAATGGTTGTCTTCACAACCTTGACTTCAATCTCAGCCAAAGCTTAGTAAAACTCTCCCAATATATTTTACATGCACTAGACTGTTCCAGGAATTTAGAAGACAAAGGTACACTCTATATAGATCATAATCCTCATCTTTATGCATCAATAATAATACTACTAATTCTATTAATCAGGTATATAGGGTTTTGATCACAACTGATCCTTATTGGCCAATCAAGTTCAAAATAACTATCATAAACATCCCTAAATTTCACAGAGTGACAATTTATTGACAGGTATCTGATAAATGATAGGTTCTAATTTACCAATTGTTCTTCTTAATTTAATTCAAAATCGAACTAATCTGCTAACAGTATTCAGAACAAGGTTCAGGGGAAAGTCACAACAGCAATCTCTCCAAAACATTAAATACAACTCAGTCCACAGTACTTCTTCCCAATCATACCAAGGAAAATTAAATAAGATTTCAAAGAATTACCTGAAGACAAGGATCAAACTTGTCGTAACAACACAGTCACGAGACTTCGAACACGAATCACTTGATATACAAGCTGCCAGTCTCTGTTGAGGCAATTCAACAAACACGTTTCAAACATAAATGTGATCACTCCGGTTAGCTTAATAAAATCCTAAATATCAAGAAAATGGATGAAAACCAAAATACTTACAGGAAAATGATCTCGATGGGAATAATCCAGATCAGTCAGACTCCACAAAATCAAATAGTCCTCTATAATTTAAACCAGAGCAAAAATGAACCAAAATCAATAATTACACAGAGTTCTTCACCAATTTGATTTAGGAAGGATCATACTCACCAGATTCTTAAATCAGAGTATGAGGAGAGTGATCGCTTTAATTATGAAATCTAGATTGACTCGATCCACTGGCAAACTCAAATTGATTCTCCTGTTTGAAGAATTGAGTTCACAGCTTCGATCTGAAAGTTCAGATCTATGGATCAAACTGGTCCAAAGAGAATTTTCCAAAAACAATTAGAATTCAGGATCGATTCGAGAACAACAAGGACTTACCGAGATTTGCAGATCGATGAAGGAAGTGATCGTCGAAGCCGTGGCAATTGAAGGAGTAGGTGTCGAAAGAAGGATGTCACCGTTAGGAATCCTCACTATAAGGACGCTTCTGCTGCTGGTGGCTCGAACGCCTAATCTGTCGATGCATCGATCGCCTCCTTGATCAGCATCCTCGCCATCACGTCAGAATATGGATTAAGGTTCTTCAAGGTTGAAGAAGGAAGAGATGGAGATTGAGCTCTCAATTGGAAGAATCATATGGTTTAAATAGGTTGTAGGCTCAAAAATTCTCTATAGAATTCAAATTGGCGCCAATTGCAGCAACCTCTCAGTAGTGGAGAGTACTGAAGAACGGTTATGGTTTTAAAAATTTAAAATCTGATCCCAAACAAACCCTTTTATTTATAAGAAGAATTAATGGGCTGAGAAGCCCAGGCCCATTTCTAAACAAACAAAAGAGAAATAAAATATCCAACTTGTTTCTCAAATATATTATAAAAGAAATATTATGAAACAATTAATTAAGGATAGTTATAAATTTATTTTAAAAATATATATTGAGAAGTAGGGTTACAGGTCAAGTCCTTGACCAAGAGTGACCTGAGTGCCACTTTTGAGAAGATTCTAGTAGGTGCCCTAGCAGCAAAGGATGATCTTGAGCTGAAGCTCAATCAGGGACGAGACGCTCATGGAGCCAGCAGCAACGGAGGCCAGGCCTAGAGGCCTCACGTACAGATTCAATAGCAACAGTAGCAGAGGCCTGTTCAATAGCAATTTCAGGGCCAGGGACATACACTTTACCAACAGGCACCCAGGCAGCAGCCCATTAGTTTTACTTTCTACAAGAAGTCGGGTCATGGATGGAATGACTGTAGAAAGAGACTAGGCAGATGTTTACTTTGTGGTTCAGCGGAGCATCAATGTAGGGAGTGTCCCAAGAACCAGACACTATTGACTCAGGCAGCAGCAGGAGCTAGGGCTCCGACAGGGCAGCAGAGGGGACCACCATTACAGACTCAGCATCAAAGGTTTTTCCAGCATCAGCAGCAGGCCAGAGGAGGAGGCCAGTAAGGGCGAGCTTTCGCCATGACAGTTGAGGATGCACAGGCAGTAGGAGGGATACTTGCTGGTTCTGTTCTTCTCGATTCTATTACCACTTTTGTCTTATAATAACTATCTTGAAATTCAATTCCGACAGTTTTGTCTACCTCCTTATTCGTCGATAAATTTGATTCTTAGTATTCTGTGTTGATTTTAATTTTTTTCCAACATAAGTGTATGGGCTAGGTCACCTCAGTTATGGAATTTAGAATTTTCTACAGTCATATTAGCTAGCATAGTGAGGACATATAGTCGGATTTTGGACGTATTTCTCGGGTGTGGGAATTTATGGTTTTCGCGGCCAAGTATGCGATAATGCGAAAATTTTAAATACCATAATTCTAGAGGTATGTACCTTAGTTGGGGACTCTATGATTATCGTAGCCTTGCTTACTAGTATGACAAAGATTCTGAGTCTCATGATTTTGGACATACGCATATGATTATAGGATTGTATGATTAGAGACTTTGATTGATTGGGGGTTTGACCTAGAAAGAGTACGACCATCTTAATTTCGAGGACGAAATTCTTCGAAGGAGGGTAGACTTGTAACACCCACTTTTCTAAATGAGGGTAATTTTGAACTTTTGTAATTTTAGTCTTTTAATAATGAGATTTAAATCATGTTATGATTTTTGGTAATTTTTTATTCTTTTAAAACTATTTTAATGGGTGATTTGTGATTTGTGATTTTGGTGTTTTGCTAGCGAAACCCTAGATACTACTTGACCTAGAGACTAACCATGACCAAGGGAACCTATCCATGTGATTAGGGTGATTTATTTCTACATTTTTGCCCAAGGGTATTTTGGTCATTTTGATTTTTGTGAATTATTTATTGCATTGGTGTTGTAATTTTGACTTTTGCTAGTTGTGACTTTAGAGACTATCCTAGAGTTTGACTTTAATTTTGGTGACTTAGTTAGCATGGTAGAATGGTATGGGACCCTAATCTAACTTAAGTTGGTCTTAGTTGACTTGAGTGTGGCTAGGTTTCATAAGAGGATTGGAAGAGTTTTGCATTTGGACTTATGGCTAAGGAGTTAAGCTAGCTAGCTAACAATCTTGGCCCAAAGCCCATCATGAGAAACCCTAACCCTAGCTCTTCATTTAGCCAGCCACCACAGCCACTTAAGACCTAATTTCCCCTATAAAGTCTCTCTTCGTGACCACTTGCCTCTTTTAGAAATCCCCCTTTAGGAAACCCTAATTTCTTCCCCCTTTATCATTCCTCACCATTTCTCCACCAAATTGATCCCAATCTTTTGCAATTGGTTCTAAATCTGGAATAGAGGTTGAAGGAGGCTAGCTTTCAAGGAGGGGAGCTCATTTGGACATTGCTTGAGGAAGGGGACTTCACAATTTAGGACTTTTTCATTGAGATTGACTCTCAATAGGTAATCCCTTCAAATCACCTCTAAATCCTGATTTCTTTTCATAGATGCATCCATCTAGGTGTCCCCTAGCTGTAGGTGAAGTTTGGTAGGAATTAGAATTAGTTTGGTGTCCGTATCGGACACGTATCAGTGTCATTACTTATGTATTTGACGAAATACCTCAAAGGGGTTTTTGTTCATATTTTTGAAATCTATTTGAATAGGATTGTAGCCCTATATATGTACTTTGATTTTCATAAAGACTGAGCCTATTTTTGTATCGTGTCCGTGTCCAAAATGGCCACGGACACGCAATACGAGCCCCCGTACGGTTGCCCTGCTACTCGACCCTGTTTGCGGATACGACAAGCCACGTGGACACGTGCCACTTGACACAGAGGTGGGGGCGACCAATGACAATCCCCCTCGAGTTTCATGGCATCTTGTGTCATGTCGGACACAAAATCGAGGTTGTACGGGTTCGCACAGACACTGTGCGTACGGTTCAGTCACGTCTGATATGCGTCTCGTACGACACGTGGACACGTCGTGGTCGTATTTCAGGGTGTCGACCCTCTAACCCTAGTCCCCCTCGACCACTGTGCACGAGCATGACCCTTCTCGTGCTGTGTGTCGAGCCCAGTCGAGCTTGACATGGCCGTACGAGGCAGCCTTCACTGTCTGTTCTGATACATACTACATTTCAAATTTTGATACTGTGTGTCCTGATTTTTGGATACGTTTAGGGCCACGAGGACACGTCAGGTATGTCTCTAACTCTGTGCACGTGTTTCACTAAATTATTTCAAGTTTGTTGTTTTAATTTTTGGGTTTTCATTTGAATATTCATGAACATGTACTGCAGTTTCAGGTTTTTGATTTATTGGGATTGAGTCCTACTTCCTGAGATTTGAAGGATATTAATAATTGTTTTGATCCCCCAGTATTATGAAGATGTTGTGGTGGATTGGGTTTGTTAACTGAGAAATATTACATTGATGATTGAAATGAATTGTTAACTGAGATTAGTTGTAACAGTAAAAACCTGTGTTTACCTTAACTATGACTGAGTAATTGATACATGGGATTGATATATGGTTGTTAATATATATATGTTAACTGGGCTGCAAACTGAGTTGAACTTTAATGAGATGTTCATGTATGCACCTGAGGATGTAATCACTGCTAACCTATGCCATGAACCTGAGAATTAAACCCTCTATATGCCATGAACCTGAGAACATAAACCCCTCACTGTCACTTTAATTTATACTCACTGCTATCATTAATTCACTCACATGTCACACTTTTTCCTTACTGCTACTTTCAGTCCACTATCACACTTTCACTCACTCATTTGTTCACTCATTCAAATTTTTATCTCACTGTCACAGTTTTTCAGTTCATATTACACACACACACACACACACACCCCCCCTATCACTCACTGTTACACCCTTAACACACACACATTTGACTGAGATACACACACTCATATAGTCCCCTCCCCCTTTTATTTTTCCCTTTCCTATATGTATGTAATGTATCTATGGATGTAATCTATCCATATTTGTAATGTATATATGTAAATATATTGTAATGTATATATGTATGCATTGTAATGTATATATGTATGCATTGTAGTGTATGGATGCATGAATGTAAATGTATGAATGCCTGTATGCATATATATTATGTATATATAATACAATGTATGCAAGATATGTATGCTTGGATACATGTATGTATATAGTAATATAATGCATTGATGAATATGCATGTAGGCATGTAAGGAGGTGTACTTGTAGTGTGATGCAAGGTATTGTATGTAGGCATGAATGCATATATGAATGCATGTATATAATATAATGCATGAATAATGTAATGTATGTAATGTGTAGATGTAATGTAAGAATACATATAATTTAGGTACATATACATGTATGTATACATGTATTTATGTATAGTATATAGACTTGTGTGGCTCATTTTGGCTTGGTAATGTGTTTGAGTGCTAGCCTAGGCTTGGTTAGGCTTAGTAAGACTTGTTGGACTAGGCTTGGACCTAGTATGGCTTAGTTGACCTAAATTGACTAATGTAGTTGACTACAGTTGATTAAGAGTTGACTTTAGTCTAGAATGACCTAGAATTCATATAGAATGTATTATAATCTTCAGTATTACCATTCTGGACATGTTGTGACCTGTGTTGCTCTAAATAGGACTCATCTACTCTGTCTGGACATATACACTTACCAGATACTCAGGATATCAGGCGAGTATATTCTCTGATCATTTCATACTTGTTAGGATTTATATTCTTGATCTAGATTACTTTACTTGATGCTGTCACGTTGTTAACACAGATTAGTACTATATGGATCTTTATATTGAGATGTTATTCCCCTCGGAAGCATCGGGTACATCATATTATGTGCATTTTACTTTCATCATGTACTCCTGTACTTTCATTATTCATGTATACTCTTGTGATTCATGTACTCTTATGTTCACAGAGCCCTCATATATACCTTCATGTACACCCATTTATGGGCCCTTATGTGAAATATTATATAATAACATAACTTATCTGGATCCTTGTGTATTGATTGGGGTACGAGGGAGTAAAAGCAGTCATGTGAACAATTCCAAATTAGTATAATCATTGTACAAACTCTTTAGTGTAATCATGTGCAAATTCAAGCCGTTCACTTGTCTATCTTGTACTCTACATCACTAGTCACTGATAGTTCTCTAGTTATAGTAGCTATTTACCTTACAGTTCTCTCTCTTTTACTATATGTACTTTCTTTCAGCATTTCATGTATTTTACTCTATTGCATGCTTTATATTCCTGTCTTAATATGAACTGTTGAGATTTTGTGCTCGTTTCTGTCCTGACTGGACCTGTTAAAAATATTACAGAGGATGATGAGGACCTTTGCCCCATCTATTATGGAGCTGCCATAGATGACACCTGCGACTTGGACCTTCAGCAGGATCCATCAGCAGTAGAGGATGGCACCCCTATAGTTTAGGCTAGTTAACTTATACTTCTATCTTATTTTGATGTCTTGTCTCATTTGGATACATTTATGTTTATATTTGGGATCTTATTATTATTCTGGATTTTTTGTGGATATGTTATCTTAGACAGTTAGACTTCTTCTTCTGTTGTATTTCACTGGGTGATTTTCATTATCTATCTATCTTATTGTACTTCTACCTTAGTTGTGATTGAGCTGTACATTTCTGTAATGTCCTCTATTTGGAGTTTATATACTGTACAGGTACCTTATAATTGTTAGATGTATGTAACCTAGGACAGTGTTCTACCACCGACGTTGCGGCGTAGGCTGGACGTACCCACTTTTTGTGCCCCTACACTGGGTACGGGTCGTGATACACGAGCCTAGATTTATGCTCGTACAAGGCTGTTTTATAACGGTCGATTACAACAGCTTGCAACGGGGTCGTCGCACAAAAGTTCCAAGCAGAAATATTGAATATACAAAGGCAACACAAGCATTGAAACAAAATCAGAGTCTTTATTGATAATGAACATACGATTACGAAGGTAAGTAGCTAAGATTACAATCACTCAAGCTCACTTTTCTCTCATTTTATAAGTCACTCAGCTCTCTCTTCTCTCAATACAATTTGACGAGGCAGAGGATCCTTCATATAGGCAATTTCTATACATTATGTCCCGTATAAGTTCTGACACTATGCGGCCGCACACCTCAAAATGCCAAGGAACTCTGTGCCTCGACGTATCCAAGCGAGCTTCGCGCCAACGAGCTTCTACCTGTGCCTACACATAAAAACTGTGTAGGTGTCAGTTCTCAACTGTACTGGTGGAGTGAGCTCCTCGTCCACCCATACAAAACCCACACGTTCATTTACTTTGTGCAACATAATCCTTTTATGATTGTCTTTCTAGTCTTTCCTTAGGATCGATTTTAGAACAGAGACTCTTTGGCTTATTTGGGTCTCTAGACTATCATCATGCCATTGCACTAATAATTTGCTTATTTTTGTGCCTCTTGACCATTCTCGTGCTAGCAACATGAGTGTACCGACTCGTCCCTGCCTTTCGTGCCATACTTTGGGATGCAGCATGCTTCGTGTCATCGACTTGGTCCGTGCTTCAAACATCGAGGGAGTGCCTCAGATTTCAATATGACTTAACCAAACTTGTTGTAGTGCCCCGCTTTCGATAGGCGACAGACTTCATAATATGCTTGCGTCGAGTCAGATCGGTTGGAAACTTAGATGGCCATCTGATTCGATCGCTGAGCTTGGTAAACAATAACACCTTGCGGCATCGATCAAATCGATTTGGACAGATATTACGAGAATCGAT
This sequence comes from Iris pallida, assembly GCA_029216955.1. Lineage (NCBI taxonomy): Eukaryota > Viridiplantae > Streptophyta > Magnoliopsida > Asparagales > Iridaceae > Iris > Iris pallida. The sequence continues at coordinate 24,040,637 of JANAVB010009198.1, read as the reverse complement.
CCAACTAATGGAACGACTTCTATTGGAATAAGTCCTAGATACAGCGGGCTGCATCTCGACGAGTGAGCTCTATATAAGAGTCCCTTCGACGGGACCAGACCGTTGTATGGTTTTCTTGGAGCTTTTGTCGCTTGGTTTTGATGAAAGTGCTTTTGCGTCGTTTTCTGAATACAATCTATGAATTTCGAAGCGAGGGAAAAAGAAAGAATTCTAACTAAGTGTTTGTGCCATTTCAAGAGCTCGTGTAACTAAAGCTTGAACGTTACGAAGTGCTTCGACGGTCGGCACGATCAAAGAACTTGGTGGGTGATTCGGCCCTTTTTTTCTACTCTGACCCGCAAACGAAATTCCTTTGCCTCGAATTCATTCAAATCGACGGTGCCAAACTAAATGCATGCCAATCTACTAAGGTCAAGAACTCGGAAAAAAACGTATCGATTTAGAGTAATCAACTCTGAAAATATAAGTTTCGCACATAAACGAGAAAGTTTAAGGTTCTAGTAAAAAGACTATTTCACGTGCTGCAAAATAGTACGAAACGTCGATCATGGGTTATGATGCCTCGGACAATTTGGTGCCTACGGGACGCTAAATCGGGAGTATAGCTTTGGGGAAAATAAATTGTTGCATGAGTTGGGAGAAATGATAATGTCACTCAATACTGTCCACGCTACACAAATCTGTTTGTACATATTAAACAGTTCACGCATTGGCATGATCATGGACAGCTTGTGCACAAGTTAAACTTTCCTCGATGCGGTATCCGGGGCATCAGAACCAAATCGACCTAGGGAGAATAAACAAATTCGTGCTTCGGCGTGAGGCATTGCAGAACCAGCAGCAGGGCTTGCAACCCGAGCTGACGGGCACATCGTAATGCTATATAAAAGTCCCTCGTGGTACATAGCATCAATGACCACACATATAAGATAGTAGCATGCTCACCTATTGTCTTATGCAGGTAGTTTGTATTATCTCTATTTTTATGTAGAGACGAGCACGGCCGTGGTAAGAAATGTGATAAATCGCTATGTTTTACTGTATGCTTTATTACTTTAAAGATGGCTATCGATTTGAACTGAACTCATTTAGTTCTAAATAGAAAGACAACTCTAAAGCATGCCTACCTTAACAATTAGAGTCAGTTTAGACGAGTGGGTTCGTCTCGTCCATTTAGCAAGTGTGCTAATCCCCTCTCCCAATTCCCCAGGTGCGGCGGGAGCTCTAAACTGAAGCTGAAGTGCGGAGAGGCATTTTGAAGCTCTTCCTATCATGAAGTATTTTGAAGCCAATTCAAACGAAGGCTTATATATAAAGGGGCGAATGTATGGAACGGCAAGTGTTAGTTCAGGCAGCTTATCGAGCATGTTTCTTTTGTTTTCAATCAATATAGCCGTAACGACATCCAATGTAATTACGACTTGCACTTCGCCGCAAGCTATGAATGAAAAGCATATTACACTACTAAAATAAGGCAAATTAGCGACGTCGTGATATGTCGCTAATAATGATAATTACGTCGCTAATCGTAATTGGCGACGGCTTTAGTGACGTAAAGTGAAGGTCGTTTTTTAGCTAGTCGCAGATGGCCAATATGTCGCCCTACGTCGCTGTTTGCGACGTCCCGTCCGTGTCGCTAGGTCATCGCAAAGTTAGCGACGTAGAGCCACGAGAACTTTACATCGCAAACTTAGCGACGTAGTGCGACATTGTAGCGACGTTTAGTTTTATTGACGTGATGACGTGGTAATGCCTGCCACGTCAGCAAGGTGACGACGTACAGTGACGTACCGCCGCTAATTAGCGACGTATAGCGACGTCCACTTTCCGTCGCTATCCGTCGCTATACGTCGCTAACCGTCGCAGAATACTGAAAAAAATAAAAAAATATAATGTGTATTTTTGTTATGCTGTGTGTCTGTGTTTACAGTATGTGTGAACCGAACACTGCATTTCACATACACTGTAAACTCAGACACACATCATTACAAAAATACACATTATATTTTTTTAAAATTTGGGCAGCACCTCCTTTGTATATCAGATCATCGCTTATAACCCAGCGTAGGTATATTTGTCATCCTCGTCGCAGATATCATCATAATTAACAGTCTTCCATCATAACAGTCTATAACTAATAGATGAATAACAGTCTTCCATCATAACAGTCTACAACTAAATATCATACATGTACTCAATAAAAATACCAACAAATTAAATATCACAAACATACATGTCCAACAAACATACATGTCCAACAGAGTCAAATAATAATGAAAATCAGTGTACAGAACGGTTAATGGGCCCATAGGGCCAATAAATACAAAAATGATAAAAAAATCTACTGGATCACTGAGGACCCCTGCCGCGCATCTGGGATAGCATGTACTCATACTGCTCCTGTATGAGCTGCACCGTAGGGGCAGTATGAGGCAGTGCAATGTCTGGAGTCGGCGCCATCGATGGACCGGGAGGACGTATCTGCTCTAGCTCTCGCAGTCGCTCACCATGCGCAGCAAGGGTACTCACCATCCTCTGAGTACTCTCCTCAATCGAAGCCGATACCTGAGTGAGTGAGGCAGACATGGTCCTTTGCGATCCCTCCAGCTCGACCTGTCTACGCTCTGTGCACTGCGTAGACTCGGTGAGCATGTGCAAGCTGGCAGCTGTAGCCTGCTGTAGACTCATCAGCTCCTGTATACTGCGCTTGACTGCATCAAATCGTCCGGTGGTCATCGGAGGGTCGGATCGTCGCTCGACTGCATCAAAAATCTGCTGCTGCAACTCGCGACGTAGCTCGTCGATCTGACGACGAATATCCTGAGCTCGTGACGACGCCTGCGAAGCCGGAGACTGTGCACTGACAGAGGGGGCCTGGGATGACTCCGAAGCTAAATATGCGCCGTAGAATCCCGTACCGTAGTACGTACCCTTCTGAAGACCGCCAACGGCGGTCATCCAGAGGTCGTCCGACGATGGAGCTGTAGGCGGCTGGGAGAAAGTACCAGCCCCTCCCTCTGCTGGCGCACTAGCAGCAGCAGCCGCCTCCTCCTGTAGCCGAACAAACTCGGCCTAGAACATGTTTGCTAACGTGTAAGTATTTGCTAAAGTCTATATTGATATCTATTTTCCTGTTTTCTAAATTATAGTAAATTAATACAAAGTATAGAACGTATATATGCCTGCATCACCCTCTCGTCAATGAACTCCCCAGCCCTCCGATGGGTGACCAGGAAGATGGTCACCATGTTCGGGTCCTCACCCTTTTTTACCTGTTAAAATATATTATCTATTATTAGTATTAAACATTCCATCGAACTATATATAAATTAATGTCCGTCATAGGAAACGTACCAGACGATAAAAATATTCTGTCATCGGAATGGAGCCACCACACTACTTACTGGCGCTCGACCGCGCCACCTTGGCCTTGTCAGACCGCTCCTGGTACCTAGCCTCGGCGAATCTAGCCTTCATCACAGTCCACTGCTCTGGCGTGATCCAACCATGGATCGGCTTTCCGGAGCGATCACGAGACTTCTGGTCGTGGATCGCATCACGGATGAGCTTGCCTGCGACGACAGAAAATTGGGCCTCGATCTTCGCTGTCCGGTGTGGTGGATAGAAATAGGTCCTCTACAAGAAGTAAAATAGAAAAGTTATATAATATACACAAATGATTATTAAAATTAAAAATAAATAAATTTTTTACCTTGAAGTGGGCCAACCAAAAGGCCTTCCTATCTGCGGGAGCATCTGAGTAGTTAATCCAAGGCCCACCATAGTTCTACCTCAGAAATAACCCCAGCTGTCTCTGTACTGCAGGAGGCCAATATCTATACAATAATAATTTTCATGAATATATATGTACATATAATCATTTGAGAAATCTATATTAACTAATTAACTTACTTCGTAGGCCCGTCCATCCAAATCTCCATACGCGTCTCGCTCGGGGGAGCGCATGGAGGGTCGCTCTCACCTCCTGCCTGGACAAGATCAGTCTGATCGCCGTCCTCTATATGCTCGGCGTCGGCTCCCCCCATGGAGCCGTCGGCAGGGGGAATGCTGGACGCGGGATCAGGAATGCTGGAACTGCCCTGTCCCGATAATGGACCGGGAACAGAACGGTACAATGGCATACTCGGAGATGAGGATGAGGGTACGGAATCTCCATCCCCAGACCGAGGCTGACGGGACTGCCTAATATAAAATCCTCCGCGTCGTCCAGATGGTCTAGTCATACCTGAAAATAACATATGACAATAAAACAAAAATACATATTTATATGATAGACATCACAGATTTTTGAAAAATATCATAGTCACAGATAAAAGTGTCACTAAAGTGTCACTAAAGTGTCACTAAAGTGTCACAGATTTATATGATAGAAGTGTCACTAAAGTGTCAAATATAATGATAAAACAAACGTACAGATTTAATCTTCTTCTGAAAATTTATCTAGTTCGTTTAGCTCATCTTCTTCTTCTTCTTCTTATTCTTCCTCATCTACATCTTCACTTTCATCTGCATCTTCCTCTTCAGATAATTCTACTTCTTCTACACAATTAGATGTGTAATGAGGAACTTCCGTCGTGTCCACTTCTATAATATTTATTACAAGAGGTAGTTCATCCTCTTGATAAGCTATATCGTCAACCTCAAATGTATTTCTAGCTTTGGTCTTGTATACTGCCCACCAGTCCGACCTTGTTGTTCTCCATTTAGGATAACTTGTGAAGTACACGAGCTGAGCCTAACTTGATAGGACAAATGGTTCATAGGCTTGATATCGACGCCGATAGTTTATATCAACAAGACCGTGCTTGTCTACTTTCCAACCTTGACCTTCAATTGGATCGAACCAATCACACCTGAATAACACGTACAATCTTAGCAGGCTCTATTCCATAACTATATGTCAGCTCCACGATCTCCCGTAGCACGTCATAGAAATCGTTGCCCGCATCAACATCTTTGTAGTTCGAAGATCTGATACACAAACAGCTAATTTTGGTAGAGTCGAGATCCACAAAGTTGTCTCTGATCGGGCAAGTTGTTGACTTGAACCGAAACCCATTAACACAGTAGCTTGGCCATATTTTTGCAGCATAAATTGGTCCCTTGGCTAGCGTTCTAATAGACTCATTCTCAAGTCTTGCGTATGGACGATCGACCTAAATACCACGAAAGAAGAAATTAAGCTCATTCTCAATCAAGTGCATATACAGAAAGGTAATTACAGAGTTCTCAAGTCTTACATATGCACTCAACCATGATAGAAAATAATGCCTCATTTCTTGTTCTAGTTCTTCTTCTGTTATGTGTGGCCTACATGACCTCACATCATCATTAAATATGCTGAAAATAACATCGTTCAATTAATGTAATAATAATCAACACTATTAAAATAATAGACATATTAATTACTTACCCCTCCAGTTTTTCTACTTCCTCCTCGTCGCAGTTGAGTAATACATACACCTGAGCAGCCTTTAGCTCATCATCGTTCAGATATCTCTTCTTCATTTTACCCGATGGCTTTCCTGGAGCATTGAATACCTTCAGTATTGTATCATTACTTTCATGATCTCCGTCGTCATTTCTGGAAGCTCTCGTTCTATTAGTTGCAACATGAGGCTTGAAATACATCGAACAAAAGTTTGTAATCTTCTCGAGAACATAGGCTTCACAAATAGAACCCTCGACCCGTGCCTTATTTTTCACCTTTCTTTTTAGGTGATTCAAATGTCGCTCGAACGGGTACATCCATCGATATTCGACGGGTCCACCAACACATGCCTCATAGGATAGATGAATCGGCAAATGCTCCATAGAGTCAAAGAATCCAGGAGGAAACACCCTCTCTAGCTTGCATAGTGTTACCGTAATATCCTTCTCTTGCTTTTCTAGACGATCAACGAGCAATTTTTTAGAACAAAGATCCCTGAAGAATATGCTAAGCTCCGTCAATGGATCCCAAACTGCCTGTGGTAAGAATTCCCGAAATGCAATCGGAATTAACCTCTCCATGAATACGTGACAGTCGTGGCTCTTCATATCCGTCAATTTATTTTCCTTCGGATCGACACATCTTCTCAAATTTGACACATATCCGTCTGGAAATTTTAGGCCCTGGATCCACCGACAAAGTCTCACTTTATCCTCCTTGTCCAGCGAGAAAATTGACTTCGACAGGAACTGTTTTCCATTCTGCTCTATCAAATGCAACACAGAGCGTTTATATATTTCTTCTAAGTCCAACCTGGCCTTGGGATTGTCTTTCGTTTTTCCCTTTATGTCCATCACAGTATTAATTATGTTATCAAACACATTCTTCTCAATATGCATGACATCAAGATTATGTCTGATCAGATTGGTACTCCAGTATGGCAGATCCCATAATATGCTCCTCTTTGTCTAGTTATGATCTCTACCAAATCCATCGCACTTGTACCCAGTTGTAGGATCTTTGATAGCACTTGGAAAATCTTTAACCTCCTCCCATATCATGGCTCTGTACCACCTTGGCGGTGGATCACCCTTCTCTACAACGCCGGCACGGAATGCATTCATGTTCCTTCTGAACGGATGATCTTTTGGCAGAAATTGTCGATGACAATCAAAGAAGCACGGTTTTCCTCCATGTTTCAAACGGAAAGCCTTACTACGGTCCATGCAATACGGACATGAGAGACGGCCATGAGTGCTCCATCCAGATAACATTCCATAGGCCGAAAAATCGTTGATGGTCCACATAAGAATTGTCTTCATCTAAAAATTCTGCTTCCTGGAAATCGTACATGTTAGCGCCTACTTCCCATAACTGATTCAACTCATCTATCAAAGGCTGTAAGTACACATCAATGTTCCTCTTGGGATTGTTCGGACCAGAAATTATAACGGTTAGAAACATGTACTGAGTCTTCATGCACATCCAAGGCGGTAGGTTATACGGAGTGACAATCACAGGCCAACACGAATACTGGGATCCCGAAAGACCAAAAGGAGTAAAACTGTCAGAAGATAGCCCCAACCTGACATTACGTGGATCTGAAGCAAAATTAGGATACACTCGATCAAAGTGCTTCCACGCTTCTCCATCGGATGGGTGATCCAACACTCCTTCAATCTGTTCTCGCATGTGCCAACTTATATTTTCGGTCGTCTCTTTTACCATAAATAATCTTTGCAACCGCGACGTTAAAGGCAAGCAGTACATTGAATCGGTCGGTCTTCTTACACCGGTAGACCTTCCTGTACTAGTTGTCTTATAGCGATAAGCACCATAAAATCTGCACACATCTGCGTCCTTGTTGTCTTTGTAGTACAGCATGCACCCATTACGACAAGAATCGATTTTTTCGTATCCCATCCAGAGCGATCTCACCATCCTCTTAGACCGATAGAAGTCTTTAGGTAACTTAGCACCCGCCGGCAAGATCTCTATAATCAACTCCAACACTCGGTTGTAGCATTCTTGCGACATGTTAAAATCTGACTTAATGCTCAACAGTCTTGTAACCACCTCCAACGGTGAATGATCCTCACAACCAGGATACAATGGAGTCCTTGCATTCTCCAGCAACTCCATGAACTTTGCAGCATCGATATTCGGTGCCTCCTCAGCTGCATCATGAACGAAACTAGGCCCCGCAGTGTCGAAAACCATGTTCACGCACCCGTCGTCGTATGTATAATTATCTGAAACAAAATTAGGTCCCGCATGCATATACGGCTCAACATAAGGCTCCGGCTCTGATGCTAAAGACACAAGTTCTCCGTGTGCGGTCCACTGATAGTAATTAGGCGTGAAACCCCTCGAGTACAAATGATATGTCACTTCCACTTTTGGATAATATTTCACGTTATGACATTTCACACACGGACACTTAATTTTGGTGCCGTCCATGTACTGAGGGAACGCCTTAGCAAACTGCAGGAACTGCTCTACTCCCGCTATGTATTCATCCCACACACCACACATATCATAAGGACGACGATTGTACATCCATGAACGATTCCGCAAGTAGTAATTAATATCCATTTGGAAATAATTCTGCAAAGATGGACACACATTATCCAATAGGCACAAATTCGTATATTATGTCTTATTATGGGACACACATTAGTAGCGGACAGCTACTAATAACAATGTTAGGCATGATTTCTAGTACATAATATGCAATCTAGGTCAAACTAGGTTGTACTAAGTCAAACAAAGTCAAACAAGGTCAAGCTAAGTCAAACAAAGTCAAACAAGGTCAAACTAGGTCAAGGGTTGACCTATAGTTGACTTTGTCAACTCTTAGTCCAATCTAGGTCAGATGTTGACTCTACTTTGACTTTCAGTCAAAATAGTCAACCTTGGTCAAACAAGGTCAAATCTAAGTCAAATATCCTATTTCTAGTCATTACCTACCAAGGTACCCTTTACCTTATCGCTATTGGTATCCCAATACCAATACCTTAAGTTGGAATCTCAATATCTTAGTCTAGGTAACTAATACCTTAACATCCACTTTACCTTAGATACTAGATAATACCATATCCTAGTAATATCCTACCCTTAGGCTAGTAGATAACTCAATACCTTAGGCTAATAGATATTACCATCTACCTTAGGATAGTATCTATCCACCTGCCTTAACATCATACCCATTACCTTAGCTAATACCTTATCCTTAGGCTATAGGTAATTCTCATTACTTTGCTAATACCTTAGATACCTTAGGATACTAACTCTACCGTTCTAACAATATACCAACACTCCTAAGATACTCTAATATTTACATAGAGATATACCCTATAGGGTATCCTATTACCATAGACTAATCTAGGACACTCTTAAGATACTAGGATATCTAACTATCCTAGGATACCAAATTCTAGCCAAGATACTAACTTAGGGTACTAACTTCTAGCCCATATCCTAATATCCTATTATCTTGATACCCTCAAGATACTAGCATAATCTAACTACCCTAAGATATCTAACTTAGGATACTAACTTATCTAGGATAAATAGGATACTAACTAACCTATCCAAGACACTAACTAACCTATCTAGTATACTAACTTCTAGTATCCTAAGATATTAACTCACCTATCTAACTCTAGGATACTAACATCCTAAACAAGATATTAAATTAGTGCCTAGGATACTATCCTAAATATCTAACTTAGGATACTAACTTATGTGTAGACACTAACATACTTATCCTAAAACAAAACCACATCCCCCAACATAATAAGAGACACTAGCTTCTAGTCACTATTGCAATTGCTGCCCTCACTGCTCTTGTTACTGCTGTTAGCAGCTGCTGCTGGCATTGCAGCTACTGCTGCTACTATCCTGCAGCACAAGCTGCTGCTGCTGCTGCCTTTGCAGCCACTCGTTCCCCCCCTCTTGCTACTCTATCATACCCTCTCTAACACACACACAACACTCACTACCACATCTAAATCCCTCTCACCTTTCTCACTCTCAAACACACACACACACACACACATACTCTAACACTTATCTCAATATCCCTCTTCACTCACACTCACACTCACACTACCATACTACCACACTACCACATCTAACCTCCCCTTCCTCAAATACACACTAAAAAAACACAATAATACACTCATACACTCTCACATCTCATCACAAGCACAAACACACTATTAAAACAATATATAATCCCTCTTTTCAAACAAACACACATAACCACAAACAACCAACCACCAATCCAAGCTACAAACACACAAACTAAAGGCCAAATGGATAGCCAATAACTTGCCATGCTTCCCTCTCTCTCACTCTCACACAAGACACAACTGCACACCCTATATATTTATAAACTTTTATCTAAAATAGTCCACATACATAAATATATACCAATTTATATATATTTACATATATACATGACTTGTGGGTCAAAAATACATAGATATATATAGGAATCCATATGAAAACCAATTGGGATACCTTAAACATGACTAACCTACCCTCATGTATGCACAAAACTGAAATTAGGATTCTAAATGACCTATTGGGCATTTCCACAAATACTTGGTGTGTCACCCTCCGTGTGTGTGTGTGTGTGTCTCTGTGTGTGTGTGTGTGTGTGTGTGTGTGTGTGTGTGTGTGTGTGTCTGTGTGCGTGTGTGTGTCTGTGTGCGTGTGGGGGGGGGAGAGAAGGAGGAGAAGGAATTAGGTTAGGGTTTACCGCCGGAGAGGAGGAGGAGGAGCTCGACGGGAGGGGAGGGAGTCGCCGGGGGGGAGGGAGTCATCGGGGGGGAGGAAGTCGCCAGGAGGGAGGGGAAAAAAAGAGTTTCGATTTTTCGAGTGAGGGGGAAAAAGGAGTCATGTGCCCTAAGTAAAAAAGTTAGTGACGTCAAAAGTGGACGTCGCTAACCGTCGCAAAAAATTTAATATAAGCGACATATTTTCTTAATATGTCGCTGAACGTCGCTATTCCGCGACATACTTTATCTAATGTCGCTGAACGTCGCTATTCAGCGACGTTTTGCGACGTCATTAGAAAGGAGTCGCTATATTATATAGTTAGCGACGTAATTTCATTCCGTCGCTAAACGACGTCGCTAATAGAGCATATTTTAGGAGTGTTACTATCTTTTTATACTGCATCTCAATTTGATATGATTTGTGAAGTTTCAACTTGGTGTTTCAATATAATAATCAACGTAACGTTCTTGCCTTGTACGAGTGCAATTCCAGACTCGTACGACATCACGCCTTAGCGAGGACGATCGATTCGGCATAATAACACCGGGGACGAACGGTTTGTCGACTCGGGGCGTGACAAATTGGTATCAGAGCACAATTATGTTTCCTCGAATTTTCGAAAAGATGTTTCATTGTTGGAATGTTCGTTATGATTGCTCGATTGAATGCTTGTCGACATGCTGCATGAAATAAAAGTTCCATACAGGTAAGCCCGTAGATATTTTTGAACATACTAATGGGTTTACTCTATTTTGTAGGAATGACTAAGAAAAATAAGAACAATCCTGGCACAACAACCCAAACCGTGGATAGTACGTTGAGCTCAAAGAGTATTGGCCCTAGCGAGACGACCATGGAGAAAATGCTACAGTTGATGGAGCTGCAGCAGCAACAGCTTCAGATGCAAATCAAAGCCCAATTTGATGTACAGCAGAAGCAAATGGTCGACCTAACGCAGATCGTAAGCAAGATGGGGGGCAATACCAAAGCAACGGTCGTGGTATCCGAAGAGAGATAAGATGTTCAAGATGAAGTCGAGAAAGAAGTCCAACCGCAAATGATAAACTTTTCTTCCCTGTTCAAAGCAAAGGAGTTCCGCAAGATGAACCCGCCGAAGTTCAATGGCCGAGCAAAGCTCGATGTGATAGTGGGATGGCTCGCAAAAATGGAGGACTTATTTGATCTTTTCTACATCGAAGGGTCCCAGAGGGTGGCCTGTGCGGTGCTACAGCAACAACTGAGAGCACACGACTGGTGGGCGACGAAGAAATAGGAAATCTGTGGAACCGATCCCAACACCAAGATTTCCTGGGAAATGTTCAAGGCAACCTTTCTTGAGCAGTACGTTCCTCGCGCCATCCGTCGACAGAAGGGGGATGAGTTCATGATGTTGAGGCAAGAGAATATAACTGTTGAAGATTATGATGCAAGCTTCTCAAAACTTGCAAAATTTGCCAACGCCTTCCTACCCAACAAAGAAGAATGGTGCGAGCGTTTTCAACAAGGCCTCAACGACAAATTGCGTAGGGACGTCATGAACCAGCGATGTCGAACTTATCGTGAATCCTATGAAGCCGCACTTGTTAGCGAGCGGATCTTTGGTCGTATGTCGCAAAGGGTCGTGCCTGTCGTCCGCAACAATTTCAACAAGCGTCCTAATGACGTTGGAGGATCGGGAGTACACAAGCGTCCGAACACATCCGAGAATTAGTGCCCGTATCCAGGATTACACTGCAATATCTGCGGCAAGCATGGGCATCGCCCGAGTGATTATTTCTATGGAACATGTTACGGGTGTGGCGAGAAGGGCCATTCAAAGCCGCAATGTCCGAGAAATGTTCTGAATCAACACCAACCACCAAGGAACGTTCTAAATCAATATAAAGTGCCTACACTACAAGGCGCAAATGCGGTGCCCGTGAACCCACATAATCAATGCCATGGAGCTCAAGGCCGAGTTTATGCATTAACTCGGGACGAGGCATTCGTGTCCGATACTGTTGTAACAAGTATATTACTCTACAAAAATATACCTGCTCGAGTACTATTCGATTCGGGTGCGACGCATAGTTTTATATCTGCTGATTTTGTAAAAGAAAATAAAATAACTATGCAATCTCTAGATATGGACATTAGCGTTAGCACTCCGTCGGGAGTCGATATGCCTACAAACTTTATTTGTAGGAATGGCCACATTTGTATCGGGGAAAGAAATCTATCCTTGGAAGCCGTCGTACTAGACCTCAAAGAGTATGACATAATCCTGGGCATAGATTGGTTGGGCGCTTGTCATGCAACAATCGATGCGCGGAGAAGAGAGTAGTGTTTCGTCTTCCTGGCGAGACAGAGTTCTCATATTCGTACGGTACGGTCTCGAAGATGGCAATGATGGTATCGGCAATCTCGACGAGGCGTATGTTGCGTTCCGGCTGTGCGGGATACTTGGCATCAATTCGAGACATACAGAAGGATAATACAAACGCAATACAGACTGATGTTGTGGCAGATTTTCCTAACGTTTTCCCTGATGAGATGCCCGGAATGCCGTCGGTCAAGAAATAGAATTCAACATCGACACCTTTTCGGATACACGACCGATATCAAAGGCGCCTTACCGAATGGCTCTAGCAGAACTGAAGGAGCTGAAGGTACAATTACAAGAGTTGTTAGACCGCAGATTTATTCGCCCTAGCGTCTCTCCATGGGGAGCTCCCGTATTGTTTATGAAGAAGAAGGATGGATCGATGCGGCTATGCATCGACTATCGTGAACTCAACAAGGCGACCATGCGAAACAAGTATCCCTTGCCACGAATCAATGACTTGTTTGACCAACTGCAAGGTGCATCAATATTTTTAAAAATCGATCTTCGTTCAGGCTATCATCAGTTGAAGAACAAGTTCGACAACGTATCGAAGTCTGCCTTCCGTACTCGATATGGTCATTATGAATTTCTAGTCATGCCGTTCAGTTTGACGAATGCCCCAGCCGATTAATGGATCTGATGAACCGAGTCTTCTGACCCCAAATCAATAAATTTATAGTCGTGTTCATCGACTCCTTGTCTACTCAAAGAATCGAGAAGAACATGCAGAATACTTGAAGATGGTACTGCAGACTCTGCGTGAAAACAAATTATATGCCAAGCAGAGTAAATGCGAGTTCTAGATGAGTAGTGTGATATTCCTCGGACATGTAATCTCTGCCGAAGGTGTCGCGGTGGGCCCAAAAAAGATTGAAGCGGTGGTAGATTGGAAACGACCTACCTCGGCTAGCGACATTCGGAGTTTCCTGGGCTTAGCAGGCTACTACCGAAGATTCGTACGAAGCTTTTCAAAACTAGCGTCGCCTCTAACTCGCCTCACCGAAAAAGGAGTAGTATTTGAATGGAGTAACAACTGTGAATCCAGCTTTCAAAAGTTGAAGCAACGGCTCGTCTCAGCTCCAATCCTTGCACTTCCAGATGATCCAGAAGGCTTTTAGATATTCAGCGACGCATCAGGAACTGGCCTCGGGTGCGTACTCATGCAGAAAGATAAAGTCATCTCCTACGCTTCATGGCAGTTGAAGCAACACGAGAAAAACTATCCGACGCACGACCTAAAATTGGCGACGATCGTGTTTGTATTGAAACTCTGGCGATACTACCTCTATGGTGTGGCTTGCAGAATCTACACAGATCATAAAAGCCTAAAATACTTGTTTACGCAACGAGAACTCAACCTATGATAGCGATGTTGGCTCAAACTCATAAAAGATTACGAGCTAACGATCGAGTATACGCCGGACAAGGGAAACGTTATAGTCGACGCGCTTAGCAGAATGTTTATGGGATCACTGGCCATAAAAAATGAGATACGACGAGACCTTGAAGCGATGGGTATCGAACTCGGAATTGAGTAGCGACACCTGTACCTAGCTTAGTTGAAGTTAGGATCGAGCCTGCTTAGCAAAATAAAGACCGCACAGAAGGACAATTCATTCCTGAAGAAGATGCGCGAGCTGATTTCAATAGGAAGGACGACTAACTTTGCGGAAGACGGAGACGGGACGATACGACTAAAAGGAAGGCTCTGCATTCCTGAAACTGTCGAGCTCAGAAAAGAAATTCTGACAGAGACACATTATGCGAAGTATTTGTTACATCCTGGAAGCACCAAGATGTACAGGGACTTGCGCACAAACTTTTGATGGCACGGCATGAAGAAAGACGTAGCTACTTTCGTGTCGCAGTGCATGGCGTGTCAGCAAGTGAAGGCGGAACACTAAAGACCAGGCGGAGAGCTGCAGAATCTCGCCATTCCTGAGTGAAAGTGGGACAACATCTCGATGGATTTTATTGTAGGATTTCTGAAGACGCCGCGGGAGAATGATGCAATTTGGGTCGTTGTTGATAGATTGACCAAGTCGGCTCGCTTCATCGCAGTTAAAGTAGGATGGAGCATCGATTGGTTAGCGCAAATCTATATCGATGAGATTGTTCGACTGCACGGGGTACCAGCCTCAATAATTTCGGACAGAGACGGACAATTCCTATCGCATTTTTGGACGAGCCTGCAAGCAGCGATAGGGACCAAACAAAATTTTAGTTTTGCGTACCACCCCCAAATAGACGGTCAGACGGAGAGGGTAAATCAAATCTTAGAGGATATGTTGTGTCTGTATACGATCGATTTAAAGACTAGTTGGGATACGCATTTACCTCTTGCGGAGTTTGCATATAACAACAGTTATCAGTCGAGCATTCAAATAGCTCCATACGAAGCGCTCTACGGGAGGAAGTTTCGTACACCAATATGTTGGGATGAAATCGGAGAGCGACAAGTGCTTGGACCGGAACTGGTGGAGCAGGCCGTCGAAAAGGTTTGCTTGATCCGAGATAGACTCTGTATCGCACAAAGTCGACAAAAGAGCTACGCAGATCTTCGCCGACGACCGCTAGAGTTTTTGGTCGGGGACCATGTGTTTCTGAAAGTAACGTCCATGCGTGATGTGATGCGGTTCGGCATTAAAGAAAAGTTAAGCCCGAGATTTGTAGGCCCCTTCGAGATAATCGAACGAGTTGTAACGGTTGCTTATCGAATCGCACTACCTCCTACCTTGGCTGATGTGCATGATGTTTTCTACGTCTCACAACTTTGAAAATACGTGCACGATCCAAGTCACGTGGTTAGCTTCGATTAGTTGGAGCTACGTACTGACTTTTCTTACTCGGAGGAGCCTCTTCAAATTTTGGACCGTAAGGAGAAGGTATTACAAAATCGGTCGATGTCCTTGGTCTACGTGCTTTGGTGGAACCATTCAGTTAAAAAGTCAACGTAGAAAATGGAGGCGAAGATGAAGGAGAAGTACCCTGCGTTGTTTGTCTAATTTAAGGTCAGACCCTTGTTCTTAAGTTTCGGGACGAAACTTTTTCTTAGTGGTATATTATGTAGTGCCCCGCTTTCGATAGGCGACGGACTTCATAATATGCTTGCGTCGAGTCAGATCGGTCGGGAACTTAGATGGCCATCTGACTCGATCGCTGAATTTGGTAAACGATAACACCTTGCGGCATCGATCAAATCAATTTGGACGGATGTTACGAGAATCGATCCAACTAATGGAACAAATTTTGTTGGAATAAGTCCTTGATGCAGCGGGCTACGTCTCGACGAGTGAGCTCTATATGAGAGTCCCTTCGATGGGACCGGACCACTGTATGGTTCTTTTTGGAGCTTTTGCTACTTGGTTTTGATGAAAGTGCTTTTGCGTCGTTTTCTGAATGCAATCTACGAATTTCGAAGCGAGGAAAAAAGAAGGAATTCTAACTAAGTGTTGGTGCCATTGCAGAAGCTTGCGTAACTAAAGCTTGAACATTGTGAAGCGCTTCGACGGTCGGCACAATCAAAGAACTTGGTGGGTGATTCAGCCCCTTCTTTTCTACTCTGACCCGCAAACGAAATTCCTTTGCCTCGAATTCATTCAAATCGACGATGCCAAGTTAAATGCATGTCAATCCACTAAGGTCAAGAACTCGGGAAAAACTTATCGATTTAGAGTAATCTACTCTAAAAATATAAGTTTCACACATAAACGAGAAAGTTTAAGGTTCTAGTAAAAAGATAGACTATTTCACGTGCTGCAAAATAATATAAAACGTCGATCATGGGTTATGATGTCTCGAACAATTTGGTGCCTACGGGACGCTAAATCGGGAGTACGGCTTTGGAGAAAATAAATCGTAGCATGAGTTGGAAGAAATGATAATGTCACTCAATACTGTCCGTGCTATACAAATCTGTTGCACATATTAAACAGTTCACGCATGGTCATGGTCATGGACAGCTTGTGTCACGACCCGTACCCTAAAGTAAGGGCACGAGACGTGGGTACGTCCAGCCTACGCCGCATTGTCGGCGGTAGAACGTTGTTCTAGGTCACAACATCTAACAATATAATGCTAAGCAGTTTATACTTCCCAAATGGGGGTGGCATAGCAGAATGTAAACTCAATCACAACTAAGGAAGAAGAAGCACGATATGATATAGAACTCAAATGAAATACAGATGATCAGAAGAGTCTAAGTGTCTAAGATAACAACTCAGCAACATCCAGAAATACAAGTCTCAACTACAGAGTATGAAATAATATATACAATCCAGATCTTAAATGACAGAAATAGAGCCTAACTAAACTAGTCCCAAGACAACATAAGTAAGATAAAGCCTAACTAAACTAGTTTAGGCAGTAGGGGTAATGTCATCAGCTAGAGCTGGGTCCTCCTGAGAGTACAGCTCACAAGTATCGTCTAGGGCTGTCCCATAGAAGGTGTCAACACCAGTCTCATCCTCGTCCTCTGTAAACATTCAACGGTGCCCAATCAGGACGGAGCGAGCACAATACATCTCAACAGTTCATAGCAGGTTAGAAAATATAATCATGCAGTAAAGTAAGATACAAGAAACTGAAAGAAAGTACAGAATGTAAATAGAGAGAGAACTGTAATAGAAATATCTACTATAAGTAGAGAACTAACAGTGTCTAGTGAGTCAGAGTACAATATAAACATGTGAATGGCATAGGAGATTCTGATGAGACACTACGGAGGTGATCAAATGAGATACTACTTGGGTATTATTCACATGTCTACTTCTACTCCCCCATACCCCCAATCAATACACAAGGATCCAGCCAGGTTATGTTATGATCCATGCAATGGCCCACAAGGGGTGATGCATGGTAGGCCCAAAAATGGGTGATTCTAGGAATGCCCATAAATGGGTGATTCAAGAAAGACTCTGTGATCATAAGAGTACATGTCACAAGTGATCAATGAACCATGAAGCATAGTAATACACAATATAAGTGAAACGCACAGAACATGTAGTATCCGATGCTCCCTGAGGGGATAACATCTAAAGAAGGGATCCATATAGTACTAATCCGTGTGACCAATGTGACAGTATCAAGTAAAGTAATTTAAAGCAGGAGAATAATTCTAACATGATATGAAATGATCAGAGAATGTACTCGCCTGATGTCTGAATGTCCAAAGTAAATATACTGTCCGATGAGAGGTGTCTGGCTCCTATTTAGAACAGCACAAGTCACAACAAGTCCAAAATGATAATATGAAGTTCTACTATGCATTCTACATGATTCTAGGTCAATCTAGACCCAAGTCAACTCTTGGTCAACTTTGGTCAACCCTAGAAGTCAAACTAGGTCAACTATGGTCAAACTAGTCTAAGTTAGTCTAATCTAGGCTTAACAAGTCACCCTAGGTCAAACTAGCCTATACTAGTCTATCAAGACTACCCAAGGCTATACAACCCTATACTAGCACCACAACTCAAAACCAAGACACAACAAGTCATCACACATATAGGGTAAACATATACATATATATAGATACATACACATTACATAGATATATATATATATACATTACATCACACTACCTAGTACACTATATATATATATAGTGAGATAGAAGGATAGAGAGTGAGCATGGCAAGTGAGGGTTTAGTGTGTGACAGTGTCAAAAGTGTCTCAGATTCCAGTGGACAGTGAAGAGTGTGAGCAAAGTATAAAAAGGAAGTGAGTGAAATATAGTGTCATACACTTGTGGGTGAGTGTCATAAGAAAACAGGAAAAGAAACCAAAAATCAGATTTTTGAAGGAAGGAAAACCAATTTAAACTCAACAACCATTCAACACACAAACCCAGATTTCTCAGTACATAGATCATAACAAAACTTAGTTTAACTCAAAGTGAAATAGGAAAATGAAATCAATACATTAACCACTGTTTTCTGTCCCTAACTTCAACCCACCAATTTCGATTTCACTTTCCAGCCAATTCACACCAAAATCGAAACCCAAGCAGTACATGCATAGACACAACATAATAGGGTCTCAAACATTTTACTAACAACATTTAATCAAGCCAAAATAGGTGTCATGGTTCAGATTTAGAAACTGGAATATTCAGTATGTTTCATAGTATCAGAAAATAGGGTAAATAGGATTTAACAATCGAAAACATGTTAAGATGGGAATTTGTTGGTTGGTAAATGTAATATAGGGTGTGCACGTGTCTTAAATGTTATTTGTGTCCACCCAAGTGGATACAAACGTGTCCAAACAATATAAATCCCAAAACAGGTCACATAGACACAAACAGTCAGTCAGTGATGTGTACGCGTGTCGTGCTCGTGTCGTAGGCTAAACTAGAACTCGTTATCACAACCTTAGATTTGCCTAGGACCCAGCTACCTATGTGTCACCCTGAATTGGGTCAAAACGTGTCATGTCGTGACTGAAACGAGCGTGTCCGAGTCCTAAATTACACGTGCACAGTGCTGTGGAATCCCCTTGCGGGGTCAAGTGTGTGTCCGACACGACACGAGAGCGTCTCCAACTTGGAGGACCTCGTGTCAGTCATTGCCTCTTGGCCCATGCCAAGTGGCATAACCTGAGTCGCCGTGTCCAACGAGTACGACCCCTCGAGTAGCAGGGACTGAACAGAAATCAAACCAGTATGTGAACAGCCGTATCCAACCCAAATAGCACCCGACACAGACACAAAACCACCATGGTCTCTTCACAAAAATCGAAGATCAAACCTAGATCTACAGTCCTCTTCAAATAGAATTCTAAAACAGCAACATTAAACTCTTAGGGACATTTCCACAAACACCTATTGTAGTGGACTGATACGTGTCCATCTAGGATACGAAATGGACACAAAATGCCACAAAATTCTTGGGTTAGCTAGGGGACACCTAGATCTAGGTTAATATGCAAAAATAACAGTATCTATAATAGAGTTTTAGGGATTTACCTATAGGTGTCAAAACTCCTCAAAAGCTCCAAAGAGGGGGTATTCTCCTTGCTTCCCAAACTTTACCAAATTGTTAACAAACTGAAAATAAATTACACACACAACAAGGATACCTAAATTAGAACCTATTGCAATTTGTTTGGATTAAAAAGGAGTTGAAATGGATTTTCTAGGAATTTCTAAAGATGGGATTTACCTCTTCTTCCAACTTGTGATCTTTCCTAAAAGAGGCTAGCCCTAAATGGAGGAGAGTATAAATAGGGGTGGGGTTCCCAATGTGGCCGGCCAAGCTAGGGTTAGGGTTAGGTTTTAGGTTAGCTAATGGGCTTGGGCCAAATTCACAAGCTATGGGCTTAAGTCATTAATCATGACTTGTGAAGTCATAAGCCATTAATCAAATCTCTATTCAAATTCCTATTTCCAAATTGCTTCTAATGACTAGGATATGATTAACTTAAATCAAACTAGGGTTTCATAATCTAACCAAGTAGTCATGGCTAAGGTTAGCTTCTAGGTTAGGCTCCAAAGTCAACACTAGTCAAAGTCTAGAATAACCCCTAATTAAATTATACCAAAAATCATATAAATTCTAATAAATCTCAATAATTCACAATAATTCCAAATAAATCCCAAAAATTCAAAAATAACCAAAATACCCTCATACTAGGAATATGGTAGTGACAAATCTACCCTCCTTAAAAGAATTTTGTCCTCAAAATTGAAAGGCAAAATGCAACTGATGAGAAGGATAGAAAGGTATACCTCAAGGTCCAAAAAAATATGGGTATCGCTCGTGTATCTCATCCTCTCGCTCCCAGGTAGACTCTCCTGGAAAATGTTGCCTCCATGCGACGCGAACCAAAGGTATCACCTGGTTCCTCAGTACCTTCTCCCGTCGATCCAGAATCTCCACTGGCTGCTCTGGATAGCTGAGAGAATGCCCAACCTCAATCTCCGAATGGTCGAGCACATGGTTAGGATCAGCCACATACCGTCTCAACTGTGATACATGGAATACGTTGTGGACCCCCACTAGTGCAGGTGGCAAGTCTAGCCTGTAAGCCACATCGCCGACTCTCTCGTTGATAACGAAAGGGCCGATGAAGCGGAGGCTAAGCTTCCCATCTCCACCAAAATGTATCGTACCACGAGTCGGAGATATCCTCAAGAAAACCTGGTCTCCAACCTAATCATAAGCAAGGTCTCAATTTAATTATGATAAACAAACATGATCAACAAAACACAACAAACAAACCTAAATCTAATCCTACTCTAATCTGTACCTCAAACTCCAATGGCCTCCGGTGGCTATCGGCCCAGTGCCGATGTCTGTCCTACGCCATGCGAAGTTTGTCCCTGATGAGCTTCACCTTCTCGGCTGTGTCAACAACCATCTCTGGTCCCAGTAAAGCTCGCTCACCAACATCATCCCAAGATAAGGGTGTACGATACCTACGCCCGTACAGAGCCTCGAAAGGTGACATCTCAATGCTGGCCTAAAAACTGTTGTTGTAAGCAAACTCCACCAAATGTAGATGATCCTCCCAGGAACCTCCAAAGTCCAAGACACACGTCCGCAGCATATCCTCGAGCGTCTGAATAGTCCTCTCTGACTGTCCGTCCGTCTGGGGGTGGTATGCAGTACTAAACTTGAGCTAAGTGCCCAAACTAGTCTGCAGACTCCTCCAAAAATGGGAAGTAAAGTGACTATCCCAGTCCGAGACGATGCTGACCGAAACCCCATGAATCCTGACTATCTGTCGCATGTACATCTCCGCAAGCCTCTCTGTAGATGTATCCATCTTGAATGGCAAGAAGTGGGCCGATTTGGTCAACCTGTCAATGATGACCCAAATCACGTCTTTTCCTCCTGGTGTACGCGGTAATCCAGATACGAAATCCATAGTGATATGCTTCCACTTTCACTCGGGAATGGATAATAGCTGCAACAATCCACCGGACCTCTGCCTCTCTGCCTTGACCTGCTGACAGACCAAGCACCTAGCTACGAAGCGAGCTACCTTCCGCTTCATTCCGTACCACCAAACATGCTCCCTCAGATCTCGGTACATCTTGTTGGCACCAGGGTGTATAGCACTACACCAAAACAGTCAATTTGTAACACTTTTTTTTCTTCGATCGTAACGGTTATTACCGTTACAAAGTTGTCACGGTAATTACCGTGACAATAATAAAATAAATGTTACTAAAATAATATTTTTGCATTTTATATTTGATGTATTTATTGTAACGAAAATGATCGTGACCAGAAAAAAAAAAGTGTGACAAAATTTTCAGTTCCCGCTTCTAACTCCATATCCCTCCTTTTTTTTGGTTCTCTCCTTACTTCCCATCCCGATCATCTCTCTCCTCACTCCCCCAACACCCTCTCATCTAAGCCATCCCCATCCAGCCCTCCGCCACCACCACCCTCACCGGCGCCATCACCACTCCTGCCACCACTCTCTCACACTCTTAATCTCCTATAGATCCAAACCCTAACCCTAAAAATTGTAGAGAATAATGGTTGATGAGAGAGACAAGGGTGAGATCGTGGAGAAGAATGGCGTCGATTTGTCGAAGAAGAACGACTTGTGCTACATCTTTCTTGATGCTACCTGGGTAAAATCTATCGTCAATAATTTTTTTCTTTTTTTCCCCATCTTTCTTGATGCCTAAGAAGAGACAAGGGAGAGCCGCTGGCGGCGACGCTGGAAAGTACGTGAGGATCGTACGGACCGAGCACTGCTTCCTTCTCTTCGAGGAGCTCTGGAAAAGGGACCAGTGGCTCCAGTGCCTCGAGGTTCGTTCTCTCTTTTCCTCCAAATCTGATTTTTTTATAAAAAAGATCCAGTCTTGGCTTAGCTTTACTGCACCTCCACCCTTCTGTTCGATGAAATGCGCCACAGAGAATGTGTTCCGTGAATTGGTTGGATATTGATGGCATTGTTGTGTTCATTGTACTTCGCTGATGGGTTTAGTTTGCGGTTTGATTAGGCCGGAGAGGGATAAATTATCCATTTGGGATTAGTAGGTGGATGGTGAACTGGTTTGAAAAGCTCAGCAAGGGAGACTAATGGCTCCAATGCTTGGAGGTTCATCATTTTTTCTCTTCGTAGTTCATATATCTGCACTTTGATAGTGATATGTTCGTAGACATGTTCTAACTCTATTATAATTCAAGCCTGTACATGTATGTTAACAAAGCTTGTCTAATTGTCCTTGCAGTTATCTTGTATTGACAAACCAAAATTACTCACCTTAACACTTTCCTTGAAACATCAGCCACCCAAGATACTTAATTAGGGCTTGCATGCCAAACCCCAAGTCTGGCTTCGTTTCCAAGCTTGGTCACCAAATATAAGTGTCCCCACAAAAATCTCCAAATACAACCCACAAACAAATCCACAATCCATAAAATCTGATAGTGAACTTGTTTGTTCCACATCCTGATCAAACAAATGAGGTATACTGATTGTTTATGGTTTTTCTTGTCTGTTATATAAGTATAATATCACTCGTAATCGATTTTAAGGCATATATGCTTGCTTATGTCCTGTAGTACCAGAATAACTTGCAGAGTACAAAAGCAGGTGGTCGAAGAAGATGTAGAGACCTTTTACTAGCAATTATCTTTAAGATTTCAGACAGCACCGAAGGCAGATGCTTCCATATATATATATATATATATATATATATATATATATATATATATATATATATATATATATATATATGAACGGAAGCATAGTGACAACATTAGATACTTCATTTTCTTGTTGTATGATGATTCTCATCCTGTAATGACTGACTGCTTCAACTCCTGATAAAGAATATTAATTTCACTAGTTGGTAATATTTTCTAGTTTAGGAGAGAAAATGCAGGAAGATTAATAAGCCACAAGGGAAGGAAGGATCCTGCAACAAAACAGTTTTCTTCAAAGGGAGGTGAGTGATGCAATTGAATTCTACACAACTTATTTCTTTCCGAAAAATAAGCACTGTGAACACGATATGCAATTTTAAGTCATTGTATATCGTTTACCTAAATTGTGTAGAGGAAAAATACTATACAAACCTCCAGGTATATCATGTATCCAACAATAATGTAAAGACAACCATGATAAGCATCCTCATCTAGATGAGGCTAATCTATTCATCACAAAGTGGTATTCATTCAATAAAATTTTGATAAGAGGTTTGTTAAATATAATAATACGTAGTACATTCAGTTCATTTTATGTCCTTGCATAAAGAACAAGCTTACTGGAGGTGAATACATTTCCTGTTGTCTCCCTAAATCATCTATTGTCATCAAGTTATGAAACCTTATTTCATTCAGAAAATGGAAGTTAAGAGAAAAGTAACAACCATCAAATGAATTGATCTTAGAGTGGAAGAATAGATCACCAATTTTATTGATTCATGTCACCAACAGTGAGAAAAAACATGAGCAATGCCTAGTCATAAGTAACTCATGAATAATCTTCAATGACCAGGTGATTAACTTTATGATGAGACCCATGTATATAAATAGAAAATCCAAAGTCATGATCTTCCATCCTAGATTAGCTTTATGATGAGACACATGGAGGCATTCCAAACTGATCTTTTATACCATAGTTTCAAGCATACTCACTTCACAATAATTGAACTTTTCTTTTTCTTTCTACTATTTGCTCTAGACTCCTGCATGACAAATGTTTCGATTGAAATACATGACTGCAACCAACTTTTCTTCATAAAAAGTAAAACTCAAAAAAAACATAAGGAATTGACAAGCTATGATAGAAGAACACTGTATCGCAGTGTATCAGAACTTCAACAAAAACACATACTTTACTAATTTATTTATAATTGCAAAACTGATATCTAGACTCCTTATTCAGGTTTCTGTATGAAGATGTTTATGCAGCTTTATAATTTATTTATAATTGCAAAACTGATAATGGCTATATATTTCTAATCAACAGTTGTGGAATAGATATAGATTCGCGAATCTTAATGCAATCAGGTAAGATGCTAGTCTCTCAAGCTTCCAGTTATTCATCTGCGGTTTTGCAGCAGGAACGTGTGCCAAAGCCGTGTGTCACCTCTTGATGTAGTAAAAAAGAGGTTTCAGGTATGAACCTAGCTTCCGAAAATACTGTCAAAGTTCTCCATGTGTTGCTACTTAGTGATGCAGTGCCAAACTGGGAGGAAGGAAGAAATCTCTTCGTAATCAGTATAGTGACTAAATGTTTTCATTTTCTCTTTTTGTTTCTTCTATTTTTTCTTTAACAGTAGGTATAATGGTTGTGGAACCCTTTGTTATTGTATAAGGAGGCTCTATTTAAGCCTTTTCTAGTGTAATAGGTTGTTTATTACTTCGGTACTCTTTGAGACGTTTAGTTCATACTTTGAAGATGTACTAGTTTCTATGGTTTAAATGAGTGTCAGGTAGGTCAGTCTGGTTGGTACCTACCCAGTTTAGTCTTCAAAAAAAAGAATATTGGTAATATTCTCGAGAGAAAAATATTCTGATCATAGATTTCTTGTGATATGATTATTATATGTCTTAGATTATGGCTCCTTTTGAGATTGGAAAACTTTTATCATGCATATCTTTATATTTGAGCCCTATTATAAGTGACATGATCAAGTTAGGAAATGTTAAGATAGCTATGCTACTATATACATTTTTTTACTAAAAAAATTCAAAATCCATGTTGTATGGTGTGTCAAACACATATCGGAACATTTTAAAACATATTACGGAATCGTCAAAATAGATACCAAATTTGTGTCATCATGTCTT
The DNA here is from genome assembly GCA_029216955.1 of Iris pallida. Lineage (NCBI taxonomy): Eukaryota > Viridiplantae > Streptophyta > Magnoliopsida > Asparagales > Iridaceae > Iris > Iris pallida. The sequence continues at coordinate 24,015,271 of JANAVB010009198.1, read as the reverse complement.
CAATTTGTCGAATTTGCGTGTGAAACGTAGGATAATGGTAATGCATTTTAAAAACTTCTGTACTGATATCTCAATAGTTCTTATAAATTCTCCTATTTCTATTGTCATCATGTGGCGATACATGATAGTGGCATCAGGAGATCTGAATCAGCATTTAACATACCATAGTTTGAAATTATCATATACTTGTTCAATACTTGATCAAACAATTAAGGAAACTAATTTGTTGTTGTTGTTGTTGTTGTACTACTGATATTATTGATAGGGAATTCCCTGGGAATGCAGTAGAGGGGTAGGTGTGAAGGTTGATGATGTAGTGTGGTTGAGAATTGAGATAAGTTGGGAGCAGTGGATATGTAGGTCAAGGTGCAGTAGTTTTATTGAAATTAAGCTTTATATTCCAATGTCGTTTTTGTTGTTGTAAAGTTTACAGGTTGCAGGCACCTGGTAATATCTTAACTCTCTATGTTCACAGTTATAGAATCTTACTCTAGAACTAAGCTGTATTTACATGTTTGTATTTTGATCTTATCATTGTGACTGGTATTTTTTTTCCCTTTTTCCCAATGCAGAATGGCTTCCATTAAAACCCCAACTAAACTCACAATAAATTGATAATTGTTTCAAGAAATCTGTGTTCTAGATTTGAACACCTCAAAATTAGTTGATTGAAATATTGTGTATTGTTCTTAATGCCTTCACCTGTATTAAGCCATGCCACTCGGTCTTCTCCGTGTCATCATCAATGGTCTGTCTGTCTTTAGTCACACAATACCACCCACAAATTATTTAGCCACAATTAGAATTGGTTTATGATGGTCCAAGCGAAATACAATATATGGTTAAAATTTTCATGTTCATTGCTTTGTTAGTTAATGAGAGAGTCTTTAATGATTAAAGAAGATCTCAAGGGTAGAGTGGAAGTTAGAATTTGGCATGAGGGTTAAATGTGGGATATGTGATAAAGCATATATGGCTCTTTAGGTTGTACCATATTTTTTTAATGTTTCATTCTAGCTGATGATGCATAAATTTTATACCTTATGGAATGAAATGAAGCAATGAGTTTTGACTTCGATTATGTTTACCAAAGCTTTTTCTTTTCTGGTAACATAATTTATTTGTTATGTTCATCAAATTGCATAAGAAGATAGCCTAGGTAGTCATTGGGCACTTAGATGTTTAGAGTTTAGACATGCATTAGGCTAGCCATCAGACAACTGCCAACCATGAACTTATATAAGCATCAACCATCTAGATAAAGTAGTGTCAACACTGAGTCCAGATAAAGTGTCTTGTAGCTATCATTTTTCTATTGCCTATTTCTTAAAAACTCATTTTAAACAGAATACTCTGATTGTAGTACTCGATTATTTATACCTGACAAATCTTTCACTTCTTACAACCAATTTTTTTTATACTTCCAAACAACGTCACACCCTCCCCTTGCAACCTGGAGTACATGGAAGATACTGTTGTCCTTCATCCAAAGAAAGCCTTAAAGGATTACTGTGGTTGAAATCCAAAGAAAGCCTTAAAGGATTACTGTGGTTGAAATGCAATGATCCTCAAGCACAATTTTTGTTGTTTTTGGTACATGTTAAACGTGTTTGACTTTCTTTTGGTTGCACTGCAGAGGCAATGTACCAAACTGTGCTTATTACATCGGGACTGGCCTTTGCCAATTAAATAACCTACCTAATAGGAATCTGGTAAACCTCTGTCCGCTGATTGTGATTTTGTTGCACTTGTTTTGATGCGATTAACTTGATTATTTCTAGGCATCGTGTCAAGGTGCATCGATGCTGGCGGCCAAGGCCTGCGCTGACCTGACCATATTCAGTTAGCCCTTGGTCCTGCCGATGTACAAGCAGTTGATCCTGGGGATCAAATTGAAAGGCATGAGACCAGAAGCTATAGCAGGCTCACTGAAGAACTATGCTATGAAACATCTGCCACTAGTGAGCAGCGTGCTGCAGTCTACTTCAGTCTCGACACTACCATTAAACTAACACGAACTTAGAAGAAGACTGAAAAAGTGCTAAACCATCAAGGCCAACAAGGAACTTTATAAAATAATTTATCGGTAGTGGAGCCGAAGCAGTGGAGGGAGTTGGTAATCTGCTGCAGCTGTGATGACAGATAAATCAACTATTGTTGTACCCTGTTATCACAATCCAAATAAATTGGGAGCAAGAAGTAATCTAAAGGTTAGCTAACTTTTATATCCTAAGTAGAAAATTATGTCTGTGGTTAGCAAAAGGCTAACCAGTTAACCATCATATAATAGACACATTTCACCTGTGGATAATAAGGATAATCTTTGTGCTTCATTTTATCCAAGAGTCCTAAGAGAACTGGAGCCTGAACAAGATAAGCAATGATGTTAGTGACAGCCAGGGTTAAATTGACATGCATATTATTGTACAGCATCCACTGTTGCATGGAATGAAAATGTCATCTGATGCAGGCCCAAGGACTGCTTATAAAGGTTGGTGGAAGGAAATTAGGACAGAACAAAATTTTGAGGAAGATAACTAGGCAAAAGCCTTGTCAGCTATCCAAGACAGATGCTCATAGATACTGGAACTTACTAACTGGGTGAGTATAGCCGACCAAAGGCTTTGTACATAATTGGAAGAGTACTTTTTCCGATAGTGTCTAGCCAGACCTAGGTGTTTACATTAAGACACGCATCTGGGAAATTTTCTATTCATGAGAGGCCTTTGACTTTTTGCACTATGTTTTGGCATGACACGTCTATATGACCATTGAACATGACAGGCAGTAAGGTTCAAAAATATATAAAGTATGCAAAGTTTAAAAGATACAACAAAATTGGTGCTAGCTCGTAGCTGATATGCGAGAAATCACTAAATTTAGTGGGATAATTTTAGTTAACTACATCACCAACAACAACAAAGCCTTTCTTCCAAATTTTTGGGGGCCGATGCCCAAATCTATATCATTGTATCTTCTTTTCAGTTGTCAAGGGCCATTTCCTCTAACAGTTAACCATTGTTAACTAACTTGTTGTGGGTTTTACCTTTTAAAGTGAGAGAGAGAGAGCAGTCTTTCTTTCTTTTTTGAATGTGTGCGTGCCTAGTGGTGATTGGAGTGGAAGGGGACAGCTACAGCTAAATAAATCTTTATATGATTTAGCGCACTTATTGAATATAAAAAGGGATTGAAAATTTAAAACTAAACATCACAGTATCAACTTATGGAGCAGGAGGCAGAATATAGATGAAAGTCAAATGTTGAGTATGATGTAAGTGTAGGAAGATCAACTGATCTGTTTCCCCGGTGACAGAAGAAAATGGAAAGTCAAATGTTGAGTATGATAAATGTTTTGTTTAATATTTTTCTAAGTAGTAGATGATACCTAAACTGCATAGATACCTATCTATTGTCCAAAATCTTTAGGTAAATATGAAGGAGGTGGTTCTGGATGATGTCGATGTCTTGAACACGATCACATATGTCATAGCTACCAAAATCATCTTCAATATGGTTGTCGGTGCCAGCAATCGAGACATATTTGCAAAGTATCCTTAATTTCCTCTCTCTTTCTCTTTTCTTGGTTCTTCTCTCCTCTCTCTCACAGTGACTATTCTCTATCTGCAGGATGTTTATGCATCCCGATGTGCCTACAAATCTGATAAAAATGCACCAGACTTTTGTACAGTCTATGTCGTACCAAAAGGCAAGGCAGTGGTAGTGCAATTGGCCAAAGTTGTGTGCCTAATATCGTAGCCTCCCCTGTCAAGCAACTGTCTTTAGGCCCTGGCCAGTTTCATGACCCTGATGATGTTGTGAGTATCCAATTCTTAATCTGATATTTTGGGTGTTTGTCGATATTAACTATCTTTAGATGCACTGGCAGAAGAGGCTTTCACAATTGCCTCAATTGTATAATAATGTGTTTAATGCAAAGGTATTTGATGCAGAGCAATACAAGAGTTGAACATGGGCTCAGTTTAGCAGCTGCATCTTCAGTTTCAATTATCAATGCAGCGTGCAAGAAGTCTCATTGTTTCTTTGTATTGCAATTCTTGCAGGGTGGTGACATGCAATCTGCCAAGAAGCTCTGTAGCAACAATAGGAAGGCCAAGGCTGTGCCTTCTGCTGCTGCTGTTGCCAAGGACCCACAGAGCATTGCAGCAAAGGTGTGCTATTTTCTCACATGTTATTAACATGAATTTTTCGAATTATGGGGCTAACCTGAGATGATGATACACTTGTCCCAGAATCGGAGGGAGAGGATCAGCGACCGGCTCAAGGTCCTGCAGGAGCTCGTGCCAAATGGCACCAAGGTTGGCCCGTCTTTTTTTTTTCCTTTTCTCCAGACGGTAAGGCTTGGTGCTTGCATCCTGGACGACGATGCAGGTTCAAGCCACGGACATGCATCTTGATTAGCGGATACGCGTACTTCTCATATCTTCGTCTGACTGAATCTTCTGTTCGTCGTCCAGGTTGATCTCATTACCATGTTAGATAAAGCAATCAGCTATGTGAAGTTCCTCCAGTTGCAAGTGAAGGTGATGGCAAATTTCAACAAGGATGGATAATAATACCTGTTTCTTTCCAACTATGAGTTTAAATTTTCGACCTCGTAATGTAGGTATTGGCGACAGACGAATTCTGGCCAGCGCAAGGTGGGAAGGCACCGGAAGCCGCTCAATGTAGTTACCAATTTGTGTTACCAATATCCAATGGTATTGAATTTTTGAATTTTGACCTCACAATGTAGTTACCAATATCCATTTTGTGAACTAGTAGTAGTAGTGCTGGAATACAACATGGGGAGGGGAGTGAGAACAAAATTGGCATCATGGGGAGGTGAGCGTGTTTTCCTGAAATCGTTGATGGGGGTTTCGTTTGTTAGAGGTTGATTATTATGACACGGACACAGTATGTGCTAGATAGAGTATTTTAGAGAGTGTGCTTAACTGTATGGTGTATAAAAGTTATGTTGTGCTCGTTAAAGCAAATTTATGGTTATATTTTCTTTTTCCTTTTTCTACTTGTTTTTGGTTATGAACTTTCTGATGGCAGTCCACTAGCTCTTTAGAGTAATGTTGGTAATTGTCCTCTTTATTTCCTACTGTATGGTGTTTGTTCTTTTGTGCTACTCTTCTTGTCTCTAGCTCTTTGGAGTTTGTCTCTATATTTGTGCACAGAATTTTTGCATGCTTTTAAACAAGGGTGTGTGGAGATGTTGTTAGTCATGATTTCCAATTTGTGTACAGAATTTTTGCATGACTATGAAGTCACGAATCTGTCTCTTTCCTTTGTGGGAATGCTCTATTTTTTTCAAAAAAAATATTTTCTCTCATTATTTTTAAAGTCATTAAGTTTCTTTCCAGTTTGTAGTGATTATTTGTGTTTCTACATGGTATTGATAAGAATCTTTGTTTCCCAAAATATATGTTTGTATCAGTTTGTAATACAATCATGCTGGTGGTATAGCTGAGATGGCGAGGATGAGCCATAGAGGAATGTTTCTTTCTCTTACATTTGTGTTGAGAAGAGAATGGTTCTCCTTTGTGTTGATATTGAGGCTTAGATCTTGTAATGTTATATGTTGTATTCAACTATTGTAATATGAATTTGAATTGAGAAGAGAAATGGTTCTCCTTTGTGTTGATATTGAGGCTTAGATCTTGTAATGTTATATGTTGTATTCAACTTGTAATATATATGAATTTGAATTTATGTGCATATTGATAAGAGTTCATCTTCGATTACATATTGCTTTGAAGCCTTCTGAATATAGGTTAATGGAAAATATATTGAATTTTTTTTTTCTTTCAAAAAAGGATATTGGTAACGGTTATAACCGTTACAAACGTGAAAAATAAGTAACGTAATAGCACATTTTTGTAACGGTAATAACTGTTATAAAGATAAAATTAGTAACAGTAATAACCGTGACGAAAATAAATATTTGTAACGGTTATAACCGTGACGAAAATAAATATTTGTAACGGTTATAACCGTGACAAAAATAAATATTTGTAACGGTTATTACCGTGACTAAATATTAACCACGCCCCACTCGTAACGGTTATTACCGTGACGAAAAATAATTGTCACGGTAATAACCGTGGGTAATTGCCTATTATGGTGTAGTGTAGAGTACTGAGATCTGTGGGCCTCCTGCATAACCTGCTCCCTGAGATCTCCGCTAGACACACATAACCTGGAACCGTACCGCAAAGCACCATCCTCTACAAGAAAAAACTCGCCATCCACCAATCCTGCTTGAACTTGCTCTCGGAGACACCGCAGAGCAACATCCTCAAACTGTGTCGCCTTGATCCTCTCCATCAAGTCCGACTGTATCTGAAGGCCCCATAACTGCATCTGCACTCCGGGTACGATCACCTCAATCCCAAGGCTCTCCAAGTCTGCAAGCAAGTGCCGATCCATAGTCAAACACATGGCTGTCGGATACCTACTCAAGGCATTGGCAACCACGTTGGCCTTTTCTGGGTGATACTGAAGTAGGATGTCAAAGTCCTTCATCAACTCTAGCCATCTGCGCTGCCTCATGTTGAGCTCTTTCTGTGTAAACACATACTTTAAGCTCTTGTGATCTGTGAAAATCTCTACCCTCTCTCCATACAGATAGTGCTTCCATAACTTCAAAGCAAAAATTACTACTGTAAGCTCCAGGTCGTGGGTAGGATAGTTCTTCTCATGGGGACGTAATTGCCTGAAAGCATAGGCAATCACCTTTCCATGCTGCTGCAAGACACAACCCAGCCCCTTCCCTGAAGCGTCACTATAAATAGTGAATCCTCCTGATCCTGAAGGTAATGCCAGAATCGGAGCTGTCGTAAGCCGCTTCTTCAACTCATCAAAAGCTGCCTGACACTCCTCTGACCAAACATACTCAGCATCCTTCCGGGTTAACCGAGTCAACGGCTCTGCAACCCGGAAGAAATCATGCACAAATCTCCTATAATATCCTGCCATCCCCAAGAAACTCCTGATCTCTGCCATTGAAGTCGGCGCTGCCCATGCCTCAACTGCTACGATCTTCTTGGGGTCAACTGAGATCCCATCTCCAGTCACCACATGCCCCAAAAAGTCAACCCGGTCCAAGAAGAACTCACACTTGGAGAGCTTCCCATAAAGCTGCTCCTTCCTGAGAGTCTCCAGCACTACTCTCAAGTGCTCCTCGTGCTCCTCCTCAGTCTTGGAATATACCAAGATGTCGTCAATGAATACCACCATGAACTTGTCCAAGTACTGGTGGAATACCTTGTTCATTAGGTTCATAAACACTGCTGGTGCATTGGTTAGCCCAAACGGCATAACCAAAAACTCAAACTGCCTGTACTGCGTCCTGAAAGCGGTCTTGGGAATATCCTCCCCCTTCACCTTCACCTGGTGATATCCTGACCTCAGATCAATCTTGAAAAATACCCAAGCTCCGCTCAACTGGTCAAAAAGATCATCGATCCGCGGCAGTGGGTATCTGTTCTTGATCGTGAGGTTGTTGAGTGCCCTGTAGTCAACACACATCCGTACTGACATATCCTTCTTCGGCACAAACAATACTGGTGCACCCCATGGCGACGAACTCGAAAGGATGAAGCCCTTGTCCTGCAGCTCATCCACCTGCTTCTTTAGCTCTATCAACTCGCTGTTGTTCACTCGATAGACGTGCTGAGAGATGGGTTAAGCTTCTGGAACCAAGTCTATCGAGAACTCAATGTCTCTGTCTGGTGGCAATCTAGGCAACTCCTCTGGAAAAATATCCATATACTCTGCTATCAAGGGGTGTGGAATCGTCTGCTCCTCAACCGAGACTCTGCAGAAAACTCTGCTGCTCTGCTCCGCCTGACGTCTGGAGTACTCGAACTCTGGCTCCCCGGCACTCTGAAGAGAACTCTACCCCCTCTGCAATCAATGCTGGCGTGGTGCCTGCTCAACCTATCCATACCGAGTACTATATCGTAGTTTGGCAATGGCATTACGAGCAAGCTCACCTCCAACTCACGGCCTCCCAAAACAATACTCCGACCCTTACAAACATCACTTACGAGGATAATGCCACCCCCGGTCGTGATCTTGTAAGTCCTAGGCAACGATTCAGCTATAATACCATGTCTAATCGCAAATGATACTGATATGAAACTATGCGAAGCACCGGAATCGAACAATGCAAAAGCAGGACTGGAGTCGAGAAGAACCGAACCTGCGATCAGCTCTCCTATCACCTTTACATCCCCGGCCGCCATGGCGAAAGCTCACCCCTGCTGGCCTCCTCTGGCCTGCTGCTGGTGCTGAACGAACCTCTGCTGCTGTGTCGACAGGGCTGGTCCCCTCTGCTGGCCTGCTGGAGCCCTGGCTCCTCCTCTCTGAGCTGCTCGTGCTATGAGACACTCCCTCATCTGGTGGTCTGCTGTAAAACACCTAAATTTTTACTATATTTTTTTATTATTAAATTTGGTACTGATTTAAATTTTTGTATTGTACGTCACGTAGTCGTATTGTACGTCGTGTACGAAAATTTTATTCTTCGAAATTGCTCGACGAGTGCGAATATGTGCGAGCGTACATATTTTTAGAAAAACATATTTTTTTCTATTTTTATGGTTTCAAAATAATATAGGTAATAATTATTTCTAGCTATCATTTCAAGTTTATGGTTTTAATTATGAAAAGCCTTTTATTTATGCAGTTATAATTATAAAGTATTTTCCCATAAAATGGTATATTAGAAAGTATATTTATGTAAAGAATATTTGTGCATACATATAGCTCATAAATATTTATTAGTTTATTTTAAATAAAAATGCAATTTTCAAAATTAATATTATTAGTATTTTTGGAAAGCATATTTTGAATTTATTGTGGAGATTTAAATCTTGATTTGAATCTATGTATTTATTTAAATAGTTAAATAATTGAAATTTGATTTATTGATTTGATTTTAAACTAAGAGAATTTAATTTGATTTAAATTAGACTTGGATTTGAATTTGGATTTTGATTTGATTACTTTTAAACTAAATATGGAAATATCCAAATTGGGTTTTAAATATCATAATCCTTATCTTATTGGGAATTCCCACATCCTATAAATAGGCAGGTACTCCTCCAATTTATTTTTATCATCGACCAAATTATCTCCACAAATTATTCCACAAAGTGTACGTGCCTCGTGTCGGTGTCCATCTCTTCCGTGTCAGCAGTGGCGGCCTCGGGTCCGACCCCGGGTGTCATTCCAATCTTATTCCAATCTATTTTATTTACATATACATTATTCTCTCGTGTCGACAACCCCGACACCATATTAATCCCTAATCTATCCCTATTCTAAACCCACACAACCCTGACACGTTGTTCCCCGCTCCACCACCATCACCTTCACCACTGTCACCGTCGTCCCAACCTCGTCGCACCTTACCACAGCCATCAACAGAACCACACCCCGTCACCAACCCAACAGCCTCATCCCTGTCAACCCCGACCTCATGTTCCCTCTTCCAGCCAAACTCCCCACGAACACCCCCGACCACGGCCACTGGACGGAAACCCTACCACCACCGCCGCGACCGTACACCACCACTACGGCCGCTCCCTACCACCGTGCCCCGACCAGATCAAACCACCACCACCATAAAGTCAGTCGACCAACACCACCGTCGCCGGCACCAACGCCGACGACCAAAAGAAAACCCTGTAAAAAAACCGACACCACCTGACTCACCTGGCCGCCTCCAGCCACGCCCCCTCCGGCGAGCTCCGTGCACTGACGAGCGCAGAACTCCGGCCGCCAGGTGTGCCCTAGTCGCCAACCCTCTTTCGACCAACGCTGACTTCCCTCGACCGCCGGCGAGCGCGTCTCTCCGCCTCCACCGAAACCCTCTTCCTTCTCTTCCGCCCGCTCGCCGCCGTTCCGCTCCGCTCCCCTCTCTGATCCCCTTCTCCCCGCTCTCTCTCTCCCGCTCTTTTCTCTTTCGATCACTCTCCCTCCCTCTCGTCACATCTCCTCTCTCTCTCTCTCTTTCTGTCTCTCTTTTCGAGAGAAGGAACACACACTGAAGCCTCATTTGTTTCCTTTCGTTTGTTTTTGATTTTTGTTAGTTTTATTTATTAATTGTTTTTTTTTTCCTTCTCTTTTGAATAATCTATTTTTTATTATTATTATTATTATTATTATTATTATTATTATTATTATTATTAGTATTATTATTATTGTTATTATTATTATTATATTTATTATTATTATCTTTATTATTATTTTATTACCAGAAATGAAGAAATTTGTGTAATTTAACACTTTGTTTTTTAATATTATGTATGTATATGTGCTAGAATAGGCATTTTTGGTGAGTATATATTGGGTGGATTAAATTGTAAAACTGTATTAGTATTTTAAAAATAATAAACAATACTTTATTAGCATTTAGTTATTATAATTACTACTTTATTTTTATTATTTATTATTCTTGTATTATTATTATTTTGGTTGCTAACGGCAATAGATACGTTAAAATGTTGGTGGGTACTTTTAAAACATATAGTAAATACTCCTAAATTATTTTGGTAGCAAAATATGGCATTGGAATTTCAATATTTAGTAATTGGCTTTACATATATTATTGTAGTATTTTTAGACCATTTTATTTATATATTTTATCCAAGTTTTAATATGAGTGTTAGCTCTAAAATAAGTTATTAGGATTTCAAAACCTATTATATTCTTCAAAGTACTATCTAAAAAAGATTACTTCGTATTTTCGTACATATAGTTTGATGAGGTTCAAAACTATTATAAACCACTTTCAAGAATATTTTTCCACTAATAAAATATAGTTTTCAATGATTATAATTAGTTTTCTCAAAATCGTATATATATTATTATCTAATCTCTCTTAATTATCCTTTTGTCCATAACTAGTCCTGTTACCCCCGTTTCTTCACCAATTCTGTACTCCCTTATGTCCACCCTAACTAAATTGACCCTTCTGGACCCAATGGAACCGACCGTGTCACCATCCGTGGTCACCTTGTATAGTTGTTGTACCGAAGTTGCAGTTCGTGCTACATTGATCATTACAGCACACCAGGCGTACTATCAGGCAAGACACCTTGCCATTCGCTGTTTAATTATTTTAGTTCATATTTCATGCATTATTTATTTTCTTTATGCAAAATAAACTGTGATACATGGCATAATCTGTTAGAACTTACTGTTCGTTTATATTTCCTGCTATGTATTATTTTTCTCACATTAAACCTAGATTTAAGGGACCACCTTGTGTATTGTATTCATTGGCCTTGACACGTTGTAACACGAAGTTGTGTGTCGCATGTAGGACACGAAAGTGCGTGATTGGCTGGCCACCAGTACGTACAAGCCGTACGATAGGAATAATCGCTAATAGAGGTTGCATGCTAGTTTTGACTTAGCGGTTATAGTGGTTTGTGTTGTGGATACAACACAGTAGGCATTGGGCGGGGAGGATAATTCCTTAGCGTATGGGCTTCGATACACTTCCCTTTATGACTCGGACTCTCCGCTGGAGATACGGGTTTGATGACCCAAGATTACTGACGGCCACTGACGATTCTGCGAAACGTCATGCTCTTACTGATGGGGCATATGGTGCCCAAGGGGGGACTACGCCGATCCTATTCAGCCAGGGCCCATGCGTAGGAAGGATTGTTCTTAACTACATTTCACTTAGAACGGTAGGCTAAATTATCCGTTAGGTACGAGTACTTTTGGTTTGGGTACTTGTATCTGACCGTGGCTTGGAACAATAACTTGTCGCGGATTAGTTCGTCACATCTTGTCCTTGTTTAGTTGTAGGTGTGACTTACTACTTCGATGAGAAGGTATTAAACCTTGTTGGGGTCCGGATATCATATTGGATTCATATCATGGAAAGATACGTTACCGTGAATTAGTTTACCATCTCATGTCCTTGTTTGGTTGGGGGGATGGTACGCTCGTTCAGTAGGTGCGTATTGGACCATGTTATAATTCGATTTACTTATTTATTTGAGCAATATTTATTCAGTTTACATGGCATGATATTATGTATCTTGTTACGTCCCTCTGAGGACCTGGTTGTCTTGCCAGGTGTGTGCTATTATCTTTCGCAGGTATTCTAGCTTTAGTCGTGATCGTCGCTACTTCTTCGAGGATGATTGCATTTGGATCGTCTTCGCTTCGCTCGCCAAATTTAATTCATATCTTATGTATTTTTCTTTTACTTGTTGGTAGTGGATTTGACTCCGCCCAACATATTGTATCAAGATAATTCATGATCTTTATGTGATGTCTTTTATTCATTTATTCTGTGTGGATGAGATTAGTTATGGTTCTACTACATTCTACAGCTTATGTATTTATACGAGGCTTCCATATATTGGAGTATACTTCGTATGAATACAGTTGGCATGTCTACGTTCCTAGTCCTACGTATTTTGGAACTGGGGCGTTACATATTTTTGTGGTGGCCCATGCAGGTCAAGATAAATTGTTTGGTTACTTTACCGTACCAAGCAAGCCTGCGAATAGGATTAGAAATCTAGGATCTCATCCACATACTTGACCTTTCCTTCGATTCCATATTCGACCGACTCATCGATTCCATCTTGCTTGATTCCTTCTATCATTATTCTTATCTTCTCCTTCGTGTTTGCTAGAGATTGACCCTACTAGTTAGATGTCCCAAACACCCTTAGCTTAATTCTTTAAGTTGGGTAGAATACCCCACGACCTGAGACACCTTGACCATTAAGGGAATACAAATAGTATTGTCTAGACCATAGAGGAATTTAACCCATTTGGTCAACCAAGCCTTGGTCAATAAAGCCGTAGAATGATGGTATAGGAATAAACAAGACTTAGATTCTTATGACTCTTAGACTATTCATATTTGTTCTTTATTTCAATCTTAATCTCGTGCCTATATTTTTACTATCTAGACTAATGATGCTAATGTAGCCTAGTTTTTGCAAGCTCAAATCTTTATCAAGCTTGTTCATGACATATGTTATTAGAAGAATTCCCACTAACATAGCGTCTAATCAGGACCGGTGCCGGATGGTCTGATCAACCGAGTGCACTTGGTTCGCTTTTGCCTATTATTCTACATGGATGGGGACATAGTTAAGCTTGTCCTCTAGAATCCCATCCACGACTGCCTTGACAATTCTTTTGAAATTATTCGATCGTCTTTGGATCACGTATTCGTATTCGATAAACGCCTCCTTCGAACTCTATATTGCTTTCGCCTTCATCTTTTTTAGGAGGGCGAAGGCGTTATACTAGAACTTTCTCTAGCCTTCCTATCAGCTATGACCATTCTCACTCGATGTTGCTATATCTTTATCCTAAACTACTCGACCCTATCAAGACCCTCTAATTAAAGCGAATCTAATTCATTCTCTTAATCGTGACCCTCATTCATTACCCGTGATCATACCGTATTATTTTTCTATAATCTAGATCGCGATTCTTACGGCATGATTTTGTTATCGATTGTTCCCCATCGATACCCCCTTGTCTTCTCACCCCCTACTAATTCTTAATTTCGAGGACGAAATTCTTTTAAGTTGGGTAGGATGTAAAACCCCTAAATTTCTACTATATTTTTTATTATTAAATTTGGTACTGATTTAAAATTTTATATTGTACGTCACGTAGTCGTATTGTAAGTCGTGTACGAAAATTTTATTTTTCAAAATTGCTCGACGAGTGCGAATATGTGCGAGCGTACATATTTTTAGAAAAACATATTTTTTCTATTTTTATGGTTTCAAAATAATATAGGTAATAATTATTTCTAGCTATCATTTCAAGTTTATGGTTTTAATTATGAAAAGCCTTTTATTTATGCAGTTATAATTATAAAGTATTTTCCCATAAAATGGTATATTAGAAAGTATATTTATGTAAAGAATATTTGTGCATACATATAGCTCATAAATATTTATTAGTTTATTTTAAATAAAAATGCAATTTTTGAAATTAATATTATTAGTATTTTTGGAAAGCATATTTTGAATTTATTGTGGAGATTTAAATCTTGATTTGAATCTATGTATTTATTTAAATAGTAAAATAATTGAAATTTGATTTATTGATTTGATTTTAAACTAAGAGAATTTAATTTGATTTAAATTAGATTTGGATTTGAATTTGGATTTTGATTTGATTGCTTTTAAATTAAATATGGAAATATCCAAATTGGGTTTTAAATATCATAATCCTCATCTTATTGGGAATTCCCACATCCTATAAATAGGCAGGTACTCATCCAATTTATTTTTATCATCCACCAAATTGTCTCCACAATTATTCCACAAAGTGTACGTGCCTCGTGTCGGTGTCCATCTCTTCCGTGTCAGCCGTGGCGGCCTCGGGTCCGACCCCGAGTGTCATTCCAATCTTATTCCAATCTATTTTATTTACATATACATTATTCTCTCGTGTCGACAACCCCGACACCATATTAATCCCTAACCTATCCCTATTCTAAACCCACACAACCCAGACACGTTGTTCCCCGCTCCACCACCATCACCTTCACCACTGTCACCGCCGTCCCAACCTCGTCGCACCTTACCACAGCCATCAACAGAACCACACCCCGTCACCAACCCAACAGCCTCATCCCTGTCAACCCCGACCTCCTGTTCCCTCTCCCAGCCAAACTCCCCACGAACACCCCCGACCACGGCCACTGGCCGAAAACCCTACCACCGCCACCGCGACCGTACACCACCACTACGGCCGCTCCCTACCACCGTGCCCCGACCAGATCAAACCACCACCACCACAAAGTCAGTCGACCAACACCACCGTCGCCGGAGCCAACGTCGGCGACCAAAAGACAACCCTAGAAATTAAAAAAAACCAACACCACCTGACTCACCACACCCCCTCCGGCGAGCTCCGTGCACCGACGAGCGCAGAACTCCGGCCGCCAGGTGTGCCCTAGTCGCCAACCCTCTTCCGACCAACGCTGACTTCCCCCGACCGCCGGAACCCTTCATCTCCGGCCGCCTCATCCTCCTCCGTCCCTTCTCCCCGCGTCCGACCATCGCGCCTTCCCCCTTCGCCGCGCTTTGGCCGCGCCCGCCGCCGGCAACTCCCCAAACCCCCGCCGGCGAGCGCGTCTCTCCACCTCCACCGAAACCCTCTTCCTTCTCTTCCGCCCGCTCGCCGCCGTTCCGTTCTGCTCCCCTCTCCGATCCCCTTCTCCCCGCTCTCTCTCTCTCCCTCTCTTTTCTCTCTCGATCACTCTCCCTCCCTCTCGTCACATCTCCTCTCTCTCTCTTTCTGTCTCTCTTTCCGAGAGAAGGAACACACACTGAAGCCTCATTTGTTTCCTTTCGTTTGTTTTTTATTTTTGTTAGTTTTATTTATTAATTGTTTTTTTTCTTTTTCCCTTCTCTTTTGAATAATCTATTTATTATTATTATTATTATTATTATTATTATTATTATTATTATTATTATTATTATTATTATTATTAGTATTATTATTGTTATTATTATTATATTTATTATTATTATCTTTATTATTATTTTATTACCAAAAATGAAGAAATTTTTGTAATTTAACACTTTGTATTTTAATATTATGTATGTATATGTGCTAGAATAGGCATTTTTGGTGAGTATATATTGGGTGGATTAAATTGTAAAACTGTATTAGTATTTTAAAAATAATAAACAATACTTTATTAGCATTTAGTTATTATAATTACTACTTTATTTTTATTATTTATTATTCTTGTATTATTATTATTTTGGTTGCTAACGGCAATAGATACGTTAAAATGTTGGTGGGTACTTTTAAAACATATAGTAAATACTCCTAAATTATTTTGGTAGCAAAATATGGCATTGGAATTTCAATATTTAGTAATTGGCTTTACATATATTATTGTAGTATTTTTAGACCATTTTATTTATATATTTTATCCAAGTTTTAATATGAGTGTTAGCTCTAAAATAAGTTATTAGGATTTCAAAACCTATTATATTCTTCAAAGTACTATCTAAAAAAGATTACTTCGTATTTTCGTACATATAGTTTGATGAGGTTTAAAACTATTATAAACCACTTTCAAGAATATTTTTCCACTTATAAAATATAGTTTTCAATGATTATAATTAGTTTTCTCAAAATCGTATATATATTATTATCTAATCTCTCTTAATTATCCTTTTGTCCATAACTAGTCCTATTACCCCCGTTTCTTCACCAATTCTGTACTCCCTTATGTCCACCCTAACTAAATTGACCCTTCTGGACCCAATGGAACCGACCGTGTCACCATCCGTGGTCACCTTGTATAGTTGTTGTACCGAAGTTGTAGTTCGTGCCACATTGATCATTACAGCACACCAGGCGTACTATCAGGCAAGACACCTTGCCATTCGTTGTTTAATTATTTTAGCTCATATTTCATGTATTATTTATTTTCTTTATGCAAAATAAACTGTGATACATGGCATAATCTGTTAGAACTTACTGTTCATTTATATTTCCTGCTATGTATTATTTTTCTTACATTAAACCTAGATTTAAGGGACCACCTTGTGTATTGCATTCATTGGCCTTGACACGTTGTAACACGAAGTTGTGTGTCTGTCACGCCCCAGAACCAGAATACTGGAGAGCGGGGGCAGACATAGCCAGCTACGTATAATGAAATGGGATCCACTCCACTATACGGTCATGGCTGTCTAGATATATGAGGGTTTATCTACAAGCCATCAGTCTCCTATGGTCAATAACAAGCCTAGTGTCTCAATCACAAGCAAGTAAGTAAATGTTACAAGATATAAGATCACCAAATATACAATAGTAAGGTGTCCCAATCATTACATATTCAGCTGATCATGAAGCTAGTCGTTACAAAATGTGAGGACTAGCAAGAGTTTTAGTCATACATGATCAACCCTAGGTTGCCAATCATATTACAGCCCGTAGGCAGACAGTAAGTAAATGTACACGAGCTAACACTTGCTCGGCGGCTAAACGCCTCAAAAGAATAATTTTACAATAGAGTGGAAGAGCCAAAATAAACCCACTCGTTGCCAGGATTCCGTCTAGTGGTCACCATGTGGCTGAAGATTCGGTAGATCCTCTGGAGCTGCTCTGGTATCTGGTCATACAAAACCAGCTGGGTCAGACCCCAGAAAGAGCAAGTGCCACAAAGGAGGCTTCACTTAGGAACTAAAACCAGCAATCAGCACAAGAGTACAATATACATAAGGCAGTAATTAAAGAAAAGCAGGACAGGTGATATACGATGAGATAACCATGGCACTATTCAGATAACCAGGTTACAACCCGTAAACCAAACAAGGACCGGGGTTGTAACCCTTCGTCTGAACCGAACTTGGTTTTTTCCACCATTTATCGGCAAGATAAAATAAGAAAATAGGTCATGGGACAATCTTGTACAGAATCAGGACAAGAATAGACTAGTAAACTTCATCCAACATTTTACGGCCAAGCAATAAGTACGGCTTGATACTTTAGCTAACTAGGATTACCACAGGCCTAGTTACTAACAAGATGTAGCGAGATTATTCCACAGCCACAAGCCCTACAGACCATCCAGGCTATCCGGACGCAATTAGGGATTGAATTCAAGTGGGTACATCGTCCAGAAAATGCATGTACCCTTAGGTGACTTAGAAGGTGCAACACATGACAGTGTGCTGGAAATGTGCCCTACTCGACGGCAGGCTACAGATCCCAAGTGGGGCACCCAGATAACGGAATTGCCTGTAGCTGGAGAAATTTCTTCATGACTACCGTGTTATTCTAGTTATTAACCTTAGTCAATTTACCGTAGGTACCCCTGACCGTGGTACTCAGGGGTCCCTGTCCTAGACATGATACAAGACAAGACGGGTTCATTGTACAAGCACAATCGCCCACGATGTCCAGACCATTCAATTTTGTCATGTCGTGTTAGCCGTCGCAACAGCATTTCGAGAAATATATCATGTCAGGTTTATCATGTCAAGAGTGCGCCACAGCAGGCCACTATCAAGAATTATCATGTCAAGTTATCATGTCAAATTTGTCAGGTCAAGTTATCTTGTCAGGAGTGCACCACGGCGGGTCACTATCAAGTCATGCCATTTATCAAGGAGGAGAGAAATTGTACAATTAAAATAATAATATAATATATATATATTCTTGAAGCCAAGGAGAAACTCTACAACTTTCATGTTGGGAGTGGGAAGAAATTCTGACCACAATTCAAGCAAATAAAACATTTAAACAATCAAAGTGGACCCCATGCGGCCCAAAAGTGGGAGAACATACATGCGGCCAAAGAGAGTGGGAAGCCACCCATGCGGCCAGCCAAAGCTTATGCGGCCAGAAAATAACTGAAGGGGGCCATGCGGCCAAGAGTAAATGCTAACAAGAAATATTTATGCAGTCAGAAAAGACAGAGAGTGGGAAGACAATAAATGCGAGCTTCCACTTAAACAAAGGAAGGGTACGTGGCCAAACAATGAAATGATGACTGCCAGTAAAAGAGTGGCTCACTTGGCCAAAATATTAGGTAGTGGGGGAAGGAAAGCCTATGCGGCTCACCTTAGATTCCATGCAAAAATGCGACATACAAATAATAATATTATTTAATGGCCAATGCCATGCGGCTCTGCATCAAGCAGTTATTAATGCTGTAAATATCCATGCGGCTCACCTTCACATTGCTTGCATGAAAATACAAACAAATAAATAAATAATGGCCATGCGGTTTGCTTGCATGAAAATGCAAACAAGCAACTAATATTAAATAATTTCCTTATGCAGCTACTTTAGGAAAAGTATTAACAATGTATTAGGAAATGCATTCAAGATGCATTAAAGTAATGCCTGCTCCATTCATATGCGGCTAGGTTTAGGAAATGTATTAAAGAATTGAAATCTTGAGTGTACTAAGAATTGCATAAAGGGACACATCCGAGGATTCCTAACCATATGCGGCTAGGTTTAGGAAAAGTATTAAAGAAGTATTAATCAATGCATTAATCCAATACATTAACAAAAATGCCTTAAGCAAATGCACTTTCCAGAATGTGCATTTAAAGAATGTGTATTGGAAAATGTGCATTGCATTAACCATTGTATTAGAATATTTATTAGAATATAAGCATTAGAATATTTATTAGAATATAATGCATTACAATGGAGTAGCATGCAGCATACATTAACGTATGGATTAACATGCGGCTCATGCAATGCATTATAATGCATAAAATATAGATTATAGCATGCGGCTGGCTTCTTTGGCACCATTTCATGCGGCTAAAGCTTCTTGCATGCATTTATTACATCACTACATGCGGCTAAGGCTTCCTCAAGTGGCCAAGAATTTTAAGGCCAGCAAGTGTACATGCGGCTCCAACCATTAATAAATTCATGCGGCTTACCACTACATTATGTGCATACAATTGCAAGCTGTACGTGGCAAATAATAATATTAGGCCTTGCCCAAATTACTGTGCTTGCTATTAAGTGCCATCATGTCAGAAAGTAATTAATGTTGCCATGCCCATGCGGCTAGGCAAGACTCCTGCGGCCAAAACAAATGCAAGCCAGCAACAATTTGTTGCCAACTGAGAAAAGGTTCATGGAAAAAATACCATGGCTTCTCCACACCACCCAACTTCCCATAGGAGTCCAAATTTGGACTTCCATAGGTCAATTTGGGGTAGAATGAAATTCTCTACAACATGGAACCATCAACTAGCAAGAATATGCAAGTTTGATAGATCAAAATTCATAGAAATCGAAAATACTACAAAACTAGATCTACAAGAAATTAATCGCAGAAATGAAAAGTGCTAAGTACTAAAGTGGGTTAGAAACACATGAGGAAGACAATGGAACAATAAAAAAATAGAGTTCCTCCATGAAACAAGGTGCACTTGCCTAAGCTCTCCCTCTCTCCTGGTAGGTGGAGAAGTAAATGGAGGAAGAAGAAGATATGAGTAATGAGTAATAATGGAAGAGAGAGAGTGGGATTGATATTTATGGTGGGAGTGGTGGTAGGTGGGAGTGGTTTGGTTCACATAAATCAAACCCACTAAACCGAACCAAACCAAGCCAATGCAATGCCCTGATGAACCATGCTAATGCAACATACAAAATAAAACCCAAGGCGAACAAATTATGACAAACCAAAAATACGAGCCCGAAATACGTACACGTATTCCCAATACGTAATACGAGATATGGGCATTACAGTGTCGCATGTAGGACACGGAAGTGCATGATTGGCTGGCCACCCGTACGTACAAGCCGTGCGATAGGAATAACCGCTAATAGAGGTTGCATGCTAGTTTTGACTTAGCGGTTATAGTGGTTTGTGTTGTGGATACAACACAGTAGGCATTGGGCGGGGAGGACAATTCCTTAGCGTATGGGCTTCGATGCACTTCCCTTTGTGACCCGGACTCTCCGCTGGAGATACGGGGTTGATGATCCAAGATTACTGACGGCCACTGACGATTTTACGGAACGTCATGCTCTTACTGATGGGGCCTCTGGTGCCCAAGGGGGGACTACGTCGATCCTATTCAGCCAGGGCCCATGCGTAGGAAGGATTGTTCTTAACTACATTTCACTTAGAACGGTAGGCTACCTTATCCGTTAGGTACGAGTACTTTTGGTTTGGGTACTTGTATCTGACCGTGGCTTAGAACAATAACTTGTCGCAGATTAGTTCGTCACATCTTGTCCTTGTTTGGTTGTAGGTGTGACTTACTACTTCGATGAGAAGGTATTGAACCTTGTTGGGGTCCGGATACCATATTGGATTCATAGCATGGAAAGATACGTTACCGTGAATTAGTTTACCATCTCCTGTCCTTGTTTGGTTGGGGGGATGGTACGCTCGTTCAGTAGATGCGTATTGGACCATGTTATAATTCGATTTACTTATTTATTTGAGCAATATTTATTCAGTTTACATGGCATGATATTATGTGTCTTGTTACGTCCCTCTGAGGACCTGGTTGTCTTGTCAGGTGTGTGTGCTATTGTCTTTCGTAGGTGTTCTAGCTTTAGTCGTGATCATCGCTACTTCTTCGAGGATTATTGCATTTGGATCATCTTCGCTTCGCTCGCCAAATTTAATTCATATCTTATGTATTTTTCCTTTACTTGTTGGTAGTAGATTTGTCTCCGCCCAACATATTATATCAAGATAATTCATGATCTTTATGTGATGTCTTTTATTTATTTATTCTGTATGGATGAGATTAGTTATGGTTCTACTGTATTCTACAGCTTATGTATTTATACGAGGCTTCCATATATTGGAGTATACTTCGTATGAATACAGTTGGCATGTCTACGTTCCTAGTCCTACGTATTTTGGAACTAGGGCGTTACATCTGATGAACCACATACCAAGCACTTGCCCAGTCTCTTCCTACACTCGTTCCACCCGTGCCTTGGCTTCTTGCAATAAGCACAACTGGTGGCCTGCTGCCTCGGTGCCTACTGCTGTACCCTCTGCTGCTGATGCTGCACTGGCTGATGCCTCGGTTGCTGAAACTGCTGCGGCTGGAATCTCTGCTGCTGGTGGTGCTGCTGGAAATATGGCCTCTTGGCTGATCCTCCGCTACTGCTGCCCCCAACCGGATCTCGCCCCCTCTTGAGCCTCAGCTCAAGATCGTCCTCAGCCAATAAAGCTCCCGTCAAAATCTCCTCGAAAGTGGCATCCCTGTTGCCCTTGGTCAAGGATTTGACTTCCTTGACCAGACCCTTTCGGAACCTCTGGGCCTTCGCCGTCTCGCTCAAGCCCTCTACGAATCTACCGAGGCGGCCGAACTCTCCAGCGTACTCCTCTACTGACAGGCTCCCCTGAACTAAGCTCTCAAACTGCGACTCCAAGGCTCGGAGCGCTGAATCTGGAAAGAACTTCTTCTTGAAGAAGCCCTTGAACTCCTCCCAGGTCTGTCCAGCTACCCCCACCCTGGGGTCTGACTGATACCATGTGCGAGCAAGATCTCGCATCCGGCTAGCTGCTGCCTCAATCTGGAGATCTGTCGGTATCCGGGCCAGGCGGAAGATCTCCTCTATATGCTCGATCCACTCGTCAGCATATAAAATCCCCTCTGTCCCCAGGAAGTCTATGGGGCTTATCTTCTGGAACTGCTCTATCCCAGGTGTCCTCGGCTGCTGGACTGCTGGTCGAGCTGCGACTGTCGTAATGGCCAACTCCATGCTCCTGGCCTGCCGGGTCTGCTGCACCTCCAAAAACTGCTAAAAGTAGGCGAACATCTGTGCCGCGTCCACGTATCCTGTAGGCGGCGGCTGCTAGAAAGGCATCTCTGGGATGACTGGGTCCTGCCTCCGAGCTAGTGGAGGCATACCCCCTGCTGCTGCAGAGATCCCAATACGAGCAGAGGTGGCAGGAGCTGCAGTCTCCTGACCCTGCTGAACTGGCTGAGAGGTAGCAGTCCCCTCTACAGCATCCCCATGAATGGTATGCTGTGACCGCGTCTCCACCATCCTGAAGACAGACCAAACAAGGGTATCAATTGCTGAGAAATAAGCGATATAACAAAGACGGACAGTTAAAATTCAAAAGAATCAATTGACAGTAAGGATTTAGATGGCAGAAATAGAGTTTTTCCTAATGTGATTGAGTACCTTGAAAACTAATGTCCTATATCCTACTGCAGGCTGTAGTGATACTCTGGTTCGAATACCACTACACTTCTAGTCTAGACCTGCATGGGCCACCACTAAAAATGTGTCACGACCCGTACCCTAGAGTAAGGGCACGAGACGTGTCCAGCCTACGCCGCAGTGTCGGCGGTAGAACGCTGTCCTAGGTCACAACATCTAACAATATAATGCTAAGCAGTTTATACTCCCCGAATGGGGGTGACATAGCAGAATGTAAACTCAATCACAACTAAGAAAGAAGAAGCACGATATGATATAGAACTCAAATGAAATACAGATGATCAGAAGAGTCTAAGTGTCTAAGATAACAACTCAGCAACATCCAGAAATACAAGTCTCAGCTACAGAGTATGAAAGAATATATACAATCCAGATCTCAAATGACAGAAATAGAGCCTAACTAAACTAGTCCCAAGACAACATAAGTAAGATAAAGCCTAACTAAACTAGTCTAGGCAATAGGGATAATGTCATCAGCTAAAGCTGGGTCCTCCTGAGAGTACAGCTCACAAGTGTCGTCTAGGGCTGTCCCATAGAAGGTGTCAACACCAGCCTCATCCTCGTCCTCTGTAAACATTCAACGGTGCCCAATCAGGACGGAGCGAGCAAAATACATCTCAACAGTTCATAGCAGGTTAGAAAATATAATCATGCAGTAAAGTAAGAAACAAAAAACTGAAAAAAAGTATAGAATGTAAATAGAGAGAGAACTGTAATAGAAATATCTACTATAAGTAGAGAACTAACAGTGGCTAGTGAGTCAGAGTACAATATAAACATGTGAATGGCATAGGAGATTCTGATGAGACACTACGGAGGTGATCAGATAAGATACTACTTGGGTATTATTCACATGTCTACTTCTACTCCCCCGTACCCCCAATCAATACATAAGGATCCAGCCAGGTTATGTTATGATCCATGCAATGGCCCACAAGGGGTGATGCATGGTAGACCCAAAAATGGGTGATTCTAGGAATGTCCATAAATGGGTGATTCAAGGAAGACTCTGTGATCATGAGAGTACATGTCACAAGTGATCAATGAACCATGAAGCATAGTGATACACAATGTAAGTGAAACGCACAGAACATGTAGTATCCGATGCTCCCTGAGGGGATAACATCTCAAGAAGGGATCCATATAGTACTAATTCGTGTGACCAACGTGATAGTATCAAGTAAAGTAATTTAAAACAGGAGAATAATTCTAAAGGATATGAAATGATCAGAGAATGTACTTGCCTGATGTCTAAATGTCCAAAGTAAATATATTGTCCGAGGAGAGGTATCTGGCTCCTATTTAGAACAGCACAAGTCACAACAAGTCCAAAATAATAATATGAAGTTCTACTATGCATTCTACATGATTCTAGGTCAATCTAGACACAAGTCAACTCTTGGTCAACTTTGGTCAACCCTAGAAGTCAAACTAGGTCAACTATGGTCAAACTAGTCTAAGTTAGTCTAATCTAGGCTTAACAAGTCACTCTAGGTCAAACTAGCCTATACTAGTCTATCAAGACTACCCAAGGCTATACAACCCTATACTAGCACCACAACTCAAAACCAAGACACAACAAGTCATCACACACATAGGGTAAACATATACATATATATAGATACATACACATTACATAGATATATATATACATTACATCACACTACCTAGTACACTATATATATATATATATATATATATATATAGTGAGATAGAAGGATAGAGAGTGAGCATGGCAAGTGAGGGTTTAGTGTGTGACAGTGTCAAAAGTGTCTCAGATTCCAGTGAACAGTGAAGAGTGTGAGCAAAGTATAAAAGGGAAGTGAGTGAAATATAGTGTCATACACATGTGGGTGAGTGTTATAAGAAAACAGGAAAAGAAACCAAAAATCAGATTTTTGAAGGAAGGAAAACCAATTTAAACTCAACAACCATTCAACACACAAACTCAGATTTATCAGTACATAGATCATAACAAAACTCAGTTTAACTCAAAGTGAAATAGGAAAATGAAATCAATACATTAACCACTGTTTTCAGTCCCTAACTTCAACCCACCAATTTCGATTTCACTTTCCAACCAATTCACACCAAAATCGAAACCCAAGCAGTACATGCATAGACACAACATAATAGGGTCTCAAACATTTTACTAACAACATTTAATCAAGCCAAAATAGGTGTCATGGTTCAGATTTAGAAACTGGAATATTCAGTATGTTTCATAGTATCAGAAAATAGGGTAAATGGGATTTAACAATCGAAAACATGTTAAGATGGGAATTTGTTGGTTGGTAAATGTAATATAGGGTGTGCACGTGTCTTACATGTTATTTGTGTCCACCCAAGTGGACACAAACGTGTCCAAACAATATAAATCCCAAAACAGGTCACACAGACACAAACAGTCAGTCAGTGATGTGTACGCGTGTCGTGCTCGTGTCGTAGGCCAAACTAGAACTTGTGATCACAACCCTAGATTCGCCTAGGATCCAGCTACCTACGTGTCACCCTGAATTGGGTCAAAACGTGTCGTGTCGTGACTGAAACGAGCGTGTCCGAGCCCTAAATTACACGTACACAGTGCTGCGGAATCCCCTTGCGGGGTCAAGTGTGTGTCCGACACGACACGAGAGCGTCTCCAACTTGGAGGACCTCGTGTCAGTCATTGCCCCTTAGCCCACGCCAAGTGGCATGACCTGAGTCGCCGTGTCCAACGAGAACGACCCCTCGAGTAGCAGGGGACTGAACAGAAATCAAACAAGTGTGTGAACAGCCGTGTCCAACCCAAATAGCACCCGACACAGACACAAAACCACCATGGTCTCTTCACAAAAATCGAAGATCAAACCTAGATCTACAGTCCTCTTCAAATAGAATTCTAAAACAGCAACATTAAACTCTTAGGGACATTTCCACAAACACCTATTGTAGTGGACTGATACGTGTCAATCTAGGACACGAAATGGACACGAAATGCCACGAAATTCTAGGGTTAGCTAGGAGACACCTAGATCTAGGTTAATATGCAAAAATAACAGCAGCTATAATAGAGTTTTAGGGATTTACCTATAGGTGTCAAAACTCCTCAAAAGCTCCAAAGAGGGGGTGTTCTCCTTGCTTCCCAAACTTTACCAAATTATTAACAAACTGAAAATAAATTACACACACAGTAAGAATACATAAATTAGAACCTATTGTAATTTGTTTGGATTAAAAATGAGTTGAAATGGATTTTCTAGAAATTTCTAAAGATGGGATTTACCTCTTCTTCCAACTTGTGATCTTTCCTAAAAGAGGCTAGCCCTAAATGGAGGAGAGTATAAATAGGGGTGGGGGTTCCCAATGTGGCCGGCCAAGCTAGGGTTAGGGTTAGGTTTTAGGTTAGCTAATGGGCTTGGGCTAAATTCACAAGCTATGGGCTTAAGTCATTAATCATGACTTGTGAAGTCATAAGCCATTAATCAAATCTCTATTCAAATTCCTATTTTCAAACTGGTTCTAATGACTAGAATATGATTAACTTAAATCAAACTAGGGTTTCATAATCTAACCAAGTAGTCATGGCTAGGGTTAGCTTCTAGGTTAGGCTCCAAAGTCAACACTAGTCAAAGTCTAGAATAATCCCTAATTAAATTATACCAAAAATCATATAAATTCTAGTAAATCTCAATAATTCCAAATAAATCCCAAAAATTCAAAAATGACCAAAATACCCTCATACTAGGAATGTGGTAGTGACAGCTTGTGCATAAGTTGAACTTTCTTCGATGTGGTATCCGGGACATCAGAACCGAATCGACCTAGGGAGAATAAATAAATTTGTGCTTCGGCGTGAGGCATTGCGGAACCTGCAGCAGGGCTTGCAACCCATGCTGACAGGCACGTCGTAATGCCATATAAAAGTCCCTCGTGGTGCATAGCATCAATGACCGCACATATAAAATAGTAGCATGCTCACCTATTGTCTTATGCATGTAGTTTGTATTATCTTTGTTTTTATGCAGGGACGAGCACGACCGCGGTAAGAAATGTGATAAATTGCTATGTTTTACTGTATATTTTATTACTTCAAAGATAGCTATCGATATGAACTGAACTCATTTAGTTCTAAATAGAAATACAATTCTAAAGCATGCCTACCTTAACAATTAGAGTCAGTTTAGACGAGTGGGTTCATCTCGTCCACTTAGCAAGTGTGCTAATCCCCTCCCCCAATTCTCCAGGTGCGGTGGGAGCTCTAAACTGAAGCTGAAGTGCGGAGAGGCATTTTGAAGCTCTTCCTATCTTGAAGTATTTTGAAGCCAATTCAATCGAAGGCTTATGTATAAAGGGGCGAATGTATGGAACGACAAGTGTTAGTTCAAGCAGCTTGTCGAGTATGTTTCTTTTGTTTTCAATATCAATGTAGCCGCAACGGCATCCAATGTAATTACGACTTGCACTTCGTTGCAAGCTATGAATGAAAAACATATTTCTATCTTCCTATACTGCGTCTCAATTTGATGTGATTTGTGAAGTTTCAACTTGGTGTTTCAATATAATAATCAATGTAACGTTCTTGTCTTGTACGAGTGCAATTCCAGACTCGTACGACATCACGCCTTAGCGAGGACAATCGATTCGACATAATAACACCGGGGACGAACGGTTTGTCGACTCGGGGCGTGACACTTGTCTTACGGCCCTTCCTGACTTAACTCGAGACGACTTAATCCCGACTTATAGAACTTGTGTTGACGACTCAAACACGACGTCACATTCGTACCGAAGCACGAGTTCTTGCTATAGCCAAATATTAGGCTCCATAGTGGTGTTGCAAGCTTGTACACCTTCTTAACTTATTTCGTGTCGTGCTTGTAGTTTTTTGATTTGACTGACACTGTGCATGCGGATTGTCGTTCAGCACACCATCTTATCTATATGAAAGGTCACTAGCAATGTCAAGCTATCTTGGACTTATAGCCGGGTTAGTCGTCGAATCTTTTTGCGTGCATACAAAAGTTCCCGAATCACCCGCACCGATTCGCTGTTGGTGCGTGCCGATTCATTTCTGGTACAGGCTATAACTCGCTTCTCCCGGGCCGATATGATCCCGGTGCCCCGGCGATCATTCGAGAAGACTACACCTTATGCATAAGTTGTCCATGACCATACACCTACGATGACTTCTAGACTCGACGTAAATGCAAGGCCTACATATGAGACAACTTGCTTTCTCTTCCTTAAACTTCTTTTATCCATGTCCATACTTTCTATTCTTCATGCGAGACTCCCAAGCCACGGGATCGGTCTCGACGATAAACGTCGCGTGTACTTTATATTTTTTGAAACACATGGAACGACTATTGTATAGCCTTCCAGATAGACCTGAACAAACATATTTCTTTGTGTCCCATAGACCGTGACATACTTATCCTTGAACCGACCGTGGCTCGTGCCTTAGCCTGACTTGTGTTCTATGCGACACTATCGCCCAAGTCATACTTTATATGACGAGCCTTAAGATCGTGGGACTATGTGACTTTGACAACTGCAAAAAATATGGAACAATACTTGCTATGACTTCGATAGCCCAGGAAAACTCTTTCTAACTCAATCGTGCAACAACTTAACCCATGGGACGAGCAAAGGTTACGCCAAGCCTTGGACGATGGGACCGTGCTTGCTTTGTCAAGCATTTATACGTACGATGCCTATGACTTAGGCTAATTTTATAGCTTTTGTGGCAACTTAGACCAACTTTCCTTCTCCCAAGCGACAAGATGAAGGATCAAGTGTCATTTTGAAAGCACACCGTACGATACTTCTAAGCCGACCATGGGACATTTCCATGTTCTAACTCAGTCTGACCCAAGTTGGGATTATTCCCTTGGCTATGTGGATTCGTCTCTTTTATTATCAAGCCTACTTGTGCATTTGAAAACTTTCGTTTTATTAAAGTGAAGGCCAAGCTGAGGCAAGTTCACCGAAGCCACCCACCTGAGCGAGGAGTTGCCTCGACCGAACAGGAATTCGAGCAGACCGTCGCATGTCTAAGTCCGAACGCCGTTGGCATTTCGATTCCTTCTATTGAGCTGAGCGGGATGGGGCATTACAGCCGCCGTGCCACTGCTGCCGCCGCTGCACTGCTGCTGCCACTACTGCTGGTGCCGCTGCTACTACCGCCGTTGCCGCGGTGGGGAGGGGGAGCTACGGGGAGGGGGAGCGGGGACGGGGAGGAGGGAGTTGCGGTGAGCGACGAAGGCGAGCGGGGGCAGAGAGAGGGGACATCAGGAGTGGGGAAGAAGATAAGAAAGAGGGATATTTTTGTCAAGTTTTTTAGGTCAAAGCAGTTACCATTAGTTCTAGACGAATTCTGTCAAAAGTGGGGGGTGTCTTGCATTATGAAAACTGTGTGGGTGCACCTTGAATTTGGATAAAGCAAGTGGGGTACAACTCAATTTTTTTTGTATATAATCGACTGTCAAATTTTTTGGCAGTCCTAAATAAACAACATGTAATATTTAGGACTGTCAAATTTTTTGACATTCCTAAATAAACAACATGTAATATTTAGGACTGTCAAATTTTTTGACAGTCCTAAATGAACATCATGCCTTAATGTATTATTTTTGTTCAAAAAATATATTAAATTATGGCTCATCATATATGAATCTCCTAAATGAATAACTTATTATCTTTAGATTGTCAACCCTAATTTTGACAGTCCTTCTAATAGGTAGGACTGTCAATTTTTTTTACAGTCCTAAAGATAACATGTTGTTCATTTAGGACTGTCAAAAATTCCGACAGTCTAAAATAAATATTGGACTGTCAAAATTTTGACATTTCTAAATGAACATCAGATTTTCTTTAGGACCGTCAAAATTATTGACAGTCCAGTATATTGGTATGACTATCAATTTTTTTGTCGGTCCTATGAAACAATAAGTTTTCAATTGGACTATCAATCATGACTATAATCACAACTGTAGAAAATTTTACAGTATTGGATGTGGTCAGGACTAGAGAAAATTTCTAAAGTATTGACCATATTTAGGATTGTCAATTTTTTTGACAGTACTACTTCGTCCCGTCATGATTGTCGACAGATTTTCGAAGTTCGAAACTCTAAATAGGTTCGAAACTTCGAAAAGCCGTCCAAATTGAATCATAAACCAAATTTTAGTTACTTGAAGTTAAAATTTAGGCATTGACATGGATTGATAACAATATTTGAAATTTGGGAGAGGAAGGGGAAGAAGATGAACAATTTTTTTTTTACTTTTATATTATGTAGTGGCTGGTCCTAAGTCATTTTTTGAGTGAAATTTGTAAATAAAAGAAAATTTTTTAGACAACCCGAGTAAGTTTTATAGCGCCTTTATAAAAATTCAAAATTTTAAGAGTATTGAATGTGGTTATTTAGCAATAGAATATCAAATAATAGTTGATATTAGGTTTGGGTCTCCAAAATGTTTGACAAAGTGTTTGAGTCTTAAAATCACACTGTTCACGTAGTCAAGTGAACAGTGACTTTAACCATTTTGAAGATCTAAATCCTAATTTCAACTATTATGTGAGTCCCATATGGCTAAATAACCTTCTTGAATATAAAGTCAAAATGTGTTAACTTGTGTAGTCCACTTAACATTTGTCATATAGCTGAACTTTAGCTTGCTTGCGAGGAGACGGGATCAAAATGCGGGAGAGGTGTAGATGTGTGTTAAAATTGAGGGCGGTTGGCTCAGAAGACATGCAACGCAGCGTAGAGTCTCGTGCATTCGGTCGGTTATCGCAAAAAAAAAAAAAAAGAAAAAAAGGAAAAAAAAAAAGAAAAGAAAAGAAGAGAAACATTTGCCATATAGAAACACACCCAAACCCTATTATTCTCTCCCCTTTTCTTCCTCCCCCGCATACTGTGTCACTCGTACTCCACTCCCCCAACTTCTCCCCGGCGGCCGAACGAACGGAGGATACGTCACGCGACGACCGACGATGAGCGTGTGGAACTACGTGGTGACGGCCCACAAGCCGACCAACGTCACCCACTCCTGCGTCGGAAACTTCACCAGTCCCCACGAGCTCAATCTCATCATCGCGTAAGCAATCGCTACACAGAAATTAGGGTTCCGGAGGTTTCGACACTTTTTCTCTCTCTAGGGTTTCCATTTGCTGACCCCGCTCTCGAGTCTCTCCTCCTCTTCTTGATGCTTTTTTTTCTTCCAATTAGGGTTTCGGCCTGATTCTAATTTTTGTTTTTGTTTTCTTCCTTCAGCAAGTGCACACGCATCGAGATCCATTCCATCACTCCCCATGGCTTGCAGGCAAGTCTCATCGCTGTTATCGATACTAATGGAAATTTTGTGTCTACAAGAATATAAACAATTCCGTGTCTGTACTCTGTAGAATTTTTGACCCATGCTTCTTGCTAACAACTTGTCCGAAAAAATTA
This sequence comes from Iris pallida, assembly GCA_029216955.1. Taxonomy (NCBI): domain Eukaryota; kingdom Viridiplantae; phylum Streptophyta; class Magnoliopsida; order Asparagales; family Iridaceae; genus Iris; species Iris pallida. Next base: position 23,984,109 of record JANAVB010009198.1, on the reverse strand, counting down.
GGGTAGCTGAAATAAGAACGCCGAGATGAATACTGGCAATATATTGGAAGATAGGACACGAAATGAGTTTTTCGCGAAAACTCGGAGGTGCCGCCAGTTGAGGACAGGACGAGAGAAAATAGGCTCAGATAGTTCGGATACATTGCAGCATAGTCCAAATAGGTGCAGGAGCCACTAGAATTAGGGGTAGGCATAAACAAATTTGGATTAGAGTTGAATGGAAGAAACGAACGCAAATAGCCCACCCCCAGACATTTGGGATAATGACTGTTGTTTTTGTGTAACGATTTAAACATCTACGTGCTGATGAAGCAATAGTTGTAATAGTGGCTTAGGTCCTAGGAACAAGGTTCTAAACAACGGTAAGCAGGTGCGCGGCAGAGAGAGTCCGCCTACCGCCTAGGCGGTCGATATATTTTGAACATTTTTTACTATTTTACCACTGTTTTTTGCATAATATGCATATTTGAAGGGTGTTCCATGCATAACTAAGTTGTAGAACGAAGATTCATAAAGTTTTAGTTTTGTAAAAGTGAACCATGGGCCCATAATGCTTAAAAAACCTTTTTGGCCAAAATATCTTGTCAGGTATTGCTCCGCCTAGGCGCCCGCCTGTGCCGCCTCACCTCCGCCTATGCCGCAAACCTCCGTTGGCCGTCTACTCCACCGCCTACCGAAAAACAGTGCGGAGAGAGACCGCTACTGCCTAGGCGGTCGCCATTTAGAACACTGCCTAGGAAACATTTGCACTCCAAACGTTGATGGTCAGACTGTGTACCGAACATATCGGTCACGGCACAAACACTCCAAACCAAGCCAGGAGACACCAAATCACGTGCTGTTTCCATGATGCTGTGGCGCTATATCTGTATTTTGTCGCGTTCGTGAGACAGTTTAGTCTAATCAGTCTGTAGTTGTCTTATGCTTCGGTTGAATCCTGTTCTTCAGACTTATATTGAAGATTAGAACCTAGGTAGAAATTTGATGCCTACACGAACGAAGGGAGTCGGTTTGATATTTGGAATCCCCTCACTCTAGAAACATTTGTCCAACCAATAGGAAGGAGCTGTTTGGATGATTGTCAAGCTATAGTTCAACACTTGATCTATTTAGTTCAATAAGTTGATTCAATTGAAAGGTCTTTGGACACTAGGTCTAGGTTTGGTACAACTGATTTGGGTTGATTTTTTTTTTTTGGGTGGCAAAAGCAGCACCCGAAGCTGTTTTGTAACACTAGATTATACTTTTCTATTTGATAAGCTAGTTTGTTTTGGGGGCATCTAATGGAAGCGGGAGGAGTCTGCTTTCATTTGCTGTTTATGCTTTTTAAGAAGAAGAAGCATTACTAAACCAAGGCTAAACCTAGTCCCCTACTGCCTAACGGGTCAAGTAGAAACTTCCTGAATATGAATTTAGCGATCTTGATGCCTCTATTGGAATTCAAAACCTGTTAGACAGTAACTATATCCTAGTTTGCTTGTTATATATTTCAAATCCACTTTTCTGGTTTCTCCTACTCCAGAGAACTTTATACTCTTGCTCTCGTGTGTGTTACTATTCCATGCAAGTTTTTGGTTGAAAGAAATCTCTTGGATTCATACTTCCGCCATTTGGCATAAATGGTGTTTTTCCCCCTAGTAATTTGGAGAAATGAAATTCCATGAAGAAGTCCGGTGTCACTTTCCTACTGGGAGAGAAATATTGCTTTTGTCACAAAATATGTAAATTCTAGTTCCTACAATCAAATAAAGGTCACATCACATGTGGATATCGTCCGACAACCCCATTAGAGAACTAAACAATTCCTGCTGTCAGTGCTTTTTCACTTGTATAAATTGCAATTCCTCGTGGAATTTTAGTTACATGCTGCTAAAATGGTCCTAAATGACAAGCGAAGATAAAAAGTGAAAATGGTCTTACTTATAAGTGACACATGGATTAATTGTAAACACGTTGGAAGTAAGTAGGCTTTTACATCAAACACTAGCGAGGATGTAAAGTGAAAATGTATGTCTTACTTATAAGTGACACATGGGCTAACTGTAGATGACATTGGAAGTAAGTAGTTTTTTAATCAAACACAACTCACACAGTATGACAAAGAGGAAACACAAGAACGGTGGAAGGAAGTAGTGGACCTTCATACTGTCAGAATTCTCTTTTGTCATGCTGCCAATTTTTCCTGGGTCTTTTATCAACTTGATGTGAAAATATATTATCGAACTGTTAATTTACGAGAGAAGGGTATATGAGTTCAAGACTGGTTAAAGGATGTACAGACATGTTTAAACTATTCTAGAAACATTTGCACCATTACACAAGCTTAATACTGATCAAAGCATTGTTTGTAAGGCTGGTACCATTTCTTTCACTTTATCAACTCGCTAAAAATACTTACGGAATGATCAAAAAGACGCACATGAGTCCTCTCCTGGAATGATGGATAAGATGGGGATGCAGTTTTTGCACAGTCAAAGATATTTTTGATTGGTTATTAGTTATTGGTTTGGATTCTGGTGAAAAGAGATAGGAAGAAGAGTAAGGGGGCAGAGATAATTAGAGAATAAAGAACAAAAATACAAAATCTGATTGGACTGCCTCAGCTGCCAAGGTAAAGTGGCCCCTTTGGGATTATGTAGTTGAAACAGATGTGCCAAATAGGAAAGATTACCTTCCGGCGCTCTTAGATTTCTTCCCACTACCCTAGTTTTGTTTTCTTTTGCATGTGGAACACATATAAACTGAGATTTGCCCTTTTTTTCTTTTTTCTGAAATGAGAAATCGTATTCATCTATTTCCTGCTCATTAAGATTTGGAAGTTTTGAGAGTTTTCATGAAATCTGTTTATTTTTCACCCTTGAGGATGCACACTTCATTTAGACTAATTAAGCCACCCAAAGTCTTCCTTTTCGCCCTGCTTCGAGGGCTTACGGGTCATGTTTTGAAATTAACCTAACTGTTGATGTGGGCTGAATTAAAATTAATCCTCAAATCCCCCGCCCAGATGAACTATATTAACCAACAATCACCTTACATTATGGATGATTAATGACATCACCTACCTTCTAATTAGAAGGTTATGGATACATATAAGTTCTGGACATTTTTCTTTACAGGTTTGGTTGTATTTCTCGGTAGAAATGTAACTTTGCATATGTTCCTATTAGTAGAAGATGACATCAGTAGTGTTGTCCATTGTAATATTTTGAGATGAAGCCAGTAGACTCATCAAGAGCTCTCGACTGAATAAAAAAATGGATCATTTTATAATCTTGCTTATGTTAGCATTGTCATATCAATCCTAGTAAGTATCCCAGTTCTAATGTAACGATGTATTTTTTTTGGTATTTTCCCCATCCTTTCCCTTGCTGCTGGTGCCTTATGGTTGATCTGTAATATGATACTGAAATACTCTTGATTACTACCAATATATTTATTTATGATGTGTTATTGTCCTTCAACATCCCACTTTGCTCCTTTCCTGTATGCATGCTTCCTGAAAATGCTAATTCTGTCTTGCAGGCTATGCTAGATGTTCCTATATATGGAAGAATAGCTACGCTCGAACTCTTCAGACCCCATGTGTGGACCTATTGCTCTCGTAACTTTTCTCCATGTTGAGGTTTTTCTTATATTCTTTTGTTTTAAAAATATTTACTTGTTGCAACTTTGTCTTGTCTTATGTAGGGTGAACAACAGGATTTTCTTTTCATTGCTACAGCGAGATACAAATTCTGCGTTCTTCAGTGGGATGGAGAGACATCTGAGCTTATCACAAGGTTAAAGCAAAATAAAAGATGCATAAATTGTTCACTGATAATTAATATTTGATGTACACTCATGTACTTAGACAGTAAATACTGTGCTTTTGTTCTACTATAATACTATATTGGTTTGTGTTGGTGCATATGTGGCTATATGTAGGATGCTAATATGTGGCTATAGTCAAACTATGGACATTAGGTTGCTTCAATTTGTGTTATCCTTATGGAATCAGGGAACAAGTTATAATTTATTAATTGCATTTACCGACTGGTTTAATCATGTTTAAGTCCCTGCCACTACACAACTCTAGACTTGTTGTGAGGGTTGGGCCAACACGCCCCCACAAATCGTGGCCCATTTGTGAGCTGAGACCTTTGTAAAATCTGCTTAAAATCCATGCTAGGGAAGATTGGAACCTGGGCGGCTCTGATATCATGTTAGTCCCTGCGACTACTGGCCACACCAAAACTATAGAGGTCTATTTTGAGGGAGAAATATTTGTATTATAAATCTTGGATAAGTAAACCAATGTAAGCTCTTTCCTCTACACATGTGAGAATAGAATCTAACTCAAGTCCAAATTTGAGGTCTGCTTTAGCTTGTAGTAGAAAATAGGCTATCTCAGCGTGCCATGTTCTATTTAAAATTCTCTATATAGTTATGGTAGACATAAAGTTACTCTTGTTTATGTAAGTAATTGAATTTATTATATGCAGAGCAATGGGAGATGTTTCAGATCGCATAGGTCGTCCAACCGACAATGGACAGGTGATTTCTTCCCTGATTATATACGCGTTTATGATCCTATATTGAAATAAAGTTGATTAAAAAATTCAAACATGTATTCTGAAATCTGGATGTCACCTTTTACCGTGCTAGCTATTTTCTATTTTTTTTTTCTTGCAATCCAGTTGGCTTTGTTTTCATGAGCATCATAATTAGGGGATATCTTTGTCTCGGGCAAGTTATTGAGATGTGCCTATGGGCTACAATGTTTTATTTGACTCCTTGAAGCTCTTGGTTCTTATTATCTAGAGGTTCTAGTTGTGCACTCAAACAGTGTCCTATTCTGTTTCTGGAGCTGTTAACTTCTCTTCTGATTGCCATCTTGCTACCGTATCTGGCATCTCTTAATATCAATTCGTAGCAGACAAATATGTGGATATGGAGAACATGTTTCTTAAATCTTTATGTGGTTGTTATCTTTGAATGTCATTTTGATGGCTGGTTTGATCTTAGAGGATGCTCCAGTAGGTTGTAAATTGTTTGTTGATTGGCAAAATAATTGGCAATCAGTGACTAATAGTGTAGAGGGAAACTATGGTTTTACCCATTACAGTGGGGTCTTTAAAGTGTAGCCTCTTCTAACCAAATATCGACCTTGCTAGATGTGTATACGTTAGATCTTTTGTCGGTACAGTGTATAGGAAGGAAGTTGATTAAATAAGGATAACTTTAGTCTCATATGGTTTCATGTATACCCAAGTAAAAGTGGCGTCCCAGCAAGGTTGTAAAAATCGCTAGTCGGTTCGTGGGGACTAGGAGTTAATCGGATTAATCGGGGATTAGTCGAATTAGTCGGTTTGAGTTTTCTTTTAATTTTATATATATATATATATATATATATATATATATATATAATATATGCAATATATGCTATATGTCATCAAAGTATTAACTTAATTATCAAAAAAATAATATATATATGCAATATATGTCTTGGTATGCACCTTTTTTGAAACTTCTCCTTCTCTTTTTTCTCCTTCTCCTTATCTATCGGTTGTTTTTAGGTTTTTGAAAGAACTGAATTTCGGATGAAATTTTGATCTTTTTTATCTGTTTTTTGGAATCGAGGCGTAGTCGGTCGACTAGGCCCGTCTAGTCGCCTAGTCGGCTGCCTATGTCCGATTATTGCTTGAGCCGATTTTTTTGCCAACTAGCCCCTAGTCTAGTCGGCGAATGCCGACTACCGACTACTCGGGGACTAGTCGGCCGACTAATCGGATTTTTACAACAGTGCGTCCCAGTGTCACGAGGTCTCGCTTACGGCTCCCGCTTATGGCTGCCGCTTATGCAAGATCTGGGATGGTCAAGATGTACGCAACCTTACCACCTACTCATACATAAGTAAAACAATACAAATTTGAACGAGAGTTGGGATATGTGTGTGTGTGGGCGAGTCTTTTATGAAGCACTTATACAGGCAACTTAGTTAATACACCTCTACGTCAATTTCTCAAAATCCATAAATTACTAATTTTTTTGCAAGGAAGTAAATGTTGAAAGCTTAAACACATTAATTCACACCTGTTTATGGTGTATATATGTGTGTCTATGTGTAGTTTTTATTGGGAGTTGTAGGGTTACAGGATTAACATAATTAAATCAATCATATTCATGATGTATGCCATTATTACCTGTACTCACACTCCAATTGCCTTTCTGTGATACTCTCTCTTGTGTAACTGTGTGGTGTGTATGTGCATATGTTTATTTTAGGAAAAGGTAGAATTGGCAAGTGGGTGTTGACTGTCGCAGTTTTCTTTCATTTACCTGCCTCAGAAGTCTGTCAAGGGTCACGCTTTGATGGATTCTGGTTGTTATAGAGTGAGATGAGTATTGAATTGCATGATGACTGGGTGGACAATTGAAACTAATGATGCGTGTCATGATCTACAAATTACCAATTAGTAGGAATCATATGGTCTCGTGTATTGTTTAGGCATCTTTCCATGTTTGCTCGTTTGCTACCTCCTTTATTATAGTATGTTTTATGGAAAAGTTTCTGATTCATGATGCCTGTTGGTCCTTAGATTCATTGTAGACACTGTTTCACATCATAATTTATCATTTACTTTCTAATGGTTAACTTATTTCTGGCCTTATAGATTATCAGAATTGAATTGCTGTTCCACTCTAATTATTTACTTGTTTATACTTGTAGATTGGCATAATTGACCCAGAATGTAGATTGATCGGTCTTCACTTGTATGATGGTCTATTTAAGGTACACCAGAGTAGTTTTACATTTTGATGGAATTAGTTTTCTTATATTTATTATGGTATGTTGTAGTTGCATTCATAACCTTGTTACTGATATCCACTATTTTCATTAGGTTATACCATTTGACAACAAAGGACAATTGAAGGAAGCATTTAACATCAGGTATTGTTATGTCTTTGATTAATGTAGCCTGCTTTTTTTAAATTAAAAAACAGTTTGGAGTCTTTGGACTTGGGGGATATTATATTGGAAGTATAATGATGTTATAATTTGAAATTCTAATTTTAAAATCAGTATAAATGCCATGGCAACCAAAAGTACTAGTTATAAGTTAAAAAAATGCAGAAATCACTTGAATTTTTCCACCATAGTTTAAAGATTTATAATGAATCATTTTTCTTTTCTTCTCTGTTGCTAAATGTAGACTATGGCAGTTAAGGTAGACCTCCCCCCTCCTTCTTCCCCTCCCAACACTTCCTAATCCCCTCAGCGTGTTATGTTGCCAATCGAATATTAAGGTCTGTGTGATTCCATTTCCACAGGATCAGATCAAATGAACTTTTTGGGTGTATTATGGCGTTGTCTGCAAATGATACACTTGGATTTTATGTAGTTGATGCGACCCATGTCTTTCTCCTTTTAGTTTTTTGAATCAAGTTTATGTTTGGTTGCCTTTATTTGAACTGTTTGGACTGGTTTGGCAATACTTTCTAAGCAGGGATGTGAAAACCAGCTCTCTGTAGAGATTATTAGGTTTCCTTGCCTGATATTATGCATACATTATTTAAACCCTAATCCTAATCTCCTCCCAATCAGCCACTAGTATTTCAAGCAAATCTAAAATCTAATATTCTCTTATGTCTAAGCCTGTTTTCTCTAACCCTAAAAACCTTATATTCTCTTTCCCACATCAAGGTCAAAAGCAAGAACGTATTAAGTTTGATTGAATCTCGTCAATATTTTACTCAGTTGTTGGAATAACGTGATAAAATATTATACTTGTATGAGTTCTGATTCTGAGTTATTGAACTGTTATTGGTTACAAGATGTTTCTTTGGTCAACCATCATTTTGATGTGTCTTGGGTAAGTTAGTGTATGGCTACTATTTTACATTATTTAGATATGATTTTGTCTCATAAACTACTTAATGCATGTTTCATCTAGGGTTCTATTATTTTACATTTTAATCTTTATTTTGATCATTTTGCTATCCTAGTACCATGTTGGAAGAGATGGAGGCACAACTTCTAGGCGGCCTTGCAGCTTCGGGCCTAGGTGGGACTAAATGTTTTCTGAATAACAATTTGACAACATAAAAATAGCTTATTAGATGGAACATATAGTGAAACATGAAACAGTTTTGGGGGAGTCTCTTAAATTAAGAACATCACTAGAAGAATGGTTGCAACCAACTAAAATTTGACAATTTATTACCCATTCATTCAAGCAATTCGAACTAAAAAGATAAATGGACAAATTACTTCAAGTAGCGAACACCAAAACTAATTACGTATAATCTAGGTCTAATTTTAGCAGGCAACAATTGATCTATACCCCAGTCTTATTACAAGAAAAAAGTAAAAAAAAACCTATCACAGATTTGCATTATTTAGTTAGTATAACTTAATCTCACTTTTCCTTGACAACCAACAAGAAGCTGTAAAAAAGAACAGGAGGAAGAAACAAGAGGGACAAAAGAAGATGGAAAAAGAAGGCCTTGAATAAGAGTCTGATTACACAAAAGCACAGTTACCTTACTGCTGCTGCTTGACTGTAGCTTGCCAGACTGCCAGTTGGAGTGTTGCCACCACTACTGGAGTCTTGCTACTGCTGGAGTACTGTCTGCAGCAGCTGATGCTAACGTTCAACAGGGAGATAAAAGGGAACAATGTGAGATTGTGAAGGAAAGGAATATGTCTAAGAAGGGTGCATTGCATTTGCTTGTTTTAATCATTTATTGCATCTTATAATAGCCTTTGTGGTTTGGCCTTACGCCACATATATTGTAACTAAAAGCATGTATGCACATTTAAACCAAGGTTCAAAATATCGGTATCGGTATCGGTATCGGACATTTTGTACGAGGATCAGTATCGAAAGTATCGGCGGTATCGGCGGTATCGGATCGGAGTATCGGATTTTTGGTATCGGGAGTATCGGCAATATTAAATAATTAGTAAAAAAAATTAGGAATTTTTTTAACATATTTAAGCATTATTTAAATATTTTTAACTTTTTTAATTATTATAATTGATTATTCGTACTAATTACTATGTCATTAATTGATTAAATAATTATTAAAAAAATCAGAATTTTTTTAAACATACACATATATATATATATATATATATATATATATATATATATATATATATTACAATATATTATAGTTAGTAAAACTGTAAAAGAGTTAGTATAATACTATATATCTAGAATAATTAATAAGTTAGTAAAAAAAGCATATATATGTAAGTTAGTGTTAAATACATGTAGAATGCTATTCTGAACATGAGAGTAAAGTTGGTCTGCTGGTTAGTGGAGTTCATGTGCTCCAGAGTCTTCTGCGGTGCGGTCTGGGTTCGAGTTCGAGCGCTCACGCGCTTGTTTAATTTTTTTTTTAATAAAAAAAAAAACCTAACTTTAAAAGACGCTGGAGAGAGAGAGAAAACATTTCTCACGAAATGTTTTCTTTTCCCCTCTCCGCCGCTCTGCCGCCTCCGCCATCTTCCCTCCGCCGCTCTCTTTCTCCTCCACGTTTTCTCTTCCTCTCCACCACCTCCACACCGTCCGGAGGAGTAACGGCGAAGGCGGTGGAGGCGGCAACGGATGTTGACGAAGGCGGCGACAGCGACGGCCAAAGCGGCGACACCGATGGCCAAGGCGGCGACGGCGACGGCCAAGACAGCGACGGCGAAGGAGAAATTACCTTCTGAAAACGAGGTAACTTCTAGATCTTCCCAATTTTTTTTGTAATTGATTTTTTTTTCTTTGTTGTTGTGGTGGTTTATGTGCTCCGTTCATCTATTTATAGAATTTTTCTGTGAACTGTGTCAATTTTTCAATTATTGAGTTCTCTGTTGGATGTGACCGTGTTTTTTTCTGGTCGGAGAATCTTCCCGGTTTTCTTGATTTAGGGTTTCGGCTAGTATCGGGGTCGTATCGGCCCGTATCGGCTCGTATCGGCCGCGTATCGGCCGATACGGTCCGATCCAAACGATTCTGTTGCGTTCTCGGCCGATACCGATATTTTGGCAAAGTATCGGATCGGCGAGAGCCAAATCCGATCCGATACGGCCGATACGTATCGGTATCGGCCGATACTTTAAACCTTGATTTAAACACAATCATCATGATCAGGCCTGTCACTGGTAACCGATTACCCATTCACCCGACCCGAAATATAGCTACAAATTTAGGTTTGGATGTAAAAAATAAAACGTATCAGAAATTTTTCGGGTATTGTTTGGGTTTGGATTAAATATGAAAATGTTATATATATAGATATAATTTAATTGGTGTATTCCTAGTTGGTAAAGGCTTGGAGTTTTATTGTTTTAGAGGTTCGCCCATAGTAGCCACTTTCTTTAATTTTTTTAGATTTATGTAACACTTACACAGGTTGGATTTAGAGTCATAGACATGGAACCTGAATGTAAATCAGGTCGGTTTCGGGTACAGACTTGGAAATCCAAACAGATTATTGGTTGGTTTCGACTTTCACATACTGAACACCCTATCCGACGTGTCGAAAGCCCTAATTATGACTGGGATTACCCCAAGTTTTTAGTCCTGGTAACCATAGGTCCATAGGTACTGAGGCCTCGTTTGATTCGCGGAATCATGGGGTTGGGAAAGGAAAGTCATTACTTTCCTATGTTTGGGAGACAAAGGAATCAAGAGCAAAGGAAAGTGATTCCTGATGGAAAGGACATTAGGGGGAAAATGGTTCCATCCATCCAAGCAAGGATTTACTTTCCCACCTTTAAGTATTGACTTTCCCTTCCAATTTCCTTGACATTTCCAAACACCGGAAAAGAAAATCGATAGGAATTGTAATTTCTCATAAGGAAAGGAAATACCAAGGAATTGATTTCCTTTCCTTTCCTTTCCGCGAACCAAACGAGGCCTGAATGCATAAACTGAAAGCATCCACATGACAATCCTATGCAGCTGCTTCAATAACTTAGCGCTCATCTATCCAATCAATTCCATTGTACGTGGTGAAGCACTAAGAAAGAAAGGTTTGTAACACTCAACTATCCAACTAATCTGCCCTATATTCAAGATAAAAATATTTCAGAAGCCCGTGTGGCTTGTAGTTGAAAGTGAGGTAAGTAACTATCAATCAAATTAGCCAAAGGTATTTGTAAGGACCACAGCTCCTTCATTTTCCTTCAGGGCCCCTATTGCTAAACCTTCATGGCTGGCCTATATCAAATAGATACACTTCCAAAAGCAATCCACAACAATTCATGTTGAGGTCTAATATATCAATAAGGATGGTGTTAACCAATGCAAACTTGAGTGTTTTTTTTTTGAGAAAACTATATAGTGCATTTATTATCTTGGATTTCTGCTTTTGTATTTACTGTAAGTGATCATTGGTTTCTGTTCACATATGCCTACTTTTATATTTTATTTTTATGTTACATGACCACATAAGGATTGCTTGACAATAATGTTATCTTCAAGTTTGATTTGATACAGCTTGTGAATTTGATCTGTTCCCACTTCCAATGATTTTGGATACTTAACACCTCAATTGTTCTCAAAGATAGTTTTCCAGTCATTTTTGGACACTTAACAGTAACACCTCAATTATTCTCTAAGATAGTCATCCTATACGATTCCTTGTCTCTACGGTTGTGCCCCATAGGCGAATACTGCTCCTCATAACAAGTTATATCATGTCTCCCTTCACCTAAAATTGTCTTTAGTATGAAAGAAACTTGGAGGCAGGGTTTAATAGGATGGCGAATATTGGTATATATCATACTGGGCTTGAGCCTTACCAATCCAAAGTTGCACGGTAAAATCAGGCTCGATCTATCCTCTGGTATCATTCTACTAGTCAGAAGTTTTTGTCAACTTAAGGGCCATTGTGGTCCAAAATTGGTTGGAACTTAAATCTGAGCTTTTTCTAAAATTGGCAGAAATTGCCCATACTTCCTGCATTTCTTGAAGTTGGTCCAAACTCCCGGAAAGTAGGCTATCAAGTTTTACTGAAACTTGTCAAAATGTGTCTTTGATTTGGTTTTACTTTGATTTTCATGTTTTATTAACTCCTTTTTCAAGCTTACAATCGGGGAATTGCGTGAATTATGCAATTTCCGTGTTGTTGAAAATAATACAATTATTCCCCAAAAGTACAATGTACAAAGCTATATGTATTTTACGACTTTCATGTCATTTATTATAATAAACAATTAAACATATTAATATTTTTAAATATTGCATTCATGTCCTGGGGAAGCATGGGGGATTATTATCTTTAGTACTCTGCATGGGGGATTATTATCTTTAGTACTCTTTTTCCTGTTCCTGCAGCAATTAGTCTTGATCATATGATTCTGAAGTTTGACTTTTCTTATATCATTTTCTCAGGCTTGAGGAACTTCAAGTTTTGGATATCAAATTTCTATATGGTTGTCCAAAGCCTACAATTGTAGTACTTTACCAGGTTTGTTGTATTATATAGAATTTGGCTTATTAATCCTAAATGTCAAAGGTGACAGTTACATATCTTGTATAAAGTTGTAGGATGACTCATTGACTATTCCTTAGTGATATTGTCTGGAAAATTTGCATACTTTAAATTCTTGGCATTTCTACTACTATTCAGCTATGTCCAACATGACCCCTCATGAAGAAACATATGTATGCCTCCCGAAAGCATATGATAAAGTCTACGATTCACTTTTTGTTTCATCGTTCACTCTCTGTGTAGCTCTTTGAATTAAGTTCTAGGGAAAATAATTAAATAGGAGTTGCATTATAAATGCCATTTTAATTTTCCTCCCGTATATTGCTTATTCTACTGTCCAAGTATATACTTTTCCTTAGTACTGCTTGGACAATGAGGAGTGAAAATTATATTTTTCAGAAAAAAATGTACTTTCTAAAAAGGACCACTTTGTGTCCAGTTTGAAATTGACCCAATCTGTCTTGAAAATATAGGGCTGCACACGTCTGGCACTTGGTATAGGCTTGAAATTCTCATTCCACTTTTGGGAACTAATGCATATCCCTTTTTGTAGTACATCACGTTATTTGCACAAATCGTAAACAAGTGCGTCCCTCTCTTTCCCCTCACCCTTTTGTAAGTAAGCGGGAATGGTACACGTACCAAGACTTAATATGAACAACATGAGAGATACCCAGGCGACTGATAGTAAGATAAATAAGACTGCCAACCAGCTATCGATACCGAGGGGGACCAAGAAGACTCACCATCATCAGAATGCAACTTGAGAGTCAACTCAGGAGGCTTAGGCAAAGTACAAGTATCAATTTGAACAGTTGTCAAGTATCTCACCAAGGAACTTCTGTTGAGAGAGAAGGTAGCCTCCCGTAGAACGGTCGACCTCCAAGCCAAGAAAATAGCACAAAGGACCTAGATCCTTCATCTCAAACTGAGTATGCAAGTGCTGAATAACTTACATAATATGCTCAGAATCACTACTGGTGATTGTCATATGATCGACATAAAGCAGAAGTAATGTTCCAATTACTTCCAGAGGGATGTGTAAACAATGTATGGTCATATGGCTGTTAGAAAATTGAGCCGCATAAAGCATTAGTAAATCTAGAAAACCATGCTTGAGGAGCCTGCTTTAGGCCATACACGGCCTTGCGAAGAAGACAAACCCAGTCAGGAGAATGAGGCAGACCAAGAGGAGATATCATATAGACATCCTTAGCCAAATCACGGTGAAGAAAAGCTTTCTTTACGTCCATCTGTGATATAGACCAACGATGAACAAAAGCAACAACTAAAAGAGTATACAAAAGCAACAACTGAAATAATCTGAGCGGTAGTCAACTTGGCAACATGAACAAATGTCTCATCACAATCAATGTCATGTTGCCAAAAAATCCACGAACAACCATCTTAGCCTTGTACCTATAAACGATGCCATCACCCAAAGTCTTAGAGTTAGAGTTAGGATTTCTGTCTTTGGAATTGGGTATTAGGAAATTGGGGTTAGGAATTAGGGTTTCTAATTGGGGAATTTGGGCTCTGAATTTGGAAACTAGGGATTGGGTTTGGCAATTTTGTGTTTGGAATTTTTGTGAATTAGGAAAGCTCTGATACCATCTTAGGAAATGGAATCCATAAATTCTAGTAGGCACTATGCCAGGGGTATAAATACAAGTGCAGTCGAACGTGTCCCCTCTCACAACTGATTTGGGACTATATAATACAATACAATGGTATGTAACAATTTCAACGTCTTATATTCCCATTGTGATAAATCATATTTCAGTGTGTATGTCTCCATACTCAAATAATTTGAGCTGCTGCGAAGTGAAACTAAACTGGAATGAACCTTGCTTTGTTTCTTTCATTTTTTCTTTGCTTCAGGATAACAAAGATGCTCGACATGTTAAGACATATGAGGTTGCCCTCAAGGATAAAGACTTTGTTGAGGGCCCATGGTCACAAAATAATCTTGATAACGGGGCTGGTCTGCTGATACCTGTACCCCTGCCACTTGGTGGTGTTATAATTATCGGGGAGGAGACTATCGTCTATTGTAGTGCAAATGCATTCAAAGCTATACCAACCAAACCAGTAAGTGTATCTTTTTCCGCTACCATGATATTCTTCTTTCTCATTCTGAAACCTTCAAGTTGACATAATGTGCTAGATTTTCTTTCTTCGTATCGTTAATTTTCTATCAAAATATATTTCCTGCTAAATCTACTTGATATGCTATCAGTCAATTACTAAAGCGTATGGAAGAGTTGATGCGGACGGTTCTCGCTACTTACTTAGTGATAATGCAGGGCTTCTGCATTTACTTGTTATCACCCACGAGAAAGACAGGTGAATATAATGTAATTATAAGTTCTGTAATATTTGTTCTCCGAACTAACGAATGATTCCCCTAGAGATATTGTTACATCTTATTTTTGCAGGTTGTCCTTTAGCTTTTATTCATACTATTTTTTCCTTGGACTTGCTATAGGGTAACTGGACTCAAAATTGAGCACTTGGGGGAGACATCTGTTGCGTCAACAATATCTTATCTTGATAATGGAGTTGTATATGTTGGTTCAAGCTATGGAGATTCACAGGTACTTTCATGAATGGTGGTTGATATTGCTGTTTGTTTGTGTACCAATCTGAACCTTAGACTTGTTGCGGTTTCCATAAAAGTTCTCCAGTAGCTGTTTGCCTGTAGCTTGAAATTTATTTCTTTCCCTGTAATACTTTTATCTTGCTGGCTGTAGCTGAACTTGTGTTCTTGCGATATTTACTCTTTAGACTTTGTTAATGCTGTATTATCTTTCTCTGGATACTCATCTCTAGTATTTAAATTACTGATTGTCATGTTAAGGAATGCACTATATGTAAAGAAACTGTGGTTTGGAGTCTTTGGACATATGCGTAGTCCAATAGATGCAACGTTTAGTAGCTATAAGATATTAGTTGAAGGACTTGCTAGGGCGGGTAGGCTCAAAAGAACTTGGATCAGAGCTAATCTTACAGAGGACATGGCCCTTAATAGAGCTGTGTGAGGGAAAATACTCGAGTAGACAACCCAACAATTTGGGACAAAGGCCTTCTTGTTATTGTTGTATTATTATGTAAAGGAAACAGCTGTTTTTTCCATTGTATTTTAATAAAATCTTAATCTGTGGCCTTACACAATTATTTTCTTGTACAAATTTCTATACTAATCTCACATTTTTTTCCAGCTGTTTAGCACTGCACATACTAAAAATATCTATAAAATTACTCTTGGTACAGCTAATCAAACTCAATCTGCAACCTGATGCTAAAGGTTCATATGTTGAAGTTCTTGAAAAATATGTTAATCTTGGGCCCATTGTGGACTTCTGCGTTGTTGACCTTGAAAGGCAAGGTCAAGGTCAGGTTGTCACTTGCTCAGGAGCTTATAAAGATGGTTCGCTTCGTGTTGTCCGAAATGGCATAGGGATCAATGAGCAGGTTCGGTTTAATTTAAAATACCATCTTGCTATTGTAAAATATGTTTAGAACCTGTGAACATTAGTAAATATTTTCTTCATTTACATTTAGGCATCCGTAGAACTTCAAGGTATCAAAGGATTGTGGTCATTACGGTCATCTACAAATGATCCACATGATACTTTCTTGGTGGTGAGTTTTATCAGCGAGACACGTATCCTGGCAATGAACATGGAAGATGAATTGGAAGAAACTGAGATAGAAGGCTTTTATGCACAAGCACAAACTTTATTTTGCCAAAATGCAATCAATGATCAGCTTGTACAGGTGCAGTTTCTTCAACAATGTATATTTATCAATAGTTGTCTTGTTTTGGGTAAAAGATTATGTCAATTGTTTCTCAGAAGTTTGGCTTGAAGTCATGCTAATATATATATATTTTAAATCAGCTTACTTTCTAGAATATTTTAATTAGAAAACTAAATGTTTTGTTGTTACGTGGCAGGTTACAGCAAATTCTGTTCGGCTAGTCAGTTCTACATCTCGGGAGCTGCTTAATCAATGGACTGCCCCATCAGGTTTTTCAGTCAATGTTGCTACTGCTAATGCCAGTCAGGTATCTAACTTCTGCTGGTGCCTCTTGGTTTCTTTGTAATTCAAATGGTTACTATCTCATATATTGTTCATTTTTATAAATTGGCTAATAGTTTGAAGGTATCTAGAGGGATTGTTAAAAAAATTCACAAACACTACCAATCAGCACTTTATAGTGTGCATTAATTTATTGGGTGATCTGGAAGCGCTAGCATGGTTATTTCAAGTCGACTTCTGAATTTAGATTATTTCTATCTATAGCATATGAAAGGGAAGAACTCTGGTGTTTTAAAGTAATAACCTTATACAAGGTTTTGTACAACTAATCATGCCAAAGTTCTGAAACACTACCAATCAGCATTTTATTATGGTGTGAATTGAAGTGACCCCAAAGTGCTTGCACACTCAACTTGCAAATGAAATTTAGATTATTTCTATCCATAGCATTTGAAAGGGAAGACCTTAATATACTGGTCTTTCAAAGTAATAACCTTATACAATGTTTTGTAGAAACTAATCATGCCGAAGTTCTTAGGAGGAATTGGGTTACACTTGCACGCATTTAGATGTTTTGTAGACAGCTGGTTAGGCATTGTTGGTACTTGGTATCTGAGCAGTAAAATGTCCTTCAGGTCTCTCAGCACAGATTCATTGTTAAAGAATTCAAACAATTACTTGCATGATTGTCCTTCGTCAAACACACGATGGAGACCCTTTCCGCTCCAGGGTCTTTATGTGATCCTAACCACTCTCAAGGAATCTTTAGTACCTCCCCGATGCCATTTCTGACAAGTGACGGGTCAAACATTTTCCTCTTCATTATGAATAATTAGGCTATTGAGTAGCTTCTTCTTGAGCAGACTAAGTGGAAGTCCATCTTTGAACCGTCATACACCTTCTCTGTCCAATTTTCTGATTTTAAAGCCATAGCTCGATAGTTTACCTTCTCAACCATTCAAATATAATGTATGATATGCATCTTGACATTACCACATCTACGTGGAGACATCTGACGCATACTTAGTTTATAGAAAGACACAGATATGTACATATTTATGTATGTATCTAGTACACAGGCACTCAGGCAAAACACATTTGTAGCCATACATACACAGGCATAGGTACATACATAATCATATTATGTTAACCGATATCATTGGGTAACATCTTGTCACCTGCAGGTTTTATTGGCCACTGGGGGTGGGCATCTTGTCTACCTTGAAATTGGGATTGGGACAATGACTGAAGTGAAACATATACAACTAGAACATGAGATATCATGTCTTGATATAAATCCAATTGGGGAAAATTCTAGTTGTAGTTCGCTGGCAGCAGTTGGGATGTGGACTGATATAAGTGTGAGGATATATTCACTTCCAGGCTTGGATTTGATCACGAAAGAAAATCTCGGTGGCGAAATTATACCTCGTTCAGTTCTTCTATGTAAATTCGAAGGGGTATGCTAGCATCTGATTCAATTTTGCCTATATAGGAGTTTTGGTTGGAGCCACGGATTGTTTTCCAACTTGTTAATTCCTGATATATGTTGTATTTCAGATATCTTATTTATTATGTGCCCTTGGAGATGGGCGCCTGTTCAACTTTCTATTGAACATGAGTACTGGTGAGTTGTCGGATAGAAAGAAAGTATCTCTGGGGACGCAACCAATCACACTTCGTACATTTTCTTCCAAGGACACCACCCATGTCTTTGCAGCATCAGATAGGCCAACTGTAATTTACAGCAGCAACAAGAAGTTACTTTACAGTAATGTGAATCTTAAGGAAGTTAGCCATATGTGTCCTTTCAACTCAGCTGCTTTCCCAGACAGGTTCTCTTACTTCTCTTTTGAATCTTACTTGTATGCCTTTGCTAAATGGTGGTTGTATCCTTGAGTATTTTGTATCAGTTATCTTTTATCTATTGCACTGGACCACAGGTGCAAGACATCAATTATACGAACTTGTCTAGGAACAAGAGCAATTCAGAACCTTTTAAGTCTTGGTCTAGTTGCTCTTTGGATAAGGAAGCTATCGGTCGAATAGTAGTTGGTTGAATCTTAGTTCTTTCATTGTGATAAGATAATCTTATACTTTTGCATGTCTATTATTTTTTTGGATATTACATTTTCTTGTTTTGAATCTCTACTGCTGCAGCTTTATTCTTGTTGTTGTTGTTGTTGCTGTTATTATTATCATTAATTATCAGATGAATTCTAAATGCATTTGGGATTACCCCTACCAGCCAACTCAAGTGTGGCAAACCATATTACCAAGTGATGGTATTGGAAGGTGTACTAGTGCCTAAGGGCGTGTATCATACACTTGTGCTTCTGAATTAAAAATCTTGCCTATCCTTTGGGCTTATACTGTATAGTTTTGATACCAATGCTTATTTGTTTAATAGATCTTTTCCACTTTATTGATTTTGGTATGCTTCTTTAGTTATCCCTTTATATTTTTCTTGTACTGAAACTAGTGGTACTTGTCCGCAATATTATTTCCCTTGTTTTTTTACTTTATGTGGGCATTGTATTTGGAAAATGGTGACTATTAATTGACTTATTATATATTTACTTAATTGACTTGTGACAGCCTTGCAATTGCTAAAGAAGGTGAACTTTCTATTGGAACTATTGATGATATACAGAAGCTGCACATTCGCACAATCCCCCTGGGAGAACATGCTCGGCGTATCTGCCACCAGGAGCAATCTCGAACATTTGCCATTTGTAGTTTGAAAAACTGCCAAACGAGTATTGAGGAAATTGAAACCCATTTTGTTCGTCTCTTAGATGATCAAACTTTTGACTTCTTATCAACACATCAATTGGATACTTATGAGTATGGATGCTCTATTCTTAGCTGTTCCTTCGCAGATGACAACAATGTGTATTATTGCGTGGGAACTGCATATGTTTTACCTGAAGAAAATGAGCCAACCAAAGTAAGCTTTCCTTTGAACTCAATCTAGTTGCTGTTATTTATTATCGTTATTATCATTTTAGTTTCATCCCACTCATTCCCTTCCCACAATTTCTGTTTGTTTAGTGTATTTGTGCTCATGCATGCAAACTCTTTTATTTGGGTTGTAGGTAACATGTTATCTCCACAAGTTATCTGTGAATGATGAATCAAGTGGGTAAATCCTCATGGGATTTTATGCACTGCAATTGTGAACTGGTTTTTTCCATTTTCTAGGTTATTTTTTGGCATTCTTTGTGGGTGTGTATTACATTAACAGAAAAAAAAGGTTTGTAGAGGGCCTCGTCTCATCTTTTTGACATCAATATGTGAAAGTAGACATGCGGCCCCCGTGCCTGCTAAGCTTATCAGATCATAGCAAACTAGATAACACGGAAAAATGCCAAATTTCTCTAATAAAAAATGGACTCCAGGCTTATTTATATTTTGGATTTTTTGCTTCAGCTATTTGGAATGCCATTCCTTTTGCTCTTTGGCTTTATATGACATGCAAATGAATATAATTCACAATAGCAAAGTCATGTAATAATTCCACGATGCATAATCAGTGATGTCATGATAGCAAAATCATATCAGCATGACTCCTTTCCTTTTGGAATATTCTTGGTTAAATTCAACATCGTTTTTGTTTTTAACTCGTCCTTAGCTTGTCAATTGACATCTTCGCTTTCCCTTTTTTTGGGAAATGAGAAGAGTCTTATTCACTGTTGAAGTTTTGTGATTGGGTTATTAACCGAGGGTTTTTACTGCAGTGGATTCTTTGAAAATTTGAAACTTGTATTCTTTCCCTAGTTAAGGTATCTGATGATTTATTATCTTGATTGAGACGACGATAATCTAGTACTTTTGATGGATGTATTCTGTCTTGTATTGTTTGTAGGGCCGTATTCTAGTTTTTGCAGTCGAAGATGGGAAGCTACAATTAATTACTGAAAAGGAAACTAAAGGAGCTGTCTACTCTCTTAATGCCTTTAATGGGAAGTTGCTCGTTGCCATCAATCAGAAAATTCAGTTGTATAAATGGATGCTTCGAGACGATGGATCACGTGAGCTGCAATCCGAGTGCGGGCATCACGGGCACATACTCGCATTATATGTACAGACTCGTGGTGATTTCATTGTAGTTGGTGATCTAATGAAATCTATATCCTTGTTGCTGTACAAGGTATGATCCCCTTATATCTGCATTTATTCATTGTTCTCTGTATTATATTGTTAGTATTGTTATAGTTGTAATTCTCAGCAGCAATCTCTTCAAGCAGTTTGATAAATTTTGCATCATTCGTCTATTGCCCTTTCCATTGGATTTCCTTATTGTGATGGCAGAGGCAGTCACTTGCCTAAAGTAGCCACTGTTGTAGATGTTGTCCGACATGTCTGGGGACAAACGCCTCATACTGGAGCAAAATTTCTGTTGAGAAGTTGGGTCAATAATAATGGACTTCACATCATTTAGGGAAAGTGAGTACAATATATAGGAGAGGACCTTCCTCTTCCTAGAAGTTTCCAGAAATGGGATAAACTAAGGATTACACTAATTGTGACAAAACGAAATACATGAAGAGAAAGGGGCATTCTCTTACACTCCCTACAAGCTGGAGCGTAAATGTCCAGTACGTCCAGCTTGGAGAGAGAGCGAAGAAAAACGCTCTTGGTGACATCTTAGTGAAGATGTCTGCCAACTGAGAAGTAGCTGGAACATGGTGAAGCTTGGATCTCTTCAAGCTTGACTTTGTTCCAAATGAAATGATAGTCGACTTATATGCTTGGTACGCTCATGGAAACCGAATTCTCAGGAAATATGAATGGAGATTTTGTTGTAGTAGAGAAAAGCCGTAGAGGTAAGCAATACACCAAGACCGGAGAGTAGGTTTTTCAGCGATGCGAGCTCGGAAACCGTGTATGCCAGCAATATATATGGGTGGAAGAGTAGCGGAAAGCCATAACTGAGAAATATGATCAATCAAATCATGTTGGGAAAAATCACCAGAATTTAACAGCCAGAGACGAAGCTGAACTGTATAACAACAATGGAGATTAATGTAGTAGGCAAACTTGTAGTGTGAGACGAGTGAATGCGACTAAGATGATCATAGCCCTCGGGTGGATTTTTCATTGAAGAATTGATAAAAGTGCAACGAGTAGAGTTGGGAATGCGGTCGGAGTAACACGACAGGCCCAAGGGGGCATGCCAAACTTAATCCAACAGTAAGCAAAGGAGTGATCAAAGCAACCATGATGTCTACATGGGCGAACATGCTGAGAAGTAACACTTGCATGCTGTATAGAAAGATCCGACTGAGCTTCACTGGACTCCTCACCGTGGTCGATGGCTAGAAATTAAGTGGAGATGCCAGAGAGGTAGAAGAACTTACCGTAGATGTAACCAAAATTCAGATAGGAGAAGAATAGCCAAAAGCAAAAATAGACTACCACAATAGTGTAGAAATAGCAGTATAACACAACAGACGGGACTATAGATGTCACAATGAAATAGACGAAGTAGTATTATAGATGTCACCATGAAATAGATGAGTTGTAGAAATTCGAGCAACCGTATTGAAAGAGTAGGTGATAGTACTCAAAGTACGAAGATAGAAGAACGTCGCACAAAGAGAGCTTTACTGAGTGACGTTGCTGGTCAACCAATCCGCCCAATGAAGGGAACATGGTCATCCAAGCAATACTCCAAACAAAGGAAGAATGCCCATAAGATATAAGGGTATTGGGCTAGTGGGGCGTAAAATGGTGTGGGTTTGCAAGAGGGCTGGTGGGTTGTAGAATAGGCTAGTCGGTAGGGCTGTGAAACGATTCAAACCGTTTGCATTCGGATCGTGTTCGGCTCGGTCCAAGCTCGGTTTAAGCTCGTTCGTGGACTAATCGATACCGAGTTCGACCATAGGTTGTTCGACTCGATCTTGTTCGCAAACATGCTCGAGCTAAGCTCGGTTTCTTATATTATGACTTTTCTATATGTTGTGCCTTTTTTAATAGATGGAAATACATTTTGTCTTAGAAATTTTACTCATTTTTTGTTCTTTATATGATGGTAAATTTATGAGTAAAGATCATAAGTAATTCAATAAAAAAGTCTTTAAAACTTGAGAGAAACAGTGTGATAGTCTATACAATATGTCCTATAAATACTCACGATTAGGGCTGTAAAACGATTCAAACCGTTCGCATTCGGCTCGGTCCAAGCTCGACTCAAATCAAACTCGTTCGATAGTTAAGTCAAACCAAGCTTGAACACTCTTTGTTCGAGTTCGTTCGTTCGATTTTCAGCCCTACTAGTCGGCTTGAAGTAATACCTAGTCGAAATAGGACAAGAAACAGGTTAAAAGTAAACCAAATAGAGCATAGAAGGGTCTATAATAGGGCAAGAAATGGAATGGGTTTAAGTCATGACTATACGCTATTGGATTGGTCTAGATATAGAGCATAAAAGGGTATGGAATAGGGCAAGAAACGTATAGGGTTTAAGTGGTGAATATAGGCTATTGGATCATGATGAAATATGGTAACCGTCTTGCAGCAGGCATGCTGCTGGCGTAAAAGGGGAAGGAGGGTAGAGGCAACAAGGGAGATGTTAGGATCACAGCCAATGGCCATGAGGAAGGCGACGGGATCAGAGTGGGTGGTTTGAGGAGGACAAAGGAGGCTTTGATATTTGTGGTAGATAATCTATGCTGAGAGGCACACTTGCAACTCTGATATTTGTGCTGAGAGGCACAATGACAACGAGGTAGTTGCTGTGTTGGCTTGAGTTCTCGTTGAGACTGTGAGTCCATACAGCTCTAGGAGAAGGTGATGGTGGCGAGGAGATCTATGTATAGAGGAGCAGGGTGGAGGTATTCTGGATCAGCGTGCACGACTGATTGTCGACAAGCATAGATAAAGGAGTAAGAGTTTTGTGCTTGGGTGGAAGAAGTGGCCTGGTGCGGTGAGGTCGTTGATGAAGACAATGGTGCAGTGCGGTGGTCTTGGATGTTGGTGTATGTAGCAGATGGTAAGAGGGATTTGGGTTTCGGGAAGACAGGAGTTAGGATTTCGATGGCAGCAACAAGGGTTAGAGAGTGGTGGCGGAAGAGGAAAGAAACCAAGTGCTCTGATACTATGTGGAGAATACCATATTGAGAAATTGGCTCAACAATAATATATTTACTTCGTTTAGGAAAAGTGAGTACAATAGATAGGAGTGAGGATGTCTCATTTCCTAGAAGTTTAAAAAAACCTAGTTCTCTGATACCATGTTGAGAATACTATGTTGAGAAATTGGCTCAACAATAATAGATTTACTTCATTTAGGAAAAGTGAGTACAATAGGTAGGAGTGAGGATGTCTCATTTCCGATGTGGAAGTAAACTAAGGATTACACTATAATGACGAAACAAAATACATAAAGAAAATGAGTTTTTTTCCCTTACATTGTTCTCTATGGCGTTTTGTAAGTAAATAACGATATTTTGGGATTTTTTTAGACATGTTTGCCTATACCATTGTCTACAGAAGTTGTCCGGCATTTGAAGAGTCAAAATGGTTTTTGTGATTTTGGGTCAGGTTTGATGTTCTAAACGGTTTAAAGCCATAATCAATAGCGAATCCCCAATGAAAGAATAACATGTATCTCCTCTCTCAATTTGCTGTTGTCGCTTCTATCCTCTCTTGATTTGTTGTTGTTGCTTAAACATAGGGGCTCCACCCTAGCCAATCCATGCTCCACTTCGACTAAGTATACACCATACTATAATTACTTTTTGTAATTCAATATTTGTCTTAGAAATTAGATTTGGATAGAACATTTAGCTTATCTAATATATAAAATATTGCATATTTTATGATATCCGATATTTTAAAATGTCCCCGACTTCCATCATATGCCGACATGGACCCGACATGTGACATGTACAATCTTGCAAATAGCTAGTTATTTTTCGTAAAAAAAGCAGAAAGTTTATATCGGTTTTCCGGTATTTTACTACTTTCCTTCTTTTGGCTTGTGTCCACAATTGTAGAGCAATTGGTAATGTTTTCTAAATGGATCCTCGTTGAAGAATCCAAAAATTCTGGAAGCACTTATATTGTACAATTGACATGCCAAATATATTTTTTAGAAGTACTACTACTACAATAAATCCTTTTACTTGCTTGATAAAATATTTTTAGAAGTACTACACCCATCCAATTCTGAGTCTAATCTTTAGTGGTTTCCTGTGATGCATGGTGTTGGGTGAACATTTGTACATAACATACGAAAAAAAATGTTGAGGGGGGGGGGGGGGGGGGGAGCTGATAGAAAGTCAGTGACATTGTAAATTAACTGAAAGGACTCGAAAGTTCTTTGGGACCGCCAAATTTCTGCAAGAAAATACTGAAAGTTATTTGGGTAGCCTAGTTGTGCTTCTAAAATCTAGTGTTCTAAAGCTCATACAAGTTCGGAATTCCACAAAACTTTGGAAAATTCGGCAAGTTTGGATAATATATATATATATACACACACACGTTAGCCACAATTTTCTGATAAGTTTAGAAATACTAATAGGAATATTTATAGGTAAACTTTTTTACAAACTTTTTTTCTAAAAGAATGCATTAAGAAAGTATATATGAAATTCCTCACATGTTCAACCCACATGGTGTGTCCTGTAGGGGTCTTGAATAGGGTTATTTTGCTAATTAGACAAAGACTAGCTTGTGTAATGGTTGTGACTTGTGTGTTGGCTGAATGCCATGACAAAGAGGAACTAATCTAGTCCCACATCGGATGGACAATACAAGGAAGGGTGAGATTCAATTATAAATAGGG
Source organism: Iris pallida (assembly GCA_029216955.1). Classification (NCBI taxonomy): domain Eukaryota; kingdom Viridiplantae; phylum Streptophyta; class Magnoliopsida; order Asparagales; family Iridaceae; genus Iris; species Iris pallida. The sequence continues at coordinate 23,958,797 of JANAVB010009198.1, read as the reverse complement.
TCACACTTGAACTTCTGTTTTGGTTTGGTCTTTTTGGATCAAAGCCTAGGCCCAAACTTTTGAAGCCTGCATTGATTTTTGTAGGCGAGTTCAAAAGACAGAATAGAATTTAGCAAAATATTTTTGAATTATGTAAAATATTCGTGAAAGGACGAATTAAACACGAATGTATTCGTCAACTCCCCTATTTGTGAATAATTCACATTTTTTTGAAGAAGTCGTGAATTATGTCTATGGTTCAGATACCATCTTTAGAAATGCATCTGTTGGGTTCTAGGCATTGTTCTAAAAGGCGGTCTAGGCAGCGCCCGGTGTCCGTCCGATGCCTGCCTAGACCCCCCGACGCCTGACTATGCATGTTTTGGAATTTTATGGACCTTTTCTGCAATTTTCAATAGGTTTTTTTTGGATTTTATTTATTTATTTTTGAACCACCTAGATCTAGGCGGCCGTCTAGACGACCGCCTAGGCAGGCTAGGCGCTAGGCGGCGGGTGCCCATCCGACTAGCTCCTAGCGCTTTTCACAACCTTGGTTCTAGGCCAAGTTTATATATACACAAGTACAATGTCCTTGCCAACAACCAGTATGGGCATTGTTCTGAAATCGGTTCTAGGCGGCGCCGTAGTGTCCACCCGTTTCCCACCTAGGCGTCTGCCTAGTGTCCGTCCGGCATCCAACTATGCAAGCTTTTGGGTTTTATGTTGCAATTTTCAGTATGATTTTTTGGTTTTTATTGGACCGCCTAGCCGGGCTAGGTGCTAGGCATCCGGTACCCGTCGGACTAGCGCCTAGCGACTTTTACAACCTTGGGTATAGGACTATATCATCATCATATCATCCTCCAAGCCTTGTCCTAGAACGGGGTCGGCTATGGAGCATAACAAATCTTCATGAAAGACTTGATGAAGTTTTTATGATCGTATGTCAACATGATGTCAACCCCACTGTTCTAAAAGGCGGTCTAGGCGGCTGCGTAGCCGCATCTTACCCCCCCCCCCCCCCCTCCCCCGACGCCTGACTATACATGTTTTTGGGTTTTATGGACTTTTTCTACAATTTTCAGTAGTTTATTTTATTTTTATTTTTGAACCGCCTAGATCTAGGAAGTAGGCTTGGCTCTAGGCGGCGGGTGGCCGTCCGACTAGGACATATCACTTTTCACAACCTTGGTCAACCCTCAATGTTGGTGCTCAATTCCTAGCCGAAGTAACTATAAGCATGAGTCATGCCATCGAACTTAGGCGATCAATTGGCAAATATGTAGGCCTATCTTTCAGATATGCAGATTAATTTCATGATATCAAGTAGCACCCTCCAAGTTCCCCTAGACTATAAAGAGCCTAGACGAAGAGGTAAGACGATACAATTTGCTATGGAAAATTGCATTTGCACGTTGAGCCAAAGAGTGAAGGAATGACAGTCTTTGGTATGTATGTAATATATATACAGTAGTTCTAACATATTCAAGAAGTATCATGTTTATCAACTTCCAAGCCTAAACCATATCATCATCCAAGCTGTTACCAATGTTGATCAAGTGCCAAAACTGATTCAATCAGTTTTCAGCTCACTTAACCTGTCGACGCATCCGTCTATGTTTATGTATGTCCTATGAGGAAGAAAGGGTGTCGCCAACCTTAAGGTTAAATGGGTGAGTTTTTGGTTGTGGTTTAAGCTCATGCAATAGTTGAGCAATGTGCCCAATTGCCAAGTTCCCCTTCACTCTAAAGTTTTCCTTAGCATAGTAGGTGCAGCAGGCGGGTTACATGTTCCACTATGTAGAGAAGAGGACCATCTCCTTTTGGAGAAAGAAGTTGCATTTATGCTAAATATTATCACTGAAATGATTAACTTTAGTCTTTTATGCGGTCCATGAAACAAGACAAACTGAGGTTAGAGAAATATTTTCAATAGCTGCATGCAAAATGCATATACAGACCACTGTTCAAAAAGGTGGCCGCCTAGGTGCCTTGTGCCCGCCTGATGCCCCCTATGCGCCCGCCTAGTCCCTCCCGACGCCCGACTATAAATGTTTTGGGGTTTTATGGACTTCTTTACAATTTTCAGTTGGATTTTTGGATTTTTTTTTTATTTTTTTGAACTGCCTAGATCTAGGCGGCCGTCTAGGCGGGGCTAGGCAGCGAGTGCCTGTCCGACTAGCGCCTGGCGTTTTTCACAGCTTTGATACAGACTTGGTTTCAATTTCAGGATGGTGAGAGAGAAATAAACAAAATGTGTGTTGTGTGTTTACTGTTTAAGTTCAAATGAACTGTACAATTGACCCAAAAAATAAAACTTGACCAGCGCTCTCTTTCAAACAGAAAAATTGACTAATTTGTTCTTTTTGGAAACATTAACTCAAAGGTAACAAAAATACCGTCTTAAACCCAAGTGGCTCTAGAAACTTTTTGATATCTAACACTGTTCTTTGGATTTTGATTTCCTTTCAGCACGAGGAGGGTGCAATTGAAGAACGGGCCCGTGATTACAATGCAAACTGGATGACAGCTGTAGAAATTCTTGACGATGATGTCTACCTTGGTGCCGAGAACAATTACAACCTCTTCACTGTCCGCAGGAACAGTGATGGAGCGACAGATGAGGAGCGTGGCCGGCTTGAGGTGGTTGGTGAGTACCATCTCGGTGAGTTTGTCAACCGGTTCCGTCACGGCTCCCTTGTCATGCGCCTTCCGGACTCCGAAGGTGGCCAAATCCCCACTGTCATTTTTGGCACCGTCAATGGTGTGATCGGGGTGGTTGCGTCCCTCCCCCATGACCAGTACATCTTCCTCGAGAAGCTCCAGGGGTGCCTCGTGAAGGTCATAAAGGGGGTCGGTGGACTCAGCCATGAGCAGTGGCGGTCATTCAACAATGAGAAGAAAACATCGGATGCTCGCAATTTCTTGGATGGAGACCTCATCGAATCGTTCCTTGATCTGAGTCGTGCACGGATGGATGAGATCTCCCAGGCCATGGCGGTTCCTACAGAGGAGCTCTGCAAGAGGGTTGAGGAGATGACAAGATTGCACTGATCGACACATATCTCCTTTGCTGGGTGCGTATCAGAACTGAGCATGAAATAAGCAAATTGGCGCTATATAAATTTGAAAAGCAAGTTCAAGCTCAATCTGTACAACACAGATTACTGTTTTTTCCCCATTTCTCCAAACTTCTAGTTTGATGCATATCCTTTTGTTGTAAACTGGGCAAGATTATTGTTAGCGTAGTGCCAGAGCTCCACAATGTTGCAAACTGTAACAAGGGAACTTGATGTTCTCCTTGGTGTGAGGTGCACCGGGATGTAAATTGAATTTCTTACTAGGGTTCATCTAATGGCTTGTTTGCCAGCATGTAGCTAGCTGGCTTTCTTTCCATAGAGTTTATTACATGGAGTTTATTACACTTATAGGGACCGGAGTACTATTATACACAATTTCTTGTTAACAATTTTTTTCGAAATTAAATCTTCTAGAAAATTGTATTCCCTATTATACACAATTTCTTGTTAACAATTTTTTTCGAAATTAAATCTTCTAGAAAATTGTATTCCCATATTTGGTGAATATATAAATATTTTTGGGAATATATAGTTCATATAAAAAATAAAATATTTTTTATTGATAATTAAATATGTTTAACAGTTATTACTTTTTGTTTGTGATTTATTATAGCGTATTTGGTTAAGATGATATGTTAGTGATCAAGAGGACGTTGTTCTAAGTCCTATTTTTTTACTTATAAATTAATATTTACGATTTGGCCCACAATAATCTTAATTCAGACGAGCGAGATTAAAAAAATGTAAAAGAAAGTAAAATTTACAATTTGGCCCACGATTTGGGGCTTTAAAAGAATTTTATACCTTCAAGTATATATATATATATATATATATATATATATATATATATATATATATATATATTTCAAGTGTATATATATATATATATATATATATATATATATATATATATATATATATATATATATATATATATATTTTGAAGCAATGGGTAATTGTGACGAACTCGCCTCCACTATGGCTCGAACTCCGACCACTTGGGCCGCTACTAGGCTAGAGGTATATATATATATATATATATATATATATATATATATATATATAATTTTTAAAAAGCCAAAGCTCGTGGTCTAAAGCCACCCAGCCGCCCCCGTTGGGGCTCGATTCTGGGACCTCTCCCCAACATGCCAACAGTCTTACCGCTAGACCGCGTGTCATTGATATATATATATATATATATATATATATATATATATATATATATATATATATATATATATATATATATATATATATATATATATGGGGAAAATGTACCTAAGGTCGACCTTAGGTAAGTTACCTAAGGTCGACCTCATTTTCCTCACTTTACAATATTTTTTTCTTCAATTTTTTTTATGGGATTCATCTACACCTTATTGATTGGCAACATACCAAATTTCAAGAAAAAAAATATTGTTTAGCCCTCTATCTATCCCTTGCAAAATCGACGGTGTAGCAGCAAAGTTTTAGACCGTCGATTTTGCAAGGGATAGATATGGGACTAAACAATATTATAATCACTTAAAATTTGGTATGTTGCCAATCAATAAGGTGTAGATGAATCCCATAAAAAAAAATTGAAGAAAAAAATGTTGTAAAGTGCGGAAAATGAGGTCGACCTTAGGTAACTTACCTAAGGTCGACCTTAGGTACATTTTCCTCATATATATATATATATATATATATATATATATATATATATATATATGAGGAGGCGTCCACATTCCGATTTTTTGCATCCCCAAACATCCCCATGCTATCCACCGTTGGATGTTGTTTTAAGTCATCTAATCTTAACCATTGATTTGAATGGTTCAAATCAACGGTTAAGATTAGATGACTTAAACAAGATCCAACAGTTGTTAACACGGGGATTCAAAAAATAAGGGGATGCGGATCCCTCTCTTATATATATATATATATATATATATATATATATATATATATATATATATATATATATATATATAAAATTTATAATAAATTTTTTTAAAAATGAGTTTTATATATCTAAAATAGGCTGAATAATAAATCAACTCTCCTCTTCGCATAAATTATTTTATTTAGCTTAGCTAATTGTACATTTTATGTCTCTATGCGGCCCGTTGCAGACCCGATAACTTCATCTCGAAACTCGTGCCGATATCTGTTTCTGGTATCGAACCTGGCTATTTGGGATCATCTATGGGTATTAGCATATGAACCCATTCCATGTTGATACGTTCGTGTCGCATACGTCGACTCCAATTCTGAGGCAAGTACTTACACTGATTACTTTCATTCACTAATGGTTTCTCTATTACATGATTTAGTTATGCATTCTCAATTTCTGACACACATGTTACACGGGATTAGTGTTTTATGGATTCATAGTCACGATTATCGAGGTTTTATGCTTTTCGTGATTATCATGTTTCCTGACTTTCGTGTTTCGTGAATCTTCGTGTTGTGACTCGAATCCATGAGTGCTGGTTAGACGAGAAATACCTCAGTATATATGTGATCAAAATCTATAGACCGTGTTTTATTGTAGACCGTGAGTAATAGTTAATCATACATGTCACATATGATTGAGCTGACCTTGTAGATCCCTCAGTTGATCACATATGGAACATGATATTTCAAAACACTTAGGTAGGTGTCATTTACTTGTTTTACCTTGTTCTTGTTGTCACATGCTATGATTATTTGTGTTTGCTTGTTTCATTTTACTTGTCATGCCATGATTGTTTGTGTTTATATGTTCTTCTAGTTGTCATGCCATAATTTTCGTGTTTACTAGTTTCTTCTACTTGCCATGTCATGATTATAGTTTACCTGTTCATCATGTATACTATTTCTTGTTTTATAGTTTGTATCCTGTTACAAATAGTTTATCATGTATGTACTTGCTCCAATTCTGACTGGATAACAACACTTTTATGAGATGTTGTGCTCATGTTCTTGGACTTCATATCGATGCTATAGTTGAGACTACTATTGCACCTTGGACCATGAGGTGATCTTGTATTTATATATTATCATTTCTTATTCATGTCTTCCTTAGCATGCTGTGATTGAGTACATATTGGTAGTTGTTGGATTAGTATTGATATGTTAGAGATCTAGACAATGTTCTACTGTCGACACTTTTTTATGGTGGCCCATGCAGGTCCTTCTTCACAAATAGTGTGACATCGTGATATTATCTAGGCTTAGTCGTACTGCTGCGAGTTTGTAATAGAATATGATTGATGGATTATTGGAGATTCTAGAAAGTATGGTACTCAATCACATTAGGATTTTTTGATGGATTCCTGGGATGATCCTTGAGAATCTTACTTTGAACCCTGCTTAACCTATTTTCACTTGCTTTTGCTCACTCTAACTTTTGATTCACCTTGAATACATGTCCGTTGTTGAGCCTAATTCTCGCATCCAAGAGAAAGAACAATGGAGTAAAATTTGAGCTCATGACCATTTCATATTCAGAATAGAATGATGGTTAATCAAATCTTACGTATGGATGTTGATAAATATTTCGAGATTATATTGCAAAACAAGAAAACATAAATTTAGACCAAGATACTACATCGTGGTTTGGTGGATTTAATGAAATAAGTTTGAATAGTAAATAGAAGAATAACATATGAACTCGAAGAAATATTAGGTTTCATAAATCAGGCTAAGAATGACGTTATAGAACTCATAAACGATGATGATCCATGAGAATTAAGAGGATGATATTGTAGGCTTGTGAGGTGGAAATCAAGGAAAATTGTATACAAGTCCAAGATGATAAAAGCCACAAAGGAAGGATATTAATCTGTTTTATCCTGCTTAAGTAGTTAAATATTTTCTAGATGATGGCTTGCTATGAGACTCAATTATCCTATGAGAAATGGCACTTCAGAATTATAAAAAGAAAATTAATGAAGAATAAAGGTAGTAGAACCGAGGATAGGAAGAATAAATTAGTATGATTGATTACTAAATTTTTTAATTATAAATATTTTGAGGTTGCAACTGTTGGTGTTTTTGCCTTTAGACTAGGAAAGATAGTCCCACATCGGCTACACCAAATGGTGAGTATCTCAGTATAATGCATTGCTTGTGTTGAGGTGTGCACATGAGGTGTAGTGGGGCACAAGTGTGTGCCATGTGGGAATATTTTCCTAGAAGAAAAAAGGATTAATTCCAACAAGGATGCAAGTTGATTTTTGTTGTGCAGACTCGGACTCGGACACGGACTCCAGGTTGTCTCGTGCATGCACGGGAGTGTTTGGGGGGTAGGCGTGGACTGGCACACTACTATGCTGATTGTGGGATGATCTAAAATATCAAACTCTATTTTTGAGTATTGGTATTTTAGTCCCACATCGGATATGAGAAAAGGTGAAGTCTTACTCCACTCTATAAATAGAGCCCCTTGGCCTCCTTTGGAAGGTGCACCAAGAAGAGAGTTAAGGGAGTCCGTAAAGTCCAGGAAGCCCGTTCAAGTCTCAAATATTGACTTACGAGCGTTCCAGAAGTTCTTCGTGAACTTGCTGGTTCCTGGAAGCAGATTGTGGTGGGGCGAATCTTGCTTTGAACAACGGTGATCTTAATCACCCCAGTAAGAACCTTTCCTCTTCTTCTTTCTTCTCTTTTCTCTGAGTTGTAACTCAGTTCTGTCCGTCAGCTACTGCGATTGCTAGGAAGAACTTAAGATTTATTTTCTGATTATTGTTGCTTTTGTAATCAGATTTATATTATAGTGTTCCTCGTGGATCTCGAGAATAATCAGAAGGGAAACTTTTGTTTGAACCTCTGATCTCGACATCTAGTTCTACCATCTTTGATCAAGCCCCGGGACTAACAATCTAAAAGCAAGATCCTTGTAGATGGAGAACAGCCGTGCGAAACTTCTGGATACAAGTTTCAACAAACTTGAGAAGTTCGACGGGGATCATTACAACTCTTGGAAGAGGAAGGTATGCATGAATATGCAACTGGCAGAGGTGGACTACGTTCTGACAGAACAGAACCGAAGATTCTAGACGAGGATGATGCTACTGTTTGGACAGTTGCGATTGCAACCGCAAAGCAGAAAAAATGGAGGAGAGACAACAATCTCTGCAACCTGATGATTTTGAACTCCATGGAGGATACTCTGGCGGAGTCATACAGCAAGACGGACCATGCTAAGGTCGTCTGGGAGTCTCTAGAGAAGTATTATCAGGCGGATGAGAACTGCAACAAGATCCATGTGATTGAGAAAGTCTGGAACATGCGATTTGAGGACGACAAGGCGATGTTGCCTCAAGTCAAGGAGTTCCTCAAGTTATGTCAAAAATTTGAGGACGATGGCATTCCACTTGTCGACGCTTTTGTCGTAGGGGGTATAGTTGCCAAGCTTCCGTCAGGATGGAGCAATTTTATCTCGGACATGCACATGAAGAAGATACAAATCAGTCTGGATCAACTACTTCACAACATCAATGTTAGAGATGAGTTAATGGCTAAAAACAAATTGGACACATTGTCCAAACAGTTGGCAGATGCCAACTTGGTGCATGCGGGGGACTCCAAGGGAAAGCATAAGGTTTCTCACAACCAGAAGAAGAAGGACTTCAACCATCTGAAGGTGAAGTTGACTTCGTTCAAGTCAAAGCCAAAGCCCAAGTCAGATGTGACTTGCTTCAACTGTGGAAAGAAGGGCCACTATCGTAGAGACTGCAGATCAAAGTCCAAACAGATAGAGCAAGGTGAGCCTAACAAGGTTTCCATGATTGCGTAGGTTGCCACGGCTGGTGTTGACACCGACTGGTGGGTGGACACGGGTGCATCCTGCCATATTTGCTCTAATAAGGAGTTGTTCACCACATACAAGCCTACATCTGAGAAGGTTATGGTGGCGGACCAGACACAAGCTGAAGTACTGGGGACATGAACGGTCGTACTGAACCTGACTTCAGGGAAGTCGCTGACACTTCAAGATGTGAAGCATGTACCGGTGATTGCCAAGAACCTGGTCTCTGGAAGTCTGCTATGTAACGCAGGCTTAAGGATGGACGTCAATGCTGGGCAGATAGTGATGTCCTACAAAGGAACATACTTCGAAAAAGCTTATTGTACGGAAGGGATATTCAAACTTCAACTTGTAACTCCTGCAAAAATGATTAATACAGTTTCTTCTTCTGGGTATTCTCTTAAGTTATGGCATAATAGACTAGGACATATTCATTGTAAAAGAATAAACAAAATATCTAGTCTAGGGCTTATCTCCAACTGTGGGGGTAAGGAGGTAGAGAAGTGTGAGGTTTGTCCACAGTCAAAGATCACTAAAAAACCGTTCAAACGGGTGAATCGAAGTACAGATCTTCTGGAGTTGGTACACTCAGATATCTGTGACTTCAGACAGTTCTCCACAAAGGCCAAGATAAAGTATTTTATTACATTCATCGATGACTAATCGAAGTACGGATTCGTCTATCTGCTCAAGTCTAAAGACGAAACATTCGAGAAGTTCAAGGAGTTCAGGACTGAGGCTGAACGTCAAACTGGGCAACAACTCAAGAGACTCAGAAGTGATCGAGGCAGAGAGTACAGGTCTATTGAATTCGCATCGTTCTGCAAAGAACATAGAATTGTTAATAAGACAACTGCTCCGTTTTCTCCTCAATCAAATGGAGTAGCTGAAAGGAAGAACAGGACGTTGACAGAGATGAACTCAATACTGTTGACTGCAGGTCTTCGAAACTGCTTCTGAGGAGAAGCTGCGTTAACGACTACGTTCATTCTGAACAGAGTGCTGTACGCAGGTTCTGAAGTCACTCCTCATGAACTCTGGTTCAAAGTCTGACCCAACTTAAACGTCATTCGAGTGTGGGGGTGCCTGGCATATGTGAAGCTTCCGGACTTGAAGATTCAGAAGCTTGGGACAAGGACTACAAAGACGATCTTCTTAGGGTATGCTGAGAAAAGTGATGCTCAGAGGTTTTTGATGTTAAAACCAATCAAATCATTGAATCTCGCGTCGCCGAATTCTTTGAAGATAAATTTGCGAGGCACAAGAACACTGTTATCGCGGACATTCCGGAGAATAATGTGAGTGCACAGGCGGCTACCACTTCCAAAGAAGATGCAGTCCAAGAAAAAGAAATTGTCATACCAGAGACAATTGAACCAGAACTCGCAGAACCCAGATCTAAGCGGGTGAGGAGACAGAAGGACTTCGGAGATGAGTTCGTCACCTATCATGTGGAAACTGATCCGCTTATCTATGATGAGGCAATGTAGACCAGAGGCGCTGTCTTTTGGAGGAAGGCTATCGATGATGAGTATGACTCTATAACCTCCAACAATACGTGGGTGTTGGTCGATCTGCCTGAAGGAGCTAAATCAATCGGAAGTAAGTGAATCTTCAAGAAGAAGATGAAGGCCGATGGAACTATTGACAAGTTCAAAGCAAGGTTGGTAGCCAAAGGGTTTTCTCAGAAGCAGGGGATCGACTACTTCGACACATATGCTCCAGTAGCGCGGATGACAACCATCAGGATGTTGATTGCTCTGAGTGTAATTCACAAGCTCGTCATACATCAGATAGATGTGAAGACAACATTCCTGAATGGAGAGTTGACCGAAGAGGTCTATGTGCAACAGCCAGAAGGATTCATCGTCAAGGGTCTTGAAGACAAAGTCTACAGGTTGGTGAGATCTCTATACAAAGCAAGCTCCCAAGATGTGGTACGAAAAGTTTGACAAAGTCATTAGATCAAACGGCTACATGGTCAGTGGGATGGACAAATGTGTTTACACAAAGTTCGCTGACGGGAGAGGAGTCATCGTTTTTCTATACGTGGACGACATACTAATCCTGGGTACGGATCTAGCATGTTTCACTGAGACAAAGAAGTTCCTCTCATTTAAGTTCAGTATGAAGGACTTAAGGGAAGCTGATGTTATCCTAGGGATAAAGATCATCCGGACAGATACTGGAGCGGCGCTGTCATAGTCTCATTACATTGAGAAGATATTCACATGCTATGGATATCATGATCTTCTAGGGATTGATACTCCTTACAGGTATGACAAGAAGCTGAAGCCAAATCCTAGGGAAAGCGTCAGACAGCTGGAGTACTCAAGCATCATCGGGAGTTTGATGTATGCAACTACTGCCACAAGGCCTGACATAGCTTTCACCGTGGGGATGCTGAGTCGATTCACGAGCAACCCATGTGTGGAGCACTGGAAGGCCGTGAAGAGAGTTATGAGATATCTCAAGAGGACTCAGAAGTATGCACTGTACTACAGCGGATATCCGACAGTAGTGGAAGGCTTCAGTGATGCAAGCTGGTGTTCAGAAGCAGAGAGCGAAAGGTCCACAAGAGGATACATCTTCTCCATGAGTGGAGCTGCTATATCGTGGAAGTCGAAGAAGCAAACAATGCTCTCTCATTCCTCAATGGAATTTGAGTTCTTTGCACTGGCTGCTACAGCAGAAGAAGCGGAATGGCTTCAGGAGCTCATGTATGAACTTCTAGTGGTTGGTGTACAGATTTCGGCGGTACCGATATACTGCGACAACCAGGCAGCTGCAGCGGTGGTATCAAATGATCTCTTCAATAGTAATAAGAGAACTATGCGATTAAGGCACATGGCGGTGAATGATTTGATAAAGACTAGAGTCATTATCGTGATTGATGTTTGGAGTCAGGAAAATCTGGTCGATCCGTTCACCAAAGGTCTCAAGCGCCAGCTGGTCGAGGACACAACAATTATGATGGGCTTGAAGACGATGTGATATTCTGTCTTTGTAATTCTACCATAAAGTTTTATGCTATTAGTTCAAAGAGAAATCTACTAGGCATCTAACTTTTGGTTCAAAGAAGGACCACTGACGGAGAGAATATCTGGAACAGTAGATAGTCCTTTGAGACATTAAGGGGTTACAGACCCATAACCACTGTTGTCTACTATCTGTTCTCTTAAACGAACAAGTCCTGTGGGAGGATGGCTTAGACGCCTTAATAAGTTCTTAGGCATTTCGAATATCTGGTGTGCTCTACAGGAAGCACGGTATGTCACGCCCCAGAACCAGAATACTGGAGAGCGGGGACGCACATAGCCATCTACGTATAATGAAATGGAATCCATCTCACCATACGGTCACGGCTGTCTAGATATATGAGGGTTTAACTATAAGTCATCAGTATCTTAAGGTCATGAACAAGCCTAAATGTCTCAATCTCATGAAAGCAAGTAAAGTTACAAGATGTAAGATCACCAAATATACAATAGTAAGACGTCCCAAATATTACATATTCAGCTGATCATGAAGCTAGTCGTTACAAAATGTGATGACTAGCAAGAGTTTAGTCATACATGATCAACCCTAGGATCTGTCAATCATGTTACAGCCCGTAGACAGACAGTAGTAAAGTGCAACCGAGCTAAACATGTGCTCGTCGGCTAAACGCCTCAAAAGAATCTTTTTACAATAAAGTGGGAGAACAAAAGAAACCCACTCGTTACCCTGGTTACGCCTGGTGGTCACCATCGGGCTGGAAAGTAGGTAGATCCTCTGGAGCTGCTCCAGTATCTGGCCATACAAAACCAGCTGGGTCAGATCCCAGAAAGATCAAGTGCCACAAAGGAGGCTTCACTTAGGAACTAAAACCAGCAATTAGCACAAGAACATAATTACATAATAAAAGACGGTAGTTATGGAAAAAAATATGACAGGTGATATACGATGAGATAACCATGGGACTATTCAGATAACCATGTTACAACCCGTAAACCAAACAAGGACCGGGGTTGTAACCCTTCATCTGAACGAAACTTGGTTTCCCACCATTTACAGTAAAGTAAACATGAGCAATCAGGTCAAGTAACAATCTTGAGCAGGATCAGGACAAGACCAGACTAGTTAGACTCCATCCAACAATTCACGGCCAAGCAATAAGTACGGTTTGATACTTTAACTAACTAGGATTTTCACAGGCCTAGTTACTAGCAAGATGTAATGAGATGTTCCTCAAGCCACAAGGCCTGCAGCTAATCCAGGTTATCCAGGCGACTTGGATTCATTAAGCAGTTATCAAGAATTGTTAGGTGGCTTGGTGTGCAATACATGACAGTGTGCATAGAACTTGTTTCATGAAGTGCCCCACATGACAGTGGACTGAAAATGTGCCCTACTCGACGGCAGGCTACAAGTCCAACAATGGTGGCCGGGATAACGGGATCGCCTGTAATTGAGGAAATCTCTCATGACTACTGGATTATTCTAGTTATTAGCCTTAGCCATTTTCAGTAGGTACCCCTGACCGTGGTACTCAGGGGTCCCTTGTAATGCCTGTGGTTCGTATTACGTATTTTTGGAATACGTGTACGTATTTTATCTTGTATTGCATGATTCCTTGCTTAGCTTTTTTTTATGGCTTGGTTCATTCTTGGGTTGGTTCGGCTTGGCTTGGTTTTGCTTTGGTTCATCATGAACCAAAGGTGAACCCCTACCTACCTACCTACCTACCTACCTAACACCACCATTAGTATTTATTAACCCATTCTCCTTTTTCTCTCCTCATTACTCTTCTTCTACTCCACCATAACTTCTTCACCTACCAGAGAGAGAGGTCTAGGCAAGTACAGCTTGCTTCATGGAGGAACTCTAATTTTATTGTTCCATTCTCTTCTTTGCAGCATTCTAACATACTTTAGTACTTGGCATTTTTACTTTCCATGGCCAGATTCTTGTAGATCTAAGTTTATCTTATTTTCGGATTTCTTGGATTTTAATCTACTTAATCTTGTTATTTCTCAGTTTTGATGGTTCCATGTTGTAGAGAATTTCGTTCTGTCCCATTTTGACCTATGGAAGTTCGAATTTGGACTCTGGATGAAGGTTCTATGGAGCTTGGAAGCATGGGTTCATGGAGTTCTTCTTCTCAAAAATTTGGAGAAGAAGAACAGTACTTGACTTGACCGCATGAACATTTCATGCGGCAAGTGTTCTCCCAGCCGCATGCATAATTGAGCCGCATGAGATCCTAAACCACCTAGCCGCATGCGCCCCCTTGCCTATGCAGCCGCATGTGCGCCCGCCATATTCAGCCGCATGAATACGAATTCCCCGCGAGCCGCAGGGACCTACTTTTCAGCCAGCCGCATGTACCTACTTCTCCGCCCGCCGTATGAGGCCGAGCCATTCCTGGCCGCATGGAATCCAGCGACCTTGATCCGCATGCGTCTCGGGCTTCCTTCTAGCCGCATAAGCCGTGCGCCTGCTCCACATTGAACCCGAACTCTTGGGCCGCATAAACTCGGGTCCGTTCTAACCGCATGAGAACCCCCTCCCCCGCGAGCCGCATGGCATCTATTTCTAACTGAGTCGCATGCGCCTCCTTCTATTCCTAGTCGCATGGGCTGTTTCCGCCCTCAGTCGCATGAGCTGCTCCTGCATGGATTCCTTCCTTGGCCGCATATGCTTGAGCCGTATGGCTTTTCCATAGACTCGTATTCTATGATTAAGTTATTATTATTGTTATTTGATCTTTACTGATAATTCATGTCTTGTAACCTCAGCATAACTTGGGTCTCCTGATTGAATGCTTGCACTATGATGCCCTGCACATGTACCCTGAACACGACAGTGACCCGTAGTGGTGCACTCTTGACAAGTAATATGATCTGATAGTGGCCCGTCGTGGCGCACTCCTGACCAGTAAACCGGACATGATATATCTTGATATGCTGTTACGACGACTACCTGACATGACATGACCTGTATAAATAACCTGGACATCGTGGACGATTGTGCTTGTACAAATAATCCAGTCCTGTCTTGCATCATGTCTAGGAGGGGACTCCTGAGTACCACGGTCAGGAGTACCTATTGAAATGGACTAAGGCTAATAACTAGATTAATACATTAGTCATAAAGAGATCTCCCAGCTACGGGCAATCCCGTTACCTGGGCGCGCTTGGGATCTGTAGCCTGCCGTCGAGTGGGGCACATTTCCAGCACACTGTCATGTGTTGCACCCTTCAAGCTACTTAAGGGTACATGCATTTCCTGGACGATGTACCCACCTGGATTCAACCCCTAAATTTTGACCTGGGTAACCTGGATGGTCTGCAGGGCTTGTGGCTGTGGAATAATCTCACTGCATCTTGCTAGTAACTAGGCCTGTGATAATCCTAGCTAGTTAAAGTATCAAGCCGTACTTATTGCTTGGCCGTGATTGTTGAATGGGGAATAATCAGTCTAGTCTTGCCTTGGTCCTGTATAAGATTATTACATGTTCTAATTTTCTTATATTACCTTGCTGATAAATGGGAGAAACCAAGTTCGGTTCAGATGAAGGGTTACAATCCCGGTCCTTGTTTGGTTTAAGGATTGTAACATGGTTATCTGAATGGTTCCATGGTTATCTTACCGTATATCCTCGTAATGTTATATTTCTCCAGTTTTACTATATATTATTATCTTCTGTGCTAATTGCTGGTTTTAGTTCCTAAGTGAAGCTTCTTTCTGGCACATGCTCTTTCTGGGGTCTGATCCAGCTGGTTTTGTATGGCCAGATTTCGGAGCAGCTCCAGAGGATCTACCGACCTTCCAGCCCGATGGTGACCACTAGGCATAACCAGGGCAACGAGTGGGTTTATTTTTGATCTCCCACTTTATTGTAAAAATTATTCTTTTGAGGCATTTAGCCGACGAGCACCTGTTTAGCTCGATTGCACTTACTTACTGTCTGCCTACGGGCTGTAACATGATTGACAGATCCTAGGGTTGATCATGTATGACTAAACTCTTGCTAGTCCTAACATTTTGTAACGACTAGCTTCATGATCAGCTGAATATATAATATTTGGGATGCCTTATTATTGTATATTTAATGATCATACATCTTGTGACTATACCTACTTACTGGTGATTGAGACACTAGGCTTGTTCGTGACCATAGGAGACTGTTGGCTTGTAGTAAACCCTCATGTATCTAGACAGCCGTGACCGTATAGCGAGATTGATTCCATTTCATATACGTAGCTGGCTATGTCTGCCCCCGTTCTCCAGTATTCTGGTTTTGGGGCGTAACATGGTTTAAGTGGTGGCCCATGCAGGCCTTGTAAATCAAGATATGTGAGGGTTTACCGAATAGATATCTCAATCAGTATTCGCCCTTGATCTCTGCTCGTATCTTCTGAATCCCTGGATTCTCGTCCGGATCATATGCTTGTATCGTTGATCTGTCCTGGTCCTTCCTTATTTTTCCCATGTCGTCTTCTTCAGCGGCATCGTTCCTGGACCTGCCGGTCAGCAAGGCGGAGCACTTCCCGTGGACCAGCCGCAACCAGGGGATCAAGCCCAGCATTCCGAAGTGGCCTCCAGAGTCGTGCCTTCTGGCGGAGAGCCACCAGTCCAGCCACTTCAGCCTGTAGAACCGGATGATGGCACTTTGGTAGGTCTCGTCAAGACCTTGATAGCTTTCCAAGATCGTCGAGGAGATGCCTTGCACCAGACAGTGACGGATGCTCTGACCAGAGGAGGTCATCAGGGTAACAGCACGGCCAATAGCTTCAGGCGCTTGAACCCTCCATTCTTCGACGGTAGCGAAGATGCTATCGCTGCAGATGCTTGGCTTCAGGACACAGAGGTGATTCTAGAAGCAGCCAGGACCCCAGAGAACGAGAAGGTAGCCGTGGTGCGCTTGCAGTTATTAGATCTTGCCCGCAGCTGGTGGGTGGCTCAGGCCGTTGGATTAGCAGCACCCATTGCTTGGGCAGTATTCAGAGAGAGATTCCAGACCAAGTATTTTGATGCTGTAGCTCGGTACGATCTACAGACGAGGTTCACCAATCTGAAGCAGATGGACAGAACGGTCGACGGATATGCGGCCGAGTTTTCGAGGCTCAGTCGGTTTGCTCCCACCTTGGTGGCAACCGAGTATGATAGAGCCCAGCAATTTCAGCAAGGGCTTCACCTGGATATTTTGTTGGCAGTTGAGCAGTTTGAGCATCAGACTTTTGATGCAGTCTTGAGAGCAGCTAGGAGGCATGAGTATACCTCCCAGAGGATTGTGGATAGGACCGGAGGTCGGAAGAGATCCCACGGCCAGATGAATCAGTCTTCAGCCCCAGCTCCAGCAGCCAGAGCTTTGACTATTGGAGCTCCGAGGTGAGCGGCCTCCGTAACATCGGTTCAGCATTCAGCCCCGACGTACCCTCAGCAGCAGCAGCAGAAGCAGAAGTAGTCTTCTGCAGTGGGATGTTCTCATTGTGGGAAGCCAGGCCATGTAGTGGCAGAGTGTCGCAGGGCACAGGGATTGTGTCTGGCTTGTGGAGCAGCAGACCATAGGGTTGGATCCTGCCCGAATAGGGGTGGTTCATCATCGTCCAACATTTCTAGCTCTTCGGTGAGAGGACCAGCACCGGTCCAGCAGCAGCCGTATCCATTGTCGAGGCCCTTGCCGCCTCAGTCTCAAGCGTTCCAGCAACAACACCCCCAGCAGCATGCTCAAGCCCAAGCCTTGAGTCAGAATAGGCAGCGAGGATTTCAGCAGAGGGGACCAGCTCCCCGAGGGCATGGTCAGGCTATGGTGATGACCGCAGAAGAAGGATTGGCACGAGGAGAGGTAGTGGCAGGTACTATTCTCGTCAACTCCCTTCCAGATTCAGCTTTATTTGATTCTGGTGCATCGTATTCTTTTATGTCTGCACGATTCGCGACACGGATAGGATTGGAGCCCGAGTCATTATCAGTAAGGCTCAATATACTTACTGGTAACGGACTTGTGGGAGTCGATAGAGTGTTTTCCTCGTGTCGGATCGTAGTTAGCAGTAAGGAATTTTCTGCTGGATTAATAGAGTTTCCGATGGCCGATTATGATGTGGTCCTAGGGATGGATTGGTTGAGGAACCAGTATGCTAGAATAGACTGCCATATTGGCAGAGTTATTTTTAGCATTCCCGGAGAGCCAGAGTTTTCCTTTTCCCGGGGCGAAGTTGAGCCTTCTCCTCCAGTATTGCGGATGACAGTAGCAGCAGTGCAGTTGCCTCGGATAGTCGAGGAGTTTCCAGATGTTTTCCCAGAAGAGCTTCCAGGTATGCCGCCAGAACGGGAGATCGAGTTCACCATAGACTTGATTCCTGGGACAGTTCCAGTATCAGAGAGAGTCTACAAGATGGCGCCGTCAGAGTTGGAGATCTTGTACAAGATGATTGAAGAACTTCGAACCAAGGGATTCATTCGTGCTAGTGGATCGCTTTGGGGAGCCCCGATGCTTCTTGTGAAAAAGAAGGATGGTACGTCCAGGTTATGTGTTGATTATCGTACCTTGAACTCAGTGACAATCAAGAACAGATACCCTCTCCCGAGGATAGATGACTTGTTTGATCAGCTCAAAGGGGCAGCAGTATTCTCGAAGATCGACTTGTGCTCAGGATATCATCAGATCAGAGTCAGAGAGCAGGACATCCCGAAGACAGCTTTCAGGTCTAGGTATGGACATTGGGAGTTCCTCGTGATGCCATTTGGAGCGACCAATGCGCCGGCTGTATTCATGGATCTCATGAATCGTATTTTCATGCCTTATTTGGATCAGTTCGTGATTGTATTTCTGGATGACATCCTGGTCTATAACAAGAGTGTAGCGGAGCATGAACAGCATCTCCGTGTGGTTCTTCAGATTCTCAGGGAGCACCAGTTGTATGCCAAGTTCAGTAAATGCGAGTTCTGGCTCGATCGTATTTCGTACTTGGGTCATATCATCACTCAAGGAGGAGTAGAAGTGGATCCCCAGAAGATCGTGGCCATTGAGTCGTGGCCAGTGCCCAGCACAGTTGCAGAGGTTCGCAGTTTTCTCGGATTGGCCGGTTACTTCCGGCAATTTATTTCAGACTTTGCCCAGATCTCGGCGCCATTGACCCAGTTGACCCGCAAGGAGGTGCAGTTTGCTTGGACAACAGAGTGCCAGGATTCATTTGAGAAGTTGAAGCGAGGCTTGATGACGGCTCCCATTCTCACACTTCCAGATGGAACTGGAGGATTCTCAGTATATTGTGATGCTTCAGGCAGAGGCCTAGAATGTGTTCTGATGCAGCATGGGAAGGTAATAGCTTATGCGTCACGACAACTTTATGATCATGAGAGGAATTACCTAACCCATGACTTGGAGCTGGCAGTAGTAGTGTTTGCACTTAAGTTGTGGAGGCACTACTTGTACGGAGATAGGGTGAAGATTTTCACTGACCATAAGAGCCTGAAGTATGTTTTCACCCAGAAGGATCTTAACATGTGTCAGAGGAGGTGGCTGGAGTTTCTGGTGGATTATGATGTCAACTTGCAGTATCATTCCGGGAAGGCCAACGTCGTTGCAGATGCATTGAGCAGGAGAGCCGGAGTTTATTTCCTAACAGCGCAACCAGAGCTGTTAACAGATCTTCAGAAGATGGGTATTGAAGTTGTTCTCCCTTCCAGTGTAGCATTGATGGCCAGTATGCAAGTTTAGTCCACCATAGTCGAGAGGATCCGGATAGCGCAGTCAGCAGATTCCAAGCTTCAGCGACTCAGGACAGAGTATGAGGCAGGACGAAGACCAGAGTTGTGTATTCATAAAGACGGTACACTTAGGCATGGTAAGCGTCTTTGTGTACCCAGTGGTGATATCAGACAGGAAATCATGGCAGAGGCTCACAATTCTCAGTATTCCATTCATCCGTGCGGTACGAAGATGTACCGTGATATCGGTCAGCACTTTTGGTGGAATGGCATGAAGAGGAAGATAGTCCGGTTTGTCTCTCGTTATTTAGTCTGCCAACAAGTTAAGACTGAGCATCAGAGGCCCGCTGGACTTCTTCAGCCCTTGTCGATTCCAGAATGGAAGTGGGAACATGTGACCATGGATTTTGTGACTGGATTACCTAGGTCCCCATCTGGTCGAGATGCTATTTGGGTTATAGTTGACAGGCTCATGAAGGTAGCTCACTTCCTCCCATTCAGAATTGGGCAGTCGACAGCTCAGTTAGCAGAGATGTACCTCAGACAGATTGTCAGGTTGCACGGAGTGCCAGTCAGTATCACCTCGGACCGAGATTCAAGATTCACGTCGTACTTTTGGCGTAGCATGCAGGAGAGTTTGGGAACTCATCTCCAGTTCAGTTCAGCATATCATCCGCAGACGGATGGTCAGTCGAAGCGTACAATCTAGACTCTTGAAGATATGTTGCGGTCCTGTACACTTGACTTCGGTGGTTCGTGGGAAGATCACCTACACCTGGTAGAATTCTCGTACAACAACAGCTTCCAGGCCAGTATCCAGATGGTACCGTTCGAGGCACTGTTTGGTAGGAAGTGCAGATCCCCGTTAGCCTGGAATGATGTGAGAGAGAGGCAGATGCTTGGCCCATAAATGATTGCCTAGACAATTGAAGTGGTCAGAAGAGTCTGGGATCATCTTCGAGTTGTCCAAGATCGCCAGCGCCATTGGGCCGATTTTCATCGGCGCCCTCTCGAGTTTTCTGTCGGCGACCATGTATTTCTGAGGATTTTGCCTAACTGTGGCATCATTCGTTTCGGCGCACGAAAAAAGCTTAGTCCTAGGTATATAGGACCGTTCGATATTCTGGAGCGAGTAGAAGATGTGTCCTATCGTCTCGCTCTTCCGCCGTCGCTAAGCGAGGTGCATGACGTGTTCTATGTATCCCAATTACGATGGTATATTCCGGACCCGAGCCACATCCTGGATCATTCGGAATTGGTTGTTGGTACCAACCTTTCATATGAGGAGAGGCCCGTGTCTATATTGGACCAGAGAGAGAAGATACTCAAGAACAAGACTATCAAGTTAGTCCGAGTTGCTTGGGGTCATCACTCCTTGGGTGAGTCAACATGGGAGTGTGAGGATGATATCCGATCGCGATATCCCGACTTGTTTGACTCGTGAGGTATAATGTCTTCCTTATGCCTCATGCCTTCGATTTCTTGCTTGAATGAGTGATTGCCTGCCTAGTTATAGCTTGCATATGATTAATATAGCTTGTCTTCGTCTCTCTAACCTCTTAATTAAATTCCGAGGACGGAATTCTTTTAAGGTGGGTAGAGTTGTAATGCCTGTGGTTCGTATTACGTATTTTTGGAATACGTGTATGTATTTTATCTCGTATTGCATGATTCCTTGCTTAGCTATTCTTAATGGCTTGGTTTATTCTTTGGTTGGTTCGACTTGGCTTGGTTTTGCTTTGGTTCATCATGAACCAAAGGTGAACCCCTACCTACCTACCTACCTACCTACCTACCACCACCATTAGTATTTATTAACCCATTCTCCTTTCTCTCTCCTCATTACTCTTCTTCTACTCCACCATAACTTCTTCACCTACCAGAGAGAGAGAGAGGTCTAGGAAAGTGCAGCTTGCTTCATGGAGGAACTCTAATTTTATTGTTCCATTCTCTTCTTTGCAGCATTCTAACATACTTTAGTACTTGCATTTTTACTTTCCATGGCCAGATTCTTGTAGATCTAAGTTTATCTTATTTTTAGATTTCTTAGGTTTTGATCTACTTAATCTTGTTATTTATCAGTTTTGATGGTTCCATATTGTAGAGAATTTCGTTCTACCCCATTTTACCTATGGAAGTTCGAATTTGGACTCTGGATGAAGGTTCTATGGAGCTTGGAAGCATGGGTTCATGGAGTTCTTCTTCTCGAAAATTTGGAGAAGAAGAACAGTACTTGACTTGACCGCATGAACATTTCATGCGGCAAGTGTTCTCCCAGCCGCATGCATAATTGAGCCGCATGAGATCCTGAACCACCTAGCCGTATGCGCCCCCTTGCCTATGCAACCGCATGTGTGCCCGCCATATTCAGCCGTATGAATACGAATTCCCCGCGAGCTGCAGGGACCTACTTTTCAGCCAGCCGCATGTACCTACTTCTCCGTCCGTCGAATGAGGCTGAGCCATTCCTGGCCGCATGGAATCCAGTGACCCTGATCCGCATGCGTCTCGGGCTTCCTTCTAGCCGCATGAGCCGCGCACTTCTCCACATTAAACCCGAACTCTTGGGCCGCATGAACCCGGGTCCGTTCTAACCGCATGAGAACCCCCTCCCCCGCGAGCCGTATGGCATCTATTTCTAACTGAGTCGCATGTGCCTCCTTCTATTCCTAGCCGTACGGGCTGTTCCCGCCCTCATCCGTATGAGCTGCTCCCGCATGGATTCCTTCCTTGGCCGCATATGCCTGAGCCGCATGGCTTTTCCATAGACTCGTATTCTATGATTAAGTTATTATTATTATTTGATCTTTACTGATAATTCATGTCTTGTAACCTCAGCATAACTTGGGTCTCCTGATTGAATGCTTGCACTATGATGTCCTGCACATGTACCCTGAATACGATAGTGACCCGTAGTGGTGCACTCTTGACAAGTAATATGACCTGATAGTGGCCCGTCGTAGTGCACTCCTGACCAGTAAACCGGACATGATATATCTTGATAAGCTGTTGCGACGGCTACCTGACATGACATGACCTGTATAAATAACCTGGACATCGTGGGCGATTGTGCTTGTACAAATAATCCAGTCCTGTCTTGCATCATGTCTAGGAGGGGACTCTTGAGTACCACGGTCAGGAGTACCTATTGAAATGGACTAAGGCTAATAACTAGATTAATACATTAGTCATAAAGAGATCTCCCACCTACAGGCAATCCCATTACCTGGGCGCGCTTGGGATCTGTAGCATGCCGTCGAGTAGGGCACATTTCCAGCACACTGTCATGTGTTGCATCCTTCAAGCTACTTAAGGGTACATGCGTTTCGTGGACGATGTACCCACCTGAATTCAATCCCTAAATTTCGACCTGGGTAACCTGGATGGTCTGCAGGGCTTGTGGCTATGGAATAATCTCACTGCATCTTGCTAGTAACTAGGCCTGTGATAACCCTAGCTAGTTAAAGTATCAAGCCGTACTTATTGCTTGGCCGTGATTGTTGAATGGGGAATAATCAGTCTAGTCTTGCCTTGGTCCTGTATAAGATTATTACATGTTCTGATTTTCTTATATTACCATGCTGATAAATGAGAGAAACCAAGTTCGGTTCAGATGAAGGGTTACAATCCCGGTCCTTGTTTGGTTTAAGGATTGTAACCTGATTATCTGAATGGTTCCATGGTTATCTTACCGTATATCGTCGTAATGTTATATTTCTCCAGTTTTACTATATATTATTATCTTCTGTGCTAATTGCTGGTTTTAGTTCCTAAGTGAAGCTTCTTTCTGGCACTTGCTCTTTCTGGGGTCTGACCCAGCTGGTTTTGTATGGCCAGATTTCGGAGCAGCTCCAGAGGATCTACCGACCTTCCAGCCCGATGGTGACCACTAGGCGTAACCAGGGCAACGAGTGAGTTTATTTTTGATCTTCCACTTTATTGTAAAAATTATTCTTTTGAGGCGTTTAGCCGACGAGCACCTGTTTAGCTCGATTGCACTTACTTACTGTCTGCCTACGGGTTGTAACATGATTGACAGATCCTAGGATTGATCATGTATGACTAAACTCTTGCTAGTCCTAACATTTTGTAACGACTAGCTTCATGATCAGCTGAATATGTAATATTTGGGATGCCTTATTATTGTATATTTAATGATCATACATCTTGTGACTATACCTACTTGCTGGTGATTGAGACACTAGGCTTGTTCGTGACCATAGGAGACTGTTGGCTTGTAGTAAACCCTCATGTATCTAGACAGCCGTGACCGTATAGCGAGATGTATTCCATTTCATATACGTAGCTGGCTATGTCTGCCCCCGCTCTCCAGTATTCTGGTTCTGGGGCGTGACATCCCTGTCCTAGACATGATGCAAGACAATAGTGGTTCATTTGTACAAGCACAATCGTCCACGGTGTCCAGGTCATTCAATATTGTTATGTCATGTTAGCCGTCGCAACAACCTTCGAGATATATATATCATGTCATGTTCACTGTCAAGAGTGTGCCACGTCGGGACACTATCATGTCATGTTTATCATGTCAAGTTTATCATGTCAAGTTTACTTGTCAGAAGTGTGCCACGACGGGCCACTATTATGTCACGTCATTTGTCAAAAGTGTACCACAACGGGTCACCATTGTGTCAGAGAATATATCAAATATTAATGTGGCACAAGCATACATGTGGTAATTAAATATTAGCAGGGGCAGGACTGTGGAGGACTCATGCGGCTCAGGAAAAATTTCATGCGGCCTGTAGAAGCATGGAAAAGAATAAAGAAAGATCCATGCGGCCAGAAAGCCCCATGCGGCTCAGAGAGTTCATGCGGCTCAAGTATCCATGCGGCTCGAGCGTCTATGCGGCTCAAACAAGTCCTATGCGGCTCAAAGAGGAGCCACGTGGCCTACAAACAGCTCTCTTATTTTGCATTAAACGCCTTGACGGCTGACAACTCTGACAAGGTGACAGTTCTGACACAAAGATATCATTATGACTCCCTCATAATGACGGGCTCCTTGGAAAGCGAAGAAAATCTCTGACACGATCCCCCGAGTGTCAGAAACTGTCATACAGTCTTGACACGTGGACAATTGTATGCGGCCCAAGCGGAGACTCCCCCATGCGGCTCACGAAGACTAGCCCCATGCGGTTCACGAAGACTAGTCCCATGCGGCTCACGAAGACTAGTCCCATGCGGTTCACGAAGACTAGCTCCATGCGGCTCACAAAGACCATCACCATGCGGCTCACGAAGATTAGCTCCATGCGGTTCACCCATGCGGTCATCCACACTCATGCGGCTCAAATCATTACCATGCGGTCCAAATGTTCAGGGGGGCCACTCTTAGGCAGCCTGGACACGTGGCCAGCCTTATGCGGCTCAATAAGGAGTAACCTCCCTGCAGCATAGATTTCTGCTATGGCTCGACACGTGGCATGATAGCGGGGCACGTGGCATCAGATTGATCAAAATCTCTCAACAAATCTCAATAAAATATTGGGATCAAATCAGATCATTTGCAAATAAGCAAATTGATGACATGTGTCGAGAAATTCGAGATTGGCATGACAAATTAGGAGGATTTATGTCAATCAGCATTAATTACCCACGAAAGATTTGATACAATCACATTTATTGCTCAAATCTCGATGAACGGCCCAGATTTAATGATCCTTAGCCGCCGACTTTCAAGAATGGGCAATCATTGTAAACCCTAATGAGGCCCCCCCACTCTTATAAATAGCAGGATGCCATTCTCTTATAAAAGACACAGAGAGACAGACACAGAGAGAGAGAGATATATATATGCAGACAGAGACAGACGCACATAGAGACATAGACAGCCAGAGAGCCTGAAGAGCGAGCATTTCTTCATCAACGCCCGTCAGTTCTTCTACAGAGTCAAAAAGCTGCACCCGATCGTCCAAGGAGTAAGGCAGAGCGGCCGTCGCTTTCCCGAGCCTCTATCGTCACCCCCTCCAGAATCTAAAATAAACAATTGTACTTAGATTGCTGTACCTAGATTTTTGTCCCTAGGCTTTCTTTGTACAAGCGACTTTGTATTGTGAAGTAAAAGTCCAGTCCTCCGATAATTGTTCTGTCCTTTTATATTTTATGGCAAACACGATGGCGACTCTGCTGGGGACAAACTTCTCCACGGCTGAGGAGTTGGTGATGCAATCGGATGCAGCCAAATTTGGCTCCACACAACAGAAGATGGTCGTCCGCTTAGACCAACAGGCGTTTGAAGAAATGCTCTCTGAAGGAAGTGCTGGCCCGGTCCAGAAGCGAACCCGCACAAAGAAAGCTCGCTGCGAGTGGAGGCCAAAATTATTTGCTCCTCCACAAGCTCTGGACGGGGTACTCTCTGCTACCCAAGACGGCGAAGGCGACTCTCATACGGCTCCACTTCGAGTCGTAGAGGACACTGCTGTCTCCAAGTCCGGCAGAGGAAAGCACTACGATGCTGGACTTGCAGGGACAAAGAGCGACTCTATGCGCCCCAAGAAGAAGCCAAACACTCCTGTGGCCAAATCTGCCAACCACGTGCAGGAGGCTCATGCGGGTGAATCTGCCAGCCGCATGAAGAAAGTCTATGCGGCCAGATCATCCAGCCGCATGAAAAAACCCATGCGGCTACGTCTGCCAGCCGCATGAAGATTGTTGATGATAGCAGCATGACGCCTACTCCATGTGGCTCTGTCTTCGACTGCCTCTCCTATGGTCCTGATCTCTTGTGCTCCCGAGAAGATATGTCTGACTCTCTCCAGCATCACCTAGACTCTTTCTACTATGTGCCCTTACGCACTAGAGCGAAGAAGTCTAGGGCAGCACGAGCTTGGCAAGCTCGGTTCGCTGATCCGGTCTCTGACCATCCGAGCGTCCCACATACTGTTATGCGGGCCTCAGATGGAAAGTTGTACAGAACCACTCGAGTCCAGCCCCCGGCGGCAAACGGACAGAGAGGTTCGCAAAAGTCTCCCAAAATTCAGGAAGCGAACATGGTCGATCCAGACCCATCTGACTTGCGTGAGGCCATCCTCCACAAACGCAAGGAAAGAGAAAATACATCGGGGTACAAAAAGTCCTCCCACGGACGTCACTGCACCCAAGTCATCGTCAACTGCTGCTGTAATAACGCGATGGTACGAGAAGACCGGCAGTCCGTCTTTCAAAGACTGCAATAGTCGTCTTCAGAAGACGAGGCACTTTCCGTCGTCTCCTGCAACTCTGCTCAGAAAGTCCCCGCCGATGGGAGAGGGAAGAAGACAAATGTTCCCAGCCCGAAGATTTTAACCACTTTGGCTAAAAGACTGTCGTCTAAGCGGGTGCCCACCACCGGAGTTTTCCAAGGTACTCGTTCTAAGACGAAATCTGCTACAGTGGGAGATTCGTCGTCCACAACACTGGGGGTTGCTGGGACTGGGGGTAGCACTCCTCTGAACCTCCACGACAATCCGATGTTCCATGAAGACGAGTCAGGGGAGACAACTCTCCCATCAGATGCAGCAAACTCGACGTCCCCGAGGACGTCCACAACTCCCAAGACGAGGCGAACTCGGAGACTGGGGGTACTGTTCCTTCCGAGTCCGAACCAGAAGAGAACATTCCCACATACCCCGACGACTTCTCACTACAGGGGTATGATTCAGAGGGCGCTTCCTCCACCGCTCAGTCCATCTCTCCTTATGTAAAGACGGTATTCATGACAGACAGCAGCCAAGGTGGTTCCAGTGATCGCCAACGCATCGACACTCTCGAAGACATATTGCTTGCCTTAGTCAAGTCTGTGGACGAGATCAAAATGGCCCTTCCAACTCTGCAAGGAGGAACGTCTGGCCAAACAAGTACGGGTCCCGCGGTCAATGCGGACTCGATTTCGGCGGCACCGAACCCGGGCAACAATCCTCCTGAAGTAACGGCCCCCACCGCCGTGGATGAGGCCCGCGAAGCGAGAAGAGAGGTCCAGGTGCTCCGAGCCATGTTTCACGCTCGAAAAAATTCTCAAGACCTCAGAATACGGCAACCGTACCCTGCGGCCTGGAGGGATGTTCCATTCCCACCAAGATATAAGCCGTTCAATATCAATCCTTATGATGGCAAGACCTCAGCAAGTCGGTACATCACTTACTTCGAGGTCACCACCGACCATCTGTCCCATGACGATGCCATTCTCACACGATTATTCATCGGGGCATTGGAAGGGGTCGCCTTCGACTGGTACCGCAGCCTGCCAGTGTAAAACCCCTAAATTTCTACGATATTTTTTTTATTTTTATTATTTATACAGATTTGAAATTTTGTATTGTACATCGCGTAGTCGTATTTTACGTCGCGCACAAAATTTTATTTTGCTCGACGAGTGCGAACATGTGCGAGCGTACATATTTTAGAAAAATATTTTATTTTATTATTTTATAGTTTCAAAATAATATATGCAATAATTATTTTACTATCATTACCAAGTTGTTATTTTATTTACTAAAAGCCTTCATTTATGCAATTATTAAGAATAATTAATATTTTTATTGTATACTAGGAAAAACATAATCATGTATGCATTATTCGTGCATACATATATTTTGAAATTATTTATTAGTCTATTTTAAATAAAAATATAATTTTTGAGATTTAATAATATTAATATTTTATTTAAAAATATTTATTATTTTCGAAATTATTATTATTGGTATTTTGAAAAATATATTTGGAAGATATTGTGGCAATTTAAATCTTGATTTGAATTTATGTATTATTTAAATAGTTAAATAATTAAAATTTGGTTTATTGATTTGATTTTTAAACTAAGGAAATTAAATTAGATTTAATTGGATTTGGATTTGGATTTGATTTGATTGATTTTAAATTAATACATGAATTATCTACTTTGAGTTTTAAATAAATCCTAATCCTATCTTAATGGAAATTCCCACATCCTATAAATAGGCAGGTACTCCTCCATTATTTTCTCCACAAGTCATAATTGCTCCACAAATATTTCCACCACCCATGTGAGTGCATCGTGTCCATGTTCCCCCTCCCCGTCCAAATTCTTATTCCAATTTTTACATTTACATTTTCTCTCGTGTCGGACAACCCCGACATAGCCATACAATCCAAATCCTAACCGCTACCCCGACCCGTCGGCCCCATCACCCCGGCCTCGTCCAAACCCAATCACGACCACCACCAACAGACCCTTCCCTTCTACCCACAACCACCCCGTCACCACCACTTCGCCGTGGCCAACTCGACAGACCCGACCACCCACGACACCACCACCATCGTCCACAACATCACCACCACTATCATCACAACCACGGCCAAGCCGACCTGCCGCACATCCCACCACCGCTTCCACGAACACCACTGCCCCTGCAAGCACCCCGTAGTCGCCGCTCGATGCCATGGTCGAGCCACTACCGACGATGAAGCCACCATCACCAAATCCTACCACCCCGTCGTCATCCTCGCCACCCGAACACCCTATCCCCATACCATCAACCAAAACAACCGAACCCATGCCACCATCCCAAAGGAAAAGACAAAGAAAATAGAAAACCCTTGCCTATCCCCGACGGGCTGCCTCTCTCGTGCCGTCGCGACGAGCACAGTGCTCGTACACCACCTCCTCAGCCTACCCGCACCTAGCCTGCCGCCTTTACCAATCGTCCTCGTACCGGCGCAGCCTCCCAACGAGCGGAGACTCACGCCGCAGCGACCCCCTTTCTCCGCCACCCGCTGCTGCAGGCGCAAGCCCCGCCGCGCGCCAGGCAGGAGCCCCATTTTCCTCCGCCGAGCCGCTCGCCTCTGGTCACGAGCGCCAACGCCGGCGATCGCCCGCTCCCCAGGGCAGAAACCCAACGCCACCCTCGATTTTTCCTCCGCCGCAGCGCAGCACCGCGCTCGGCCACGTCTCCACCGGCGACTGCGCCGGACTTCTGTCTCCCATCCCCCTCTTCCAGCGGTGCCGCCCCTTGCCGCCGGAGCTTCTCCGTGAATCCCGACCGCCCAGACGAACCACCGGATCTCTCCACCGGATCCGCGACCCCCGTCCGTCGATCCGCCGCATCTCCGCCTACGCCCCATCTCCGCCGAGCCCTAACTGCCGCCGGTGACCTTCCGCTCTCTCCGCCCGAGGCCATCTCCGCCCTCGCATCGCCGCCGGCGTGAACCTCACCGCCGTGCGACCCCTCCTCCAGCGTCCATCTCCACCCCGTACGCCTCCACCAACATCCGCCCAGCCTCGTCGCCGCCCCCTTGTCGCCGAGGCCGAGCCCCGACCGCCGCCAGTTCCCCTCTCTCCGTTTCTTTTTTTTCCCTTTCCATTCTCTCTCTCCCCCCTTCTTTCTTTTATTTTTTAAGAGAACAGCTTTTGCTGTTAACTCATTATTATTATTATTATTATTATTATTATTATCATTTGCCTTAGTATTACGATTTCAAAATTTGTAAAAAATTTCTAGCTAATTTCAAAGATATTTATACACAGTAAAATATTCCTCTCCATTTATATATGTATATATTTGGCACAACCATAGTTCTTGGTTAAATAATTTAGTAATATTTCTCAAATATTTATCTAAAATAAATTTTAACTTATGAAATATAGTTCCCGTCTAAACCATATTTTTCAAGCTAGAGTTTTTTTTTTTATTCTCTAGATTATACTAGGCTATTAAAATATCGTGTCTAAAAGAATGTACTTTTAAAATTTACTAAAATATTCAAGTATTTAAAAGAAATTTTTATTAATATATAGATTTCAAACTTAAAAATAGTGTTTTGACAAAAACTTAAGGTCTTAGCCTAAGGTGACTTCTATTTTTAAAGTATTTATCCGAAAATATATTTTGGCTAGTAAATAATTTTAAAGTATTGTAAATATTTTTTAAAAGAAATCGGATATATATATATATATATATATATATATATATATATATATATATATATATATATATATATATATATAATTTCCTTTGCTTATCCTCCAATCCATGACTAATCCCCTTTATCCTATCCCCTTACCAATTCTGTACAACATCCTGTCAACCCCAACTAATTCGACCCTTCTGGACCCAATGGAACCGTCCGTGCCACCATCAGAGGCTCCTTGCATAGTTATAACACCAAAGTCGATCTAGTGCCACCTTTATTGTAGTACACCAGGCAGCTCACCAGACGTCGCAACAGGCAAGTATACCTTTCTAATTTACTGTCAAATTATTTATTTTTTGTATTATTTATTTTGTTTCATATTGTTAGTTTCCTTTGTTATAAACTGTGCGTCCAAGTCATACTTGGGTGCAAGCGACTTATCTGGTCATTTTATTTTACTATATGCATGTTAACTTAGTGTTAGCGGACTACCGTCTTATTGGAGGATATTCTTATATCTCCTTTGGCTGTGACACTCACACTACACGGTTTGAGGCATTTTATTAGGGGCACGACTTATTGACTAGCTATCTCTAAAGTCGTGTGACGGTAGATATTCGTAACTGCTATGACTAGGGTTTTAGAAACTTAAGCAGTTACAAAGCTGGGCGGGTCATGGACATGACTTGGTCAGTGTGGGAAATATTGGGGGAGGACAGTCGCTAGTGCGTATGGAAATCCAAACAGGTAAACCACAGTCTCCGGATGGAACTGTGGCGATATATTTGCAGATACCCTCTGACGTTTTGGACGTTACGGCCGGATACAGATGACTGGATGCCAGTTACGTATACATAGCCTAAAATCCCACCCATGTGCATGAAAGTTGTCCTCTAAATTGCACATTAGGTGGTTAGAATCTCCTTTGCATACTTGTGTCAAGGATAGTCATTTATATATTATTTTATTCTGATAGTTCATATTAGCTTGTTCTTCCTGTATCTTGCTACGTCCGTCTGAGGACCTGGTTTTTCCCCAGGTGTATGCTTTCATGTTTCACTGTAGGTGTTCTAGCCAAGGCCATGGTCTTCTCCATTCCTTCGAAGACGATTGCGCTTGGTTCGTCTTGCCATCTTATTGATCAATTCTTGTACATTTCTTTCATTGAGATAGTTGGTAGTGGACTTTGTCTCCGCCCAACGATTGTATCATAAATATTCGAGTTGATATTTATATTATTATTCTTTTTATTGTGGATGAGATTTAGTTTGTCTTGGATTACTGAATTTTACAGCTTATGTATTCATACGAGACCTACGTACTTCGTATGAATACAGCTGGCATGTCTACGTTCCTAGTCCTACGTATTTTGGGACAGGGGCGTTACAGCCAGACAACTGCATCCACTCCTTCGCCGGCTTCAAGTGCATGTTCTTGGAGAGATTCTATGAAGTAGGGCAGGACATCACAATGTCCACCCTCATGGACGTCGTCCAAGGGGAGAAAGAGCTGACAAGGAACTATATCGAGCAGTTTCGCCAAACCGCAATGAAGCTGCCGTCTGGAAATCCGGATTCCTCCTTGATTGAAATTTGCCAAAAGAGATTACTTCCAACAATCAGTCTCTGGATGGACGAAAGCCAATTCAAGGACTGGAAGACGTTCATCATCAGTGCCACAAGCGCCGAAGAACGATTGAAGAAGGCTCGCCAATTGGGATTGCACATCTCGGACGGAGAGAACAAGGGCAAGCGTCTTAACACCAACAACGACAATGGGGGTAGTCCCTCCAACAATCGGGACAGCAGGGGTAAGCAGGCTATGGTGGCCGACACAGCACAAAAACCTGAGCCAAAGCCGGCAGACAAATAATGGCCGCAAATCACTTACTCCTTCGAAGACGGTCATGTCAAGCCCATCTTGGACATGCTCATACAAGGAGACAGAATTCAGCTTCCTTCACCAAGACGGGAACCTCGGTCGGCAGACATGGAGAACCCAAAGTACTGCCACTACCACCGCTACGTCCACCATGCCACACACGACTGCTACCAACTAAAATGGTACATCCAAAATCTCATCGATTCGAACGCTCTGGCCATCGATTTCGAGGAGGTAACAGTGGCAGCCAATATGGTGTCAGTACAATTCGGCAGCTTCCCTCTGACGAAAACTCAAGACGGTGTGGTCCCCATCCCTCTGGCGACAATGGAGATTGCTAATCTTCTACCTCCCCGAGATCAGGCTGCTGGTCTAGTGCCTCTCACCACATCACGAGGGGAGGTCATATGGGTCCATCCAGACTTGGTATCAGAAGTGACTCAGCCCACACCACCTTTTATTTACAAGAAGAAGAGTGGAAAAGTCAGGTCCTGCCGTACAATCTCGGCAAATATCGAAGAAGCTACAACCGTCGTCACTCGGTCTGGGGCCCAATCCCAACCTGTGGCTGACAACTCGGCTGAAGATCATCAGCCCGCTACAACTGACGCTCCAGGACCGGTTCATCCTCCGACGACCAACAAGCCTAGGCCGAAGGAGACTCGCTTTGACAAATTCCTCCGAAAAGAGGTACCGCAGGGGCTGGAGAAGCCCTACAACTTCGACATCTTGGCACAATTGGCCAACACACCGGCCAAGTTGTCATTATACGAGCTTCTGAGACTCTCAAAGGATGTTCGTGCGGCTTTGAGCGATGCGCTCCAAAATGCTGATGCGTACCTGGCTCAGGTCAACCTCACGGGAGAGAACCCGCC
Organism: Iris pallida; assembly: GCA_029216955.1. Taxonomy (NCBI): domain Eukaryota; kingdom Viridiplantae; phylum Streptophyta; class Magnoliopsida; order Asparagales; family Iridaceae; genus Iris; species Iris pallida. The sequence goes on along the minus strand of JANAVB010009198.1, from coordinate 23,925,624 downwards.
TGCAGATCTCCAAGACAGCGCTTGCACGGAAGCAATGCCCAACATTGTCTTCACACCGCAGGACATGCTCATCAAAACCAACCTGCATGATCGTCCGCTATACTACACCGGATACATCGGCGATGTAAAGGTCGATCGGATGCACATTGATCCTGGCTCTTCCATAAGCATTATCCCGAAGGATATGTTACATCATCTTCGCATCCCAATGCATCGCCTGACGCCTACAAGCACCGCCATCAGCGATTTCAATTCGGGCAAGAGCTACCCAATTGGAAAGATTCGTCTGAAGTGTCAGATTGGCGATCTCCAATCAGAAGTCACCTGCTACGTCATAGATGCAGACACTTCTTACAACATCCTCTTGGGACGCCCTTGGATACACAATTATATGATCGTGCCTTTCACGCTGTACCAGTGCTTCAAGTATGTCGACAAACACGGCTTCGTGAGGACAGAATTTGCTGATATCGATCCCTTCAAAGGGGTCGAATCCTACTACTCAGACTCCTGCCTATACGAAATGTCGAAGAGGCACCTTGATGAAGGAGATGTGCAAGCTCGTACCGAGACAGCCACAGGATCAGAAGAACCTCTGACGATCCACCTCCAAGCTCGTAAACCTGGCAAGTCCGTACCCCTTACAGCCACTCTGCGTAAGGACGCAATCAGCCTCTCGGCACAAGAAGAGCAAATAATAATTCGGCTGCCAAGGTCTGGCCAAGTGCAAAGACCCACAACGGAGCCACTAACAATCAGGCTGCCGAGAGTCGGCCAGCCGCAAACGGAGAAGCTTAATCCCTTCGATAAGTCAATGACGATACGCCTTCCCAAGAAGGGTCGTTACCCCGATGCAAGGTCTGGGACTTCTAGCGAACCAACCTCTCCCCGCCCAGCATCGAGCACCAAACTGGGGGTCGCTAGTCTGCCAACAACTCCACGCTCTGCTCCACCAGCTGAATCCTTGACGATCAAGCTGTCCAGGTCGTCTTCTCAGTCTTCATTTATACAGGGGGTAGCCGAAGAGGAACCGGAGCTAGCCAAGTATGTGGCTGCCCACATTGATGTTCCCTCCGCAGATGATGTAATCCCCCTAGAAAAGATACCTTACTTCATCAATAAAGGGTTATCTTTGAACTACCTCGAGCTTAATAAGCTTTGTACAATGTACGCTATGGAACACGGTATAGGCACTCACCTACACACAGGTGACAAATATGTACACCACAATCCAGCTTACTCCAGTGGAAGATGCTTATCGCATAATCGAGGGAGGGGACCATCCAATCATCTTCGGCCGGAAGGACGACCCGTATCCCTTCACCATAGAAGAAGTCGACCTTGGATCAGATGCCGGGAGACTGCCTCTGTATCTTTATAGCCTCCAATCCAAATACTCATGCAGAAACAGGGGTATGATCTGGAGACGACGCCAGGCTTGAACTACGGTACTGGACGACGATTACCTTTGAAGCCACCGGTCCCGGCTGGCAAACCACGGGACTACTATAGCAAGACTCGATGTGGATTAGGGTATGTTACACCCACAACGACCCCTGAAAGCTCAAATGAAGAATGTGACTGGCATTCACATTCAATCGGGTCACCAACTTCTGATTCGGATACCAGCATCGGAGATGTATTAAGACAAGTCTTGTCAGTCAACATGGCATTCGCCGACGCTTATGAAGAAGATGAAGACATTCCTGAAATTCTCGAGCTAGAGCCGTAGGCCCAACAGCTGGATGCACAATGGTAAAAGCAGTTCGAACAGAGAGAACCTTCTACTGAAGATGAGGTCATACAAGTGGATCTCGGCAGCGAATCTTCTCCAAAACTGATCTTCGTCAGTAAAAGCCTAACAGACGAAGAACGAGAATCGCTACTGGAATTTGTCAAAGAATATATTGATGTGTTCGCCTGGAGCTATGAAGACATGCCAGGACTAAACCCTGAGGTTGCTCTTCACAAACTCAATATTCGGCCAGATGCAAAGCCGGTCAAGCAACAATAGCGACGCTTCCGCCCGGGCATCATGGATGCGATCGAAGCCGAAGTCAACAAACTGATAGCCAGCGACTTCATTCGTGAGGAGCAACATCCCGACTGGGTCGCCAACATAGTACCCGTCCTCAAGAAGAATGGAAAGATTCGAATTTGCATCGACTTCCGCAATCTGAACGAGGCATGCCCCAAAGATGAATTCTCCTCCCTATCTCGGACATCATGATTGACAACACCAGTGGCCATCATGATTGACAACACCAGTGGCTTCGAACGTATGTCATTCATGGATGGTTTCTCGGAATACAACCAAATCAAGATATCTCCTGACGACAAAAAGCATACATCATTTCGAACACCGATTGGCACATACTGCTACACAGTCATGCCTTTCGGTTTGAAGAATGCCGGTGCCACATATCAAAGAGCCATGAGCATCATCTTCAGAGACCACTTGCGCAAGACGGTAGAGTGCTACGTTGATGACATCGCCGTCAAGAGTCGCTGTAAGGGAGACCATTTGCAGGATCTGAGGACGGTATTCGACCTGATGTTAGCGCACAATCTGAAGATGAATCCCACAAAATCATTCTTGGGCATATCCAGCAGAAAATTCTTGGGTTTTATTATTACTGCCCAGGGAATTCATGTAGATCCAGAGAAGACGAAGGCAATTATGGAAATGGATCGCCCGAGAAATCTTCGCGAACTCAGAGGCCTTCAAGGGAGGCTAGCTTACATCAGGAGGTTCATTTCTAACCTCTCCGGGCGATGTCGACCATTTACCCATCTCATGAAGAAAGGCGTCTCGTTCGTATGGGACGAAGAATGTCAGCGTGCCTTCGACAGCATCAAAGAATATTTGTCGAACCCTCCAGTCCTGGTGGCCCCGGTTGCCAGAAAACCATTCCTGCTCTACGTACGAGCAATGGAACATTCCCTCGGGGCTCTGCTGGCACAAAACAACGATACAGGCCATGAGCAAGCCATATATTACCTCAGTCGAATGATGATTGGGCCAGAGCACCGATACACTGCTGTGGAGAAGGAATGCCTTGCCCTGGTGTTCGCCATTCAGAAGATGCGGCACTATGTCACTGGACAAACAATACATGTGATCTCACGAGTCAACCCTCTCAGGGTCCTCATGACTAAACCAGGGGCACTCAGCTCTCGCCTCGCTACATGGGCAATATTGTTATCCCCTATCATATGATCTTCGTCCCATAAAAGACGGTCAAAGGTCAAGCCCTGGCAGACTTTTTGGCAGCCCACCCGGGATCGGAGTCATCCAGAATATATGAAGAAATCCCAGATGAGGTCGCCGACTTGCATGCAACCTCTCACGATGATATATGGCGAATGTTCTTCGACGGCGCTTCGAGAACTAGACCCAAGGGCAACATCATCGTCGGAGTCGGGGTGGTGCTGGTCTCTCCTTCCGGATTGGTGATTAACCGCGCTTACTCTCTCACAGAGCCCTGTTCTAACAATGTGGCCGAGTACAATGCTTTGGTCATTGGCCTCCAACTTGCGAGAGAGCTGGGGGTAGAATATCTTGAAGCATACGGCAATTTTCAGTTAATCGTCAATCAGATCCGGGGCTCATACGAAGTCCACCACGAAGACATGATCCCCTATCACCAAATAGCGATCGATATCATCTCGTCGTTCGAGGGGTTCTTCATCAAGCATGTTCCCAGACTCTGAAACATCGAAGCCGATGCCTTAGCAGGCCTGACCGCTTTCCTAGCAGTGCCAAATCATACTCATCAATCGGTAGATGTGATAGGCCACGAACTGGTCTGCCCCAAGAACAACGTTCAATTCGTGGCAAGTTATTCCGCTCAGACGATCGACGATGTCCCAGATTGGAGACAACCATTCATTGACTTCGTCGTCTACGACATCCTGCCCGAGAACCCGAAGGAAGCCACTTCCATCAGAAGGCGTTCTCTCAGATTCTTCTACGATACAGAGACAAAAATGCTGTATCGCCGATCCTATGATGGATTATTGCTTCAGTGTCTGTCAAACACGGAAGCCAAAGAAGCCGTACGAGAAGCTCATGACGGTGTCTGCGGAGCCCATCAGCCTGGCCCTAAATTGTAAGACCGTCTTCGCCGAATGGGCTACTATTGGCCCACGATGGTGGCAGATATGATAGACTATACAAAAAAGTGCAAATCCTGCCAAGTCCACGTGGACTTCATCCACCAACCATCCGAGTTTCTACATCCGACAGTGGCGTCCTGGCCGTTCGAAGCATGGGGAATGGATATCATCGGTCCGATCACTCCACCTTCCTCTCGAGGACATCGCTTCATACTCGCAATCATAGATTACTTCTCCAAATGGGCAGAAGCTGTCCCGCTTGCAGAAGTAAAGACTTCAAACGTGATCAGCTTCCTTAAGCATCACGTCATCTATAGCTTTGGACTGCCCCGAAGGATCATCCACGATAATGGTCCGCAGTTTGTAAGCCACGCCTTCTATCGGTTCTGCGACAAGCACCGCATTCAGAATATTGCTTCGACGCCATACAATCCAGCAGCAAATGGGTTGGCAGAAGTATTCAACAAAACCATCATCAAGTTACTCAAGAAGTTCGTATCATCCAACAAACGCGATTGGAACGAGAAGCTTGGTGAATGCTTATGGGCGTACCGTACCACAGTCCGAACGGCCACAGGGAACACACCATTCTCCCTGGTGTACGGGAGTGAGGCAGTTCTCCCATTGAAGACTCAAATACCCTCACTCCGCGTCGCCCTCACTTATCAATTGACGACGGATGATAACTACCGACGCTGACTGCAAGAGTTAGAGGCCTTAGATGAAAAGCGCCTCCTGGCTCAGCAAAGGATCGAGCTATACCAAGCACGCATCTCTAGAGCCTTCAACAAGAAGGTTAAAATCAGAACATTCCAAGTGGGCGATCTTGTTCTGGCAGTCCGGAGGCCAATGGTCATGAGTCACAAGACCACCGGCAAGTTCCAGCCAAAATGGGAAGGTCCATTTATCATTGAGGCTGTATTCTCCAACGGTGCTTACCGCCTCGCAAAGCAAAATGGAGACTTGCTCATGTTGCTCGTCAACGGCAAGTTCCTGAAGAAATATTATATCTAAATGATACATTTCAGATTATCGAGTCATGTACCCGCTGGTGCCACTGAACTCACATCCATAACATTCCAGATTATCGAGTCATGTACCCGCTGGTGCCGCTGAACTCACCTTCACAATATTCCAGATTATCGAGTCATGTACCCGCTGGTGCCGCTGAACTCACCTTCATAATATTCCAAATTATCGAGTCATGTACCCGCTGGTGCCGTTGAACTCACATCCATACTATTCTAGATTATCGAGTCATGTACCCGCTGGTGCCTCTGAACTCACATTCCGGTCACTCTTTCAGATAGTAAGTCATGTATGACCACACCTCTGAACTTTTTTCCTGGAAGAGATCCTCCCTCATGATCCACTACCCGCACTCCCAGTGCACAAAAAGGGTAACCGATCCACAAATTTCCAAAACGGCCATGTCCTCATTACCTCTGAGTCGTTTCACTTCCGCCAAAACAAATCACCCCTTGCATAGAACTTCCATGTCCTTATTACCTCTGAGTCGTTCTATGTACCCTCTTTCATTGAGCCCACTCCTGTCATGTCCTCATTACCTCTGAATGGGAAGGCTCTGTCGAAGAAACCTTCATACTTGCCATGTCCTCATTACCTCTGAGTAAGTATGATGATTCTCTTTCGACTTATTATCTGTACCCACAACCGGAGTACACCAAGGATAATAGGTCCATAAATATTCTTCGCTAAGTCCGCTCCTACCATGTCCTCATTACCTCTGAGCAGGAAGACTCCACGGTAAAACCTCCGTACTTACCATGTCCTCATTACCTCTGAGTAAGTATGTCGGTCCTCTCTCGTCTTATTACCCGTACCCTGAACCAGGGTACGCCAAGGGTAATAGGCCCAAAAATGTCCTCTGTTGACCATAAATATCCTCCGTTGAGTCCACTCCTACCATGTCCTCATTACCTCTGAGTAGGAAGACTCCACGGTAAAACCCTCATACTTGCCATGTCCTTATTACCTCTGAGTAAGTGTGTTGGTTCCCCTCCATCCTACTATCCGTATCCTAAGTCGGGGTACGCCAAGGGTAATAGGCCCACAAATGTCCTTTGCTAAGTCTCTTAGTACAGGCCCACTATTCCTCATCATGCCCCGGGAGCCCAGCTGCTCCATGGCATTCTATCTCCCGATACTTGGAACGTCCACGACAACATGACCATAGAACTGTTCTAAGTATCCCCAGTCAAACTTTTTATCCGTACCTAAAACCAAGGTATGCCAGGGGTAACATGTCCACAAACAAGTCCCCCATGCGGGGCAAACATCACCACAATACTACATGCACAACAAGCAATACAAATGAAGGATAGAATGGAAAGTACTCTTTATTTGAAAGATGAAAAAAGCATTACATGTTTTGGGACTACGTCCCTCTCAAAGAAAAAAGAAAAAAGAAAAAAAAACAGAAATGAAAGAAGAAAAGGCCGACTATAGCTCGGCTTTACACAACTCCAAGAGACGGTTTCTCACCAAGGCAGTACCCCCCTCAAGCCTCTGTCTAGCTCGGCGTTCAGCCTCCTGAGACAACCGCTCCCCATTATCCAGGTCCATAAGTGCCCGACAGTCGTCATCCAACTTCTTCAGAGCCACTTCCAAGTCAGCCGAAGCTTTATTGACATTATTAGCTTCTTGGATAATCAGCCCTCTGTCGATCCGGGTAGCCTCGAGCTCAGACTCAAAGAAATTTAACTTCCTCTAAAGCTCAAGGATCTGTTCCCGCGTGTCAGCAATCCCGCGAGAGGCAGTTGCTTCCCGAGCCGTAACGTCTTCACTCTCATGGCTAAATTGATCATATCGATCAGACAAAGTGCGGAGATCCTTCAGTATGGCTGGCCTAGTTTTTATCCTGAGCTGCCTTCGCCTTCTCTATAGCAGCTGTGAGGGAGCCGCGCTCCCAATCAATAGCAGCAGACAGATCAACCTGCCGCAATACCTGAAGCTGGGCTACCAGTTGATCAGTCTCCAGCAATTTCGATTCCAGAAGTGCAGCCACCCCTGCCCCACCAGGAAGGTTCTTAAGGATATCAATTTGATCCTGGGCGCATTGCCAGGCCAAGACAAAAGAGGTCCCTCTATCCACAGTAGCTTCTATCCCCTTTTTCAAGTGACGATGAAAGCTGTCGACCACGTCCTGTAACGATTCGTCTAGGACCTCTGTAGAGGACGACGTCAGAGGGAGCGTGGCCGGCAGCATCGAAGGAGTGGTGCTAGAACTTGCCACCAGGGGGGCAACTTCCGAACAGAACGATGCACGGATAGCGGCCAACTCTTCCTCTGCCACCCGAAGAGCCTGGACGCTTGGCAGGGCGGAGAGGTCGACTCTCTGGGCCGCCCGAGCAGAGGAAGACACGAGGACTATTGTCCCCTACCCCGATTGTCCCATCATCGGACTTGCCAAACTCGAGCCCGCAAGAGGACCATCAAGACGAGCCGGAGGGGGAGGAGGTATGCCCCTCTCCGCCAGTGCCCCTTCGACAGAACCTGGCTCAACGAGGTCCATCCTCGGCACGAGAGAGGCAGGACCTGCATGTCCACGACAATGATCAATCGACGAGACCCGAAGGATGTGATCATAGAGCAGATAGGCCTCCTCGTAAGTTAAGATTCGGCTTATCTTACCGGAAGAGGAGCATCGAGGCTGCAGCTCGTTCGCAGCTGGCAGGGTCCCCTCACCCGCGATCTCCAAATTAAATCTGGCCAGCTCGCCTGACCCGGCCACCTCAGAGGGAGAGGCAACCTGATCAGCATCATCTGGACAGAATTCAGCAATTTCAGGGACAGGCTCACCGGAGCCCCCGTCATCCCGAGTCACGATCTCGGCTACTCGAGAGTCCTCTTCTTCTGACGCCTACAAGAGGGAAAGAAGATGATTAAAACCAAAGCTAAAAGAAAGGAAGGACCGACAGTAACTTATTCACCTCTGATGCAGGGTCAATTTTTTTGCCTCTTTCCTTTATAGTTAGCCCGCGGTGTCTGGTCGCAGCCAGTTTCCGAGAGCGAGGAATGCCGCCGACAGGAGAAAGTTGCCTGCTACGCTTTCGTACAAGACCGGGTGCAACGGATGGCTGATCAACCACTATCTCATCTGGCAAAACAGGCGGCTGATCTGCCCCTACATCTGTCGCCGGAAAGGAAGGGTCATCTCCATCAAGCTCGTCGCTTTCGTCATCTGCAGCATCGGAGTCCAAATCCGGTACCTCGACTCTGTTCTTCCTTTTCCTTGTCTTGCCCCCCTGGGAACCCTCATCCAGGCCGGTACCAACGATGATACTGGTACATGGGTTAAAACCGACAGGGGGCTTGTTCGCCATGACGTGGTACAGAGTCGCCATATACAAGATATCTACTGACGCCTTGATAGCGGGAACTGAGAAAACGGTACGGGTATGGAACGTGTCATAGTAATGCCAGGCCCGGATGCTATCTAGAAGGCTACCTTCAAAGCCCAGACAAGAGCTGGGGATGTCTAGAAAAAGCTGACTATACCCAAATTGTCGGGCGAACCTGCTAGGCAGATAGGGCTCCAAAAAGACAGTGTTACGGTTGCGATACACCAGATGAGCAGGGCGGATATTTTGCAGCCACAGAAGCATCTGGCCGTCCAGAAGTTGAGGGGGCCCAATACCGTCAAGATAGACAGCCGCTATTTTCTCATCAGTAAAACGAGGGACAGATACGAAAATATTGTACATGTCTGCCCTCGCTAGTGCCATCCGGCAAGCACGCATGGTCTCGAATTCCCAAGACTTGTTACGATAGCGGAAGATAAAAGCGTCGTCATCAGTAACGCCGTTTTCAGAGCCCGGTCTCATCAAAGACGGATAATGCATCAACAGCCATCCCATCAAATAATGATAGGGCAGCTCGGTCCGTTCAAAATCTTTCGTCACATTATGAGCAATAACCTTGGATGTGAAAGTACGAAGGCCACGGTGTATGCTGCACACCATGGCCGGGAGGAGAGCTAGCCGGACTCGCAAAACTAACTTCACAGCCGGAAGGATGAAATTGCGACTGATCCTCTCGATGGAACCTGCTCCGCCCGAGACTACACAGTTTCGCAGCCATATCATTAAGAATCCCGTCAGGAGCACCTTCTCCGACAACTCTTGGGTGTCCTGATAAAAATAACCGAAAGAGTCGGTCTGGCTCCCGAATCTGTCACTAAAGGTGGCCGCCCTCTTAGCTGACGATACTAAGGCTTCCACCGCCTCCCGGGTTTTAGGACGGCGAGGAGTAACTTGACCTGAGGCATCCGTCGTGAAGAGATAGCGCACCCAGTCCCTGGTATGAGGGTTATTCCCTTCCGAGCTGTTCTCCTTTGTGGCTATTTGATGACATGTGCTATAATGGCACAATATCTCTTGATAAAGAGCCACGAAGCCTGGATACCGCCTTTCCAACTCTTCGAACTCCTCGTTCGTGGGAGTATACGCCTCAAAAGCTTCGTCCCCCCAAGGAAGCTTGGAGATCGCATGCATTTCGTGGAGCACAAGCCCTATTTTCCCTATGGGCGTATAGAAGGTCCCCGTACGGTGACTATACATCTGCAGCAGAGATATAAACAATCTTTTGTTTATAGGCAAGCCATGGCTGGTGCCCCGAATAGCATGGTAAAGACCAATCTCGCGCAGAAAGGCCTCATACTTTTGCAAAATCCACGTAGACAGATTGGTCCACGAGGGAATCGGATGTATCCAGCTGGGGAGCATCAACCGACCAATGGGATAGGATCCCTTCCAAGCATGTTGGTTCATAAAAGTGTTGGCTGTAAAAAATGTGAAATTGGGACTCGGCATATTCAAGAACGTACCCGGGGCCAACCCCATTACAGAACAGCTGGTGTGTACCTTGCCCGCACACACAGACTTCAGGCTGTTGTTATAATAGATGTCTTCCACGAGCATCCCACTTCGGGTAGGAGTTAAAGAATCTTCCATCTTCCGGTCCAGCGGGAGCATATTGAACCAGGACAAAGGGAAGTGACGCTCCATCTGGAGAATGCGGATCGCCATCCCGTTAGAAACAAAACTCCAGTTCTCTGACACCTCCAAAATCTGACTATTCTTCACAGTCAAGGCATATCCAAAGAAGAATGCGGGCTTCAAGTATTCCCCTTCTAATTTCCCCGAGTTCATCATAGCATTAAGAAAATAGAAAGGCTGATTCTTGAGGGCATTCGATCTCGCCGGGGGCTCGTCACTCGGAAATTGGTCAGCCATGTATTGGACTATATGGTCATACCTATAGCCCAGAGCAGCTTGGGCACGGCCTACCAGGAGCTCTCCAGCAGCATTAACCGACAAATTCACTGAGAAGAAGACAGAAAAAGGTAAGTTAAAAGGATGGACAAAAAGGAACTAATGGGTGCTTTCGAGCTCATGCGGCTCCAACTTAACAAAGCCTCATGCGACTCAGGAGAACACTTATGCGGCTCCAGCTCACTGAAGCCTCATGCGGGTCAGGGGAACGCCTATGCGGATCCAACTTACGGAAGCCTCATGCGGCCCAAGCTCAGCAGAACATTCATGCGGCTCCACTTAATGAAGGGTCATGTGGCGGTACTTTTATAAGGCCCGCAGGGATCGGATAAGTTCGTGCGGACCACGTGAAAGACATATATGTGCGAATCTATGCGGCTCAGTGTAGCTTATGCGACTTTGTTGGCAAAGCGCGTATGCGGCCACAGTGGCTATTCTTATGCGACTCGCGGCTCGACCATAGGACGAACATGCGACTCACATGAATATTAAGGCTCGTGCATAAAGCATACGACGTAGCCATAGCAGTTAGGGCTCTTCAAAACCACATAAAGTCCTTACCAGCAATGGGAGGATGGACGTCAGGGTGATCTACGGGCACGACGGCCGGCGGAGGAACGGTCGCGGTTGAAGTAGAGGCAGTCTTCTTCGACGAAGATGCCGCCTTCTTGCCCTTAGCCGCAACGGTCTTCTTGGGAGCCATTGGCAATTAAAGAAGAAGATGACAATGGAGTAGGGAAATTTCGAAATGAAGGAGAAAGTAAAGAATTTTTCTCTCTCAAATCCCTCTTATTTATAGGAGGACAAGAGAGGGGGGAACACGTGGATTGATAACCGCCTCGAAAAAGACGAAACCGACTCTTCGGATTTCGTCCCCTCTCTCATAAAGGAGATTCACCTAGAGCATAAAATCCAAAAGATTTAATGAGCCAACCCTTGGGATCTCCCCTAAAGGCGGCACGAAAACGAATTTGAGGCAATTAATGACGCGCACACGTGGCAAGGAGCTATGCGGCACGAAAGCCCCTATGGCTGATTGACTCAATACGGCCGAAACATCCATGCGGTCGAGCCATCCATGCGACCTAAACATCCATGCGACCGAGACATCCACACGGCCAGGACATCATCTGCGGTCAGGAGAATTTATGCATGGCCATGCTTCTTATTCAAAGTATTTTAATTTTGCAAATTAAAAACTTTGAAGGGGGTCTTGTAGAAGCATGGAAAAGAATAAAGAAAGATCCATGCGGCCAGAAAGCCCCCTGCGGCTCAAGTATCCATGAGGCTCGAGCGTCTATGCGACTCAAACAAGTCCTATGCGGCTCAAAGAGGAGCCACGTGGCCTACAAACAGCTCTCTCATTTTGTATTAAATGCCTTGATGGCTGACAGCTCTGACAAGGTGACAGTTCTGACACAAAGATATCATTATGACTCCCTCATAATGACGGGCTCCTTGGAAAGCGAAGAAAATCTCTGACACGATCCCCCGAGTATCAGAAACTGTCATGCGGTCTTGACACGGGGACAGTTGTATGCGGCCCAAGCGGAGACTCCCCCATGCGGCTCACGAAGACTAGCCCCATGCGGTTCACGAAGACTAGCCCCATGCGGCTCACGAAGACTAGCCCCATGCGGTTCACGAAGACTAGCTCTATGTGGCTCACAAAGACCATCACCATGCGGCTCACGAAGACTAGCTCCATGCGGTTCACCCATGCGGTCATCCACACTCATGCGACTCAAATCATTACCATGCGGTCCAAATATTCAGGGGGGCCACTCTTAGGCAGCCTGGACACGTGGCCAGCCTTATACGGCTCAATGAAGAGTAACCTCCCTGCAGCACAGATTTTTGCTATGGCTCGACACGTGGCATGATAGCAGGACACGTGGAATCAGATTGATCGAAATCTCTCAACAAATCTCAATAAAATATTGGGATCAAATCAGATCATTTGCAAATAAGCAAATTGATGACACGTGTCGAGAAATCCGAGATTGGTATGACAAATCAGGAGGATTTATGTCAATCAGCATTAATTACCCACGAAAGATTTGATGCAATCACATTTATTGCTCAAATCTCGATGAACGGCCCAGATTTAATGATCCTTAGCCACCGACTTTCAAGAATGGGCAATCATTGTAAACCCTAATGAGGCCACCCTACTCTTATAAATAGCAGGGTGCCATTCCCTTGCAAAAGACATAGAGAGACAGACACAGAGAGAGAGAGAGAGATATATGAAGACAGTGACAGACGCACATAGAGACATAGAGAGCCAGAGAGCCTGAAGAGAGAGCATTTCTTCATCAACGTCCGTCAGTTCTTCTACAGAGTCAAAAAGCTGCACCCGATCGTCCAAGGAGTAAGGCAGAGCGGCCGTCACTTTCCCGAGCCTCTATCGTCACCCCCAGAATCTAAAATAAATAATTATACTTAGATTGCTGTACCTAGGTTTTCGTCCCTAGGCTTTCTTTGTACAAGCGAGTTTGTATTGTGAAGTAAAAGTCCAGTCCTCCGATAATTGTTCTGTCCTTTTATATTTCATGGCAAACACGGCCAGCATATAAATGTTGCCACCATACAATATGCGGCCAGCACACTTTTGCTGCATGCGTCCAAGAATAATAAATAGGCTATGTGGCCAAGAGTGGATGAGGTGAGGGCCATAAGGCAAATACTCAATATAGAAGCCATGCGGCTAGAAATTAAATATTCATACGACTATGATGAACAGTAGCCATGCGGCCAACTAAGAATAGTAGCCATGCGGCTAACAATGAATAGTAGCCATGCGGCCAACTAATGCAAACAATTTCATGCAAGGCCATGCAAGCAAGCAATTAGAGCTAATGCACGTGCATGCAAGCGGCCATACAAATTAAAGCTTGCAAGTATTAATGCATTAATTAATTGGCCTATGCGGCCAGCCATAATGGCCTATGCGGCCAGCCAATGGCCATGCGGCCAGCTAAAGAATTTCATGCGGCTAGCAAATTAGAGTTGGCCATATGCAGCCAAATATGGTATTGGCCATATGCGGCCAAACATGTTGCCATGCAATTAATAGAAAGGCCATGCGGCCAATAAATGCAGTGAGCCATATGCGGCCAACAACTGTTGTGAGCCATATGCGGCTACAATAATTCATGCGGCCATAATATAATGGCCATGCAAAATAATTCACGCGGCTAAATGGATTGGTCCATGCGGCTAAATGGATTGGTCTATGCGGCCAGCTTAAGCTGATGGTCATATGCATGCGGCCAATATATTATATGCGGCCAAGAAATAATACATGCGGCCAAGTGTTTGGAGCTATTATACATGCGGCTACAAGGATTGGCCATGTAATTGAATACTAAATGCATGCAAGTAAACCATGCTTGCAAGCAAACCATGCATGCTTGCAAATGTATGGCAATAATTTAAAGGCTGATGCTATGCATGCAAACTAAAGCAGAACTAAATAGGCATGCTAACTAAAGCATGCAATGCATGCCAATGCAATTTCCTACGTAAGCAAAATGCATGCAGCCTATTAGTTGCATGCGGCCAGAAATCTACAATTGCCATATGCGGCTCAAGCAAAAGAATGGCCATGCGGCCAAGAATGGCATTAGCCATATGCGGCCAGGAAAATTACTCTTGGCCATATGCGGCTAGGAATTTCTCTTGGCCATATGCGGCAATGCATGCATATGCTTGCATGTAATTAATTAATGCTAATGCATACAATTAATGCTAATACATGCAATTAATTAAAAAGGCCATACGTACGGCCAACAAATGAATGCTCATGCGGCCCAGCAAATAAACACTTGCACGTGGCCAGCTAATGCATTGAGCCTATACGGCCAACTTAATTAAATATTCAATTAAATGGCCATGCGGCTCAGAGCAAAAATGCTCATGCGGCCAAAAGTGAAATCAATGGCTCCTACAGAGAACATGTCCATAGAAAATACCATGGCCTCCATGCTCCACCAAACAACAATAGGAACCCAAATCCAGACTCCCGTAGGTCAAATTTGGGTAAAATAGAATTCTCTACAACATGGAACCATCAACTAGCAAAAATATGCAAGTTTGATAGATCAAAACTCATAAAAATCGAAAATACCACAAAGCTAGATTTACAAGAAATTAACCATAAAAATAAAAAATACTAAGTACTAAAGTGGGTTAGAAACACATAAGAAAGACAATGGAACAATAAAAATAGAATTCCTCCATGAAGCAAGATGCACTTGCCTAAGCTCTCCCTCTCTCTCTCAGGTTGGTGGAGAAGTAATGGTAGGGAAGAAGAAGAGTTAATGACGAGAAAAAAATGTTTGGTGGGATATAAATGAAGAGGGTGGTGGTAGGTAGGGTGGGTTCACAATAAAACTGAACCAAGCCCAAACAATCCGAACCGAGATAAACCAATCAATAAAATACAAAAACAAATCAAGCAGGAAGACATGTAATATGAGTCAAAATACGTACACGTATCGAGATACGTAATACGAACCACAGGCATTACAACTCTACCCACCTTAAAAGAATTTCGTCCTCGGAATTTAATCAAGAGGCTAGAGATGCAAGGACAAGCTATAGTAAGCAATCAATCAAACAATCAATCATGCAAGCAAGGAATTTGAAGGCATAAGGAAGAGGGAAGACATCCTGCTAGGAACCTCTCTGTCGGTTCTGAATCTGAGCTAGGACCTGGGCATACTGCTGGGGTCTCTGCTGCTGGAGGCTGCTCCTGAGTGCTGGGCCTTATCTTCTTGTTGCTGCTGGTCCACGGGAGGTGCTTCGCCTTGCCGATCGGTAGGACCAGGAACAATGTCGCTGAAGAAGACGACATAGGAAACAATAAGGAAGGACCAGGACAGATCAAAGATACAAGCATGCGATTAGGACAAGAATTTTCAGGGATTCAGAGGATACGAACAGGGATCAAGGACGAGTACTGATTGAGACATTTATTCGGTAAATCCTCACATATCTTGATTTACAAGACCTGCATGGGCCACCACTTAAACCATGTCACGTCCCAGAACCAGAATACTGGAGAGCGGGGGCGCACATAGCCAGCTACGTATAAAGAAATGGAATCCATCTCACCATACGGTCACGACTGTCTAGATATATGAGGGTTTAACTACAAGCCATCGGTCTCTTAAGGTCATGAACAAGCCTAAATGTCTCAATCTCAAGAAAGCAAGTAAAGTTACAAGATATAAGATCACCAAATATACAATAGTAAGGCGTCCCAAACATTACATATTCAGCTGATCATGAAGCTAGTCGTTACAAAATGTGATGACTAGCAAGAGTTTAGTCATACATGATCAACCCTAGGATCTGTCAATCATGTTACAGCCCGTAGGCAGACAGTAATAAAGTGCAACCGAGCTAAACATGTGTTCGTCGGCTAAATCCCTCAAAAGAATCTTTTTACAATAAAGTGGAAGAACAAAAGAAACTCACTCGTTGCCCTGGTTACGCCTGGTGGTCACCATTGGGCTGGAAAGTAGGTAGATCCTCTGGAGCTGCTCCGGTATCTGGCCATACAAAACCAGCTGGGTCAGATCCCAGAAAGAGCAAGTGCCACAAAGGAGGCTTTACTTAGGAACTAAAACCAGCAATTAGCACAAGAATATAATTACATAATAAAAGACATTAATTATGGAAAAAAGCATGACAGGTGATATACGATGAGATAACCATGGGACTATTCAGATAACCAGGTTACAACCCGTAAACCAAACAAGGACCGGGGTTGTAACCCTTCATCTGAACGGAACTTGCTTTTCTACCATTTATCAGTAAAGTAAACATGAGCAATCAGGTCAAGTAACAATCTTAAGCAGGATCAGGACAAGACTAGACTGGTTAGACTCCATCCAACAATTCACGGCCAAGCAATAAGTACGGCTTGATACTTTAACTAACTAGGGTTTTCACAGGCCTAGTTACTAGCAAGATGCAATGAGATGTTCCTCCAGCCACAAGCCTTGCAGCTAATCCAGGTTATCCAGACGACTTTGATTCATTAAGCAGTTATCAAGAATTGTTAGGTGGCTTGGTGTGCAATACATGACAGTGTGCATAGAACTTGTTTCATGAAGTGTCCCATATGACAATGGGCTGGAAATGTGCCCTACTCGACGGCAGGCTACAAGTCTAACAATGGTGGCCGGGATAACAGGATCGCCTGTAACTGGGAAAGTCTCTCATGACTATTGGATTATTCTAGTTATTAGCCTTAGCCATTTTCAGTAGGTACCCCTGACCGTGGTACTCAGGGGTCCCTGTCCTAGACATGATGCAAGACAATACTGGTTCATTTGTACAAGCACAATCATCCACGGTGTCCAGGTCATTCAATCTTGTCATGTCATGTTAGCCGTCGCAACAGCCTTCGAGATATATATATCATGTCATGTTCACTGTCAGGAGTGTGCCACGTCGGACCACTATTATGTCATGTTTATCTTGTCAAGTTTATCATGTCAAGTTTACTTGTCAGGAGTGCGCCACGATGGGCCACTATCATGTCATGTCATTTGTCAAAAGTACACCGCAACTGGTCACCATCGTGTCAGTAAACATATTAAATATTAATGTGGCACAAGCATGCATGTGGTAATTAAATATTAGCAGGGGCAGGGTTGTGGAGGACTCATGCGACTCAGGAAATTTTTTTTGCGGCCAACATATAAATGTTGCCGCCATACAATATGCGGCTAGCACATTTTTGCTGCATGCGGTCAAGAATAATAAATAGGCCATGTGGCCAAGAGTGGATGAGGTGGAGGCCATAAGGCAAATACTCAATATATAAGCTATGCGGCTAGAAATTAAATATTCATACGGCTATGATGAACAGTAGCCATGCGGCCAACTAAGAATAGTAGCCATGCGGCCAACAATGAATAGTAGCCATGCGGCCAACTAATACAAACAATTTCATGCAGGGCCATACAAGCAAGCAATTAGAGCTAATGCACGTGCATGCAAGCGGCCATGCAAATTAAAGCTTGCAAGTATTAACGCATTAATTAATTGACCTATGCGGCCAGCCATAATGGCCTATGCGGCCAGCAAATAGCCATGCGGCCAGCTAAAGAATTTCATACGGCTAGCAAATTAGAGTTGGCCATATGCAGCCAAAGATGGCATTGGCCATATGCGGCCAAACATGTTGCCATGCAATTAATAGAAAGGCCATGCGGTCAATAAATGCAGTGAGCCATATGCGGACAACAACTGTTGTGAGCCATATGCGGACAACAACTGTTGTGAGCCATATACAGCTACAATAATTCATACGGCAATAATATAATAGCCATGCAAAATAATTCATACGGCTCAATGGATTGGTCCATGCGGCTAAATGGATTGGTCCATGCGGCCAGCTTAAGCTGATGGCCATATGCATGCGGCCAATATTGCGGCCTAGAAATAATACATACGGCCAATTGTTTGGAGCTAATATACATGCGGCTACAAGGATTGGCCATGCAATTGAATACTAAATGCATGCAAACAAACCATGCCTGCAAGCAAACCATGCATGCTTGCAAATGCATGGTAATAATTTAAAGGCTGATGCTATGCATGCAAAATAAAGCAGAACTAAATAGGCATGCTAACTAAAGCATGCCAATACAATTTCCTACGTAAGCAAAATGCATGCAGCCCATTAGTTGCATGCGGCTAGAAATCTACAATTGCCATATGCGGCTCAAGCAAAAGAATGGCCATGCGGCCAAGAATGGCATTAGCCATATGCGGCCAGAAAAATTACTCTTGGCCATATGCGGCTAGGAATTTCTCTTGGCCATATGCGACAATGCATGCAGATGCTTGCATGTAATTAATTAATGCTAATGCATGCAATTAATGCTAATACATGCAATTAATTAAAAAGGCCATACGGCCAACAAATGAATGCTCACGCGGCCCAGCAAATAAACACTTGCACGTGGCCAGCTAATGCATTGAGCCTATGCGGCCAACTCAATTAAATATTCAATTAAATGGCCATGCGGCTCAGAGCAAAATGCTCATACGGCCAAAAATGAAATCAATGGCTCCCACAGAGAACATGTCCATAGAAAATACCATGGCCTCCATGCTCCACCAAACAACAATAGAAACCCAAATCCAGACTCCCGTAGGTCAAATTTGGGTAAAATGGACTTCTCTACAATATGGAACCATCAACTAGCAAAAATATGTAAGTTTGATAGATCAAAACTCATAAAAACCGAAAATACCACAAAGCTAGATTTACAAGAAATTAACCATGGAAATGAAAAATGCTAAGTACTAAAGTGGGTTAGAAACACATGAGGAAGACAGTGGAACAATAAAAATAAAATACCTCCATGAAGCAAGATGCACTTGCCTAAGCTATCCCTCTCTCTCTCAGGTTGGTGGAGAAGTAATGGTAGGGAAGAAGAAGAGTTAATGAGGAGAGAGAAATATTTGGTGGGATATAAATGAAGAGGGTGGTGGTAGGTGGGGTGGGTTCACAACAAAATCGAACCAAGTCCAAACAATCCGAACCGAACCGAGATAAACCAATCAATAAAATGCGACAACAAATCAAGCAGGGAGACATACAATACGAGGCAAAATACATACACATATTCCGAGATACGTAATACGAACCACATGTATTACACGGTAGCACAACAATACAAAGGAGCATAAGGTCTCCATGCTACAGTGGAGTGACACCACCAAGAGGTTCCTCGGTAAGGGTAATACCTCGGCTTTGCGAGCCATGTCACAGCATCGTAGCACCGCATATAGACAGGTAGCCTAATGTTGTAGAATGAAGAGTGGTAGTCAACACTACAAAGAGGCCGATGATCTCATATTTAAGTGGTGTGACACCACCAAGAGGTACCTAGAGTGGGTAAAGCCTCGGCTACGTGAGCCATGTCACAGCGGCGTAACACCGCAAGGAAGCACAAGGATTTATACTGGGTAGTTTGGCACTACAAAGAGGCTGGGACCTCATGCTACAGTAGCGTAGCACCACGATGAGGTGTAGCCTCGGCTTTGGACCATGTCATAGCGGGATAGCACCGCAAGGAAGCGCAAGGCTTCATGCCAAAGGACTCTTTAAAAGAACTCACCTAGAATGTATGGAAATAGATTCAGGCCGTCTCTTGAGGGTAAACTTGTAGACGCCAAGATACATACACCGAAACCACGTATGCACAGGGCCTTTAATGAGCAACCGGAAGCACAGCTGATGTCATTATGTGAGTGAAAAAAATTACAATAATGGTGCAGAATTCAAGTCTTAGTCTATTCTTGTATCATACTGTTATTTGACCCATGCGGGAAGATTCAAGTCGTCAGCGACATCTCTCCTAATGCATGATGGACAGTCACTGTGAGGAACGCTCAACCCATATATTGAGATATGTGGGAGATTGTTGGTATTTTTGCCTTTAGACTAGAAAAGATAGTCCCACATCGGTTACACCAAATGGTGAGTATCTCAATATAATGTATTGCTTGTGTTGAGGTATGCACATGAGGTGTGGTAGGGCACAAGTGTGTGCCATGTGGAAGTATTTTCCTAGAAGAAAAAAGGATTAATTCCAACAAGAATGCAAGTTAATTTTTGTTGTGCGGACTCGAACTCAGAGACGGACTCCAGGTTGTCTCGTACATGCACGAGAGTGTTCAGGGGGTAGGCATGGACTGGCACGCTACTATGCTGATTGTGGGATGATCTAAAATATTAAATTCTATTTTTGAGTATTGATATTTTAGTCCCACATCGGATAGGAGAAAAGGTGAAGTCTCACTTCATTCTATAAATAGAGCCCCTTGGCCTCTTTTGGAAGATGCACCATGAAGAGAGTTAAGGGAGTCCATAAAGTCCAGGAAGCCCGTTCAAGTCTCAAATATTGACTTACGAGCGTTCCAGAAGTTCTTCGTGAACTTGCTGGTTTCTAGAAGCAGATCGTGGTGGGGCGAATCTTGCTTTGAGCAATGATGATCTTAATCTCCCCAACAAGAACCTTTCCTCTTCTTCTTCTTTCTTCTCTTTTCTCTGAGTTGTATCTCAGTTCTGTCCATCAGCAACTGCGATTACGAGGAAGAACGTGAGATTTATTTTCTGATTATTGTTGCTTTTGTAATCAGATTTATATTATAGTGTTCCTCGTAGATCTCGAGAATAATCAGAAGGGGAACGTTTGTTTGAACCTCTGATCTCGATATCTAGTTCTACCATCTTTGATTAAGCCCCAGGACTAGCAATCTCAAAGCAAGATCCTTGTAGATGGAGAACAGCCGTGCGAAACTTCTGGATACAAGTTTCAACAAACTTGATGTAATGCCCCAGTCCCAAAATACTTAGGACCAAGTACGTGAACATGTCAGCTGCACATATACGAATAACACTCCAATATATGGAACCCTCATATACGCATATAAGCTGTAAATAAATAATCACAGGCCAGAATAACATATCTAATCTCATCACAGCTCAATACAGAAGATAATGAAGTCCAAATAAATAAATAAGAGTATCAAAAGATAGCCGGGTGAACATACTCACTCCAAACAGCTATGAAAAATAGTCTCACAGGATCGGAGTCCGACCTCCGCAAAATAGAAGAAAAGAGGTGTAAAAGAAATGTCTACAACTGTCTCAAATATAGAATAAACTAGAAATCAGTAGTGACTACCTTGTCATCAATGTAAGATAACTCCAATGCCGCTCCGTACTCCTGTGGAATATCGTCTAAACCTGGAGAGATAACCAGGTCCTCAGGGGACATAGCAAGATACAAGAAAACACCATGCCATAATAACTGTGATAATAGAATAAGATAAAAAGATATGCATGCAATCGGGTTCCTGACCATTCTACTGTGAATATGCAGTTTGAGATACAATCCTTCGACGCATGAACCATGACTGAACATAGGATCGGCATAGTCCCTATAAAGGGAACCAGGGGCCTACGTCCATAACGCTCGGGAAGCATCAGAGGGCACCATGTGAAAGGCTACGTCCATAACGCTCTGGGAAACGTCAGAGGGCACCTGGAGCCTGCGTCTCCGGAGGAGCGCACAGGTAATCATGGAAGTGTAAAGAAGCCCATACGTCAGGTATTGTTCTTCCTACCCAATGCCTAGTATCATCATCTCCATGACTGATATGATCCTCTAGTAACCGCCAAGTCTTCTATCATGCAATACTATTGGCAGTTACTCTTATCCGTCGCACGCTCCATACGTATCGGTGGCCAGCCAACTACGCGGAAACGTGTCCTACATGTGACTCACATCACGTGATACAACAAGTGTCAAGGTCGTATGAGATATACCAATACCTCAACATTAATGGGTGGTCAATAATCTAAGTCAATACAAGAGAATACATAAAGCAAGAAAAACGACCGATAGAGTCGCTTGCACCCAAGTGTGACTTGGACGCACAGTTTAAATATCACGAAATAAAATACTAAAAATAACAACTGAAAATAAGAATATAATAATCACAGAGTAAGGTGGCAAGGTATCTTGCCTGGTGGTGCAAAGTGGCAAGTCCAAGAGTAGCAAGTGTCAGCACCAAAACTCACAAATCACAGATGACTCCAAACGCTGAAACAAGCATCAAAAATGATCTCGGTGAAGAAGATATACCTAGGAAGTGCCTGTCCAAAAGTCAAATTCTAGAACATGGGCAAAATCATAATTTCGGGTCAAAACGATATCCGATGTTGGACTCGCTTTGCACCGAAACACGTGCCAAAGTCTACGGTCTCTAAAGTCGTCAAACTACATGTCTACGGTTTCAGTTTGAGGAGAGGAACTCAACGGTATGTCCAGTTTTGGATTCCGAGGAGCCGTGTACAAAATCGCCCGTTTGAGTGGGTCGCGGGCCCGCCAAAATTGGGTTCCGATTCGACCTTCTCAGAATTGAACCAAACTTGGCATGCAGGACCAAAATTTCGATCCGGACCTGTTGGCGCAAGTTTTGTCTCAATTCGACGACTGTACACGAAGTTATGAGCAAGTTTGCAAAACGTCGATACGGGGTATCTCGACGGATACGCGTTGGTTTCGTCGCGCACACACGACAAAACTGAGTTCCGTCAGTTCCCACACGTCCGCAACGTCCATACGCATCTTTCGATGCGTATAGAGCGCGACCACGTCGCCCGGTTTGTCGGGGCGTACGTCTTATCGAACAAAATTCCAGAATTTTTGTGATTTAGAAACCAGTTTTTCCGACAACTTCACATACAGTTTTCTTCCTACATATTAAACGAAACTTCGATCCAAAAGTTGTGTTCTACTCTTGGTTATATTGGCTTCACATGTGTTCAGTTAGTTTCTGAAAAATCTCGATGCACAGATCGAAATCTGGCTTCTAAGTTGTGGTTTGGGGCTGGATTAGAACTCTGTTTTCAACAATTTTTGGGGGCAACTTTGACTCGAATTTTCGAGCAATCCCCTGGGGTTCCCAGGATTCTATCAGAAGGGAAGTGGAGGGGGTCATATGGGCTACACACAAAAATTGATAGTTCGAGAAATCATCGCAAAATAGGGAAGATATACAACTCGAAAATCGTTACCTCGAAGTACGAAATCGGGATGTCCCTCGCTCGACCGTCGGGTTGGGGTGCTCCGCGGCAGCGCGGAGATTGTTCGGCGGTGACGACTGTCCTGGAGACGTGCGCAAGAGAACGAGAAAGGTCCAGGCGAAGTGGGCGGCTGAATTGGTGTGAAGTTTAGGGTTTGGGTTTTGGTTTCGTCGAGTTGGTTTAAATACTCTCCGCCGATACTTCTATTAGTATTAGGACTTAGCTGATGGGGGGCTCGGGTTTAAGGTTTTCAGCTGCTATTAGGAGTTGCATTGGGGGTCGGGTGCTAAAGTCATCGCAGCTAAAGCTGCTGCTGGGTTCGGTTATGTGGGGGGGTCGGGCCCCACCGCAGCTATTGCTGCTGCCTTTTGTGGGGGTTCGGCCCTCCACTGTTTTCTATTTTTTTTTTACAATCAAATAATCCCAAGAAAAAATCTAAAATTCTTAACAAGTAACAAAATATTTTGTAACAAGGTAAGCTATATTTAGGAGTATCTAAATTATCACGTACACAACATACATACATTATACACATCTACAATTACGTACATTTACCAATTAAACTAAAAATATAGAAAAAAATATTTTAAAAGTATTAAAATAATTAGAAATTATTGGGATTTTACATCCTACCCAACTTAAAGAAAATTTCGTCCTCGAAATTCAACTAAGGTCGGGGGATCAAAATGCAATGCAAGGAATTATAATAACACTTAAAATGCAAGACATACCTTCGTTTTTAAACAACTGCGGGTAGCGATTTCGGATTTCGTCCTCGCGCTCCCAAGTAGACTCCCCTGGCGAGTGATGCTTCCATGCCACGCGAACCAATGGAATAGATTGGTTCCACAACACCTTCACTCGGCGATCGAGGATACCTACTGGTTGCTCTTCGTATGACAAACTCGGTCCTACTGTGATCTCGGAGTGATCAAGCACATGATTGCTGTCCGCCACGTACCTCCTCAGCTGAGATACATGGAATACGTCATGTACTCCCTCTAGCGACGGTGGCAATACCAATCTGTAGGCAACCTCTCCAACACGTTCCAAGACATCGAAAGGCCCGATGTAACTTGGACTCAACTTGCCACGTGCTCCAAATCGAATCGTACCTCTAGTGGGGGATATCTTCAAGAACACATGGTCACCCTCTTTGAACTCCAAGGGTCGATGACGATTATCTGCCCACTGCTTCTGACGATCCTGCACTGCTCGCAGGTGGTCCTGAATTTCCTTCACCGTCTCCACTGTGCTCAAGACCAACTCGGGACCCAATAACTGTCGCTCTCCTATGTCGCTCCAACAAACAGGAGACCGACACTTCCTACCATATAATGCTTCAAACGGAGCCATTTGAATGCTCGCTTGATAGCTATTGTTGTAGAAAAACTCAACAAGATGAAGATGGTCCTCCCACGAACCGCCAAAATCAAGCATACACGCTCTCAATATATCTTCTAGCGTCTGAATGGTACGCTCCGACTGGCCGTCTGTCTGCGGATGATACGATGTGCTAAAATTCAGTCGAGTGCCCAAACTCTCTTACATGCTCCTCCAAAAGTGCGAGATGAATCTCGAGTCACGGTCCGACACAATACTAACAGGCACACCATGCAATCTCATAATCTGTTCCATATACATCTCTGCCAATACCTCTGTCGACTGGCCCACTCTAAAAGACAAGAAATGTGCTGACTTCGTAAGTCTATCAACAATCACCCATACTGCATCACGTCCTCTAGGACTCCGAGGAAAACCTATGACGAAATTCATAGTAATGTGCTCCCATTTCCACTCGGGAATGGGTAGCGACTGTAATAATCCGACCGTTCTCTGGTGCTCCGCCTTCACTTGTTGACATACCAAGCACTTGGCAACGAAACGAGCTATCTCTCGCTTTATTCCATGCCGCCAATAATACTGTCGTAAGTCGCGATACATCTTGGTCCCTCCGGGATGAATAGAGTAAGTCGAACTGTGAGCCTCTGCCATCAGCTCCTGTCGTAGGTCTCCATTGGGTACATAAATGCGATCCCCACATCACAGTATCCCATCTGAGTGGATCCTCAAACCTGTCTGCTCTCCTACTTCAGTCCTCTCCTTGAGCCTTCGAAATCTAGCGTCATTGGGCAATGCTGCCTTGATGCGCTCTACTAATGATGATTGCACTTGAAGGTTGGCTAATACGTCGTCTGCTCTCGGTAATACTACCTTAATACCAAGCTGCTCCAAGTCTCTAATCAATTCCTTCTGTGTAGTCAAAAAGTGTGCCATGGGCTTACGGCTTAATGCGTCTGCCACGACATTAGCCTTGCCCGGATGATAATGTAGCTCAATCTCATAATCCTTCATCAACTCCAACCAACGTCGCTGTCGCATATTCAACTCCTTTTGTGTGAACATGTACTTGAGGCTCTTATGATCAGTGTAGATATCAACCTTCTTGCCGTACAAGTAGTGTCTCCATAGCTTCAAAGCAAAGATAACCGCTGCGAGCTCTAGATCGTGGGTCGGATAATTCTTCTCGTGCACTCTCAACTGTCGAGATGCATATGCTACTACGCGACCGTGCTGCATCAATACACATCCTAATCCCTTCCTGGATGCGTCGCTGTAGATCACAAATCCTCCTGGGCCCGATAGTAGTGTCAAGATCGGTGCTGTGGTCAACCGCTTCTTCAACTCGTCAAAAGTGGCTTGACACTCTTCTGTCCATACAAACTCCTGATCCTTGCAAGTCAATCGAGTCATAGGCCCCGCTATTCGAGAGAAATCTTCTACGAACCGTCGGTAGTAACCCGCAAGTTCGAGGAAACTTCTCACTTCAGAAGCTGTTGTGGAAGCGGGCCATAATTTGACTGCTGTGATCTTCTCTGGGTCCACTGATATACCATCACCCGTAACAATATGGCCAAGGAATGATACCTCCTTGAGAAAGAAATCACACTTGCTAAGCTTCGCAAAAAGTCTCTCGTTCCTCAGTGTTTCCAAAACTATCCGTAGATGCTGCTCATGCTCCTCTTGACTCTTGGAGTAAATCAAGATATCGTCTATAAAGACTACTACAAATTTGTCCAAGTATTGATGAAAGATCTTGTTCATTAAATTCATAAAAACTGCGGGTGCATTGGTCAAACCGAAAGGCATGACCAAGAACTCGTAGTGTCCATACCTCGAACGAAAGGCCGTCTTTGCAATGTCTTCCTTCCGAACCTTCAATTGGTGATAGCCTGATCGTAAGTCAATCTTGGAGAATACTTTTTCTCCACTCAGTTGATCGAATAGATCGTCTATACGCGGCAAGGGATACTTGTTCTTCACCGTCACTGCATTCAACGCTCTGTAGTCAATGCACATGTGCACTGTCCCTTCTCTAATAAGTCATCAATCTGTGTCTTCATCTCTACCAACTCCTTGGGTGCCAGACGATATACTCGAGATGAAATAGGCTCGGCTCCGAGAATAAGCTCAATAGAAAACTCAATATCTCGGTCAGGTGGTAGTCCTGGCAACTCCTCGGAAAATACATCCTCGAACTCGGTGATAATAGGGTGATGTGGGGTGTCATGCATCATCATATGTGTTCCCGATGTGGGTGCATCACAACTCTCTCCGTCTTCTTTGGTGAACTCAAACTCTGCCGCATTCGGTGGTCTAAAGATAATACTGCTCCTATGGCAGTCGATGAGAGCAAAATGCTGGCTCAACCAGTCCATTCCAAGAACCACGTCAAATATTGGCATAGGGAATACGAGAAGTTGTGCCACCATCTCTCTACCATTTATCATTATAGGACAACATCTGCAAACACCACCAACAGGTACAACTCCTCCTCCAGTGAGTATTTTAACATTCTTAGCTAAGGGTGTGATGGGAATGCTATGTCTAGTGGCAAAACTAGTGGCTATAAATGAATGTGTGGCTCCAGTATCAAATAATATAATAGCAGAAAAAGTTGCAACTAGAACCATACCGGCTATAACCTCTGCCTCTGTCTCTATATCCTCAACAGCAAGTGAGAATGCCTGCCCATAATTTTGTCCCGGCCCTGAGCTCCGGCCTTGTTGTACTGTGTGCCTTGGGGAGGCAATGGTGGACCAGGTGCTCCTGCTATAGCCTGTGGTGCTGGAAGAGCTGGGGCTGTGGGCCTCGGATTTTGCCGAGCTTGTACTATTGTATGTTGCTCCGGACAATCCTTGAGCATGTGTTGATTGGATCCACATCTCAAGCATAATCCAAGGCGAGTCCTGCAGTCATTCTGGATATGTCCTTGTTTTTCGCAGTAATGGCAAACGGGCTTCTGATAAGGTGAGGGCCTCTACTGGAACTGTCATGTGTCCTTCTGATAGGTCCACTCTGAGTAGTCCGGGCTGGTGTTGCTGCTGGTGTATGGCGCCTCGATGTCTGCTGCTGTTCCTTACGAAGAATCTTCTGAGCACGAGCTTCTTCCAAGACAGCTGAATGGAAGACTCGAGACTGAGTAGTCGTATAAGACTTGAGCTCTGGTGCAAGCCCCTGGTGAAATCTGCTTGCCTTCTCTAACTCTGTCGAAATCAATCCCGTACCAAATCGACTCAGGCGATTAAACTCCGAGTCATACTCGTCAACTGTCATATTCCCTTGCTTCAGATGAAGGAACTGGTCATAGAGACCATCTCGAACATGAATAGAAAAGAATCTCTCATAGAATGCATCATAGAACTGCTTCCAAGTGATCCCTGTGCCTAATCGTCTCTCTTCCGCCTTCCACCAGTGGTGAACATTGTCTTCTAATAATAGGTCCACTGCTGTCATCCAATCTCGAGCTGGCAACTGGGATGCCTTCAGTAGCTTCTCGGTACTAATAAGCCACTGTGACACCTCTAATGGCTTTTTCGTTCCCCTAAAGGCCTTGGGGTTCATATCTGTAAAATTCTTGATAGAGCCTTTATAGGGATGCAAAGCCGGTGCTGGTACTGGTACTGGAGGTGGTGGTGGAGGTCTAGCCATAGCTGCCATCATTGTTTGTCTCATCAGCTCAGTCTGTTGCCACTGAGCATGCATCATGGTATACATAAACTGAGTAGTAGGGCTCCCATCAGTCGGTGGTAGAGGCATCTGAGGTCCCGACTGTGGGGGAAACTGCTGGGGAAATGGTGGTGGAGGAGGCAGTAGAACATTCCCTCCCGGTGGCATGGTAGTGGTCTGCCCAGCCTGACTGCCTGAGGGTGCTACGACCTCTGGGTACTCCGTCGTCGGTGTCGTAGTAGGCTGCAACAGTTCTGGCTGGTATGGTGTCGCTGGAGTCATGGAAGGATTCTGTCCCTTCGGAGTAGTCTCCTCGCTAGATGTAAGGGCCAAGGTAGAAGTGCGCCCGCTACGTAGATTCATACTGGTGGCACGAGGAAGATAAGTTGATATTAGGAAAGATTAGATATGAAGTAAATCGAATAATCAAGGAAGTTTCGAAAAGATTGGAAGTCAAGGGATAGTAGTAGTTCTGGATGAGATATTTCTATTCCTATATGCAGGCTTGTTGGGCACAGTCATGTAACCCAACAATATTAAATCAGACCTGCATGGGCCATCACAAAAATATGTAACGCCCCAGTCCCAAAATACTTAGGACCAAGTACGTGAACATGCCAGCTGCACATATACGAAGAACACTCCAATATATGGAATCCTCATATACGCACATAAGTTGTAAATAAATAATCACGGGCCAGAATAACATATCTAATCTCATCACAGCTCAACACAGAAGATAATGAAGTCCAAATAAATAAATAAGAGTATCAAAAGATAGCCGGGTGAACATACTCACTCCAAACAGCTATGAAAAATAGTCTCACAGGATCGGAGTCCGACCTCCACAAAATAGAAGAAAAGAGGTGTAAAAGAAATGTCTACAACTTTCTCAAATATAGAATAAACTAGAAATCAGTAGTGACTGCCTCGTCATCAATGTAAGATAACTCCAATGCCGCTCCGTACTCCTGTGGAATATCGTCTAAACCTGGAGAGATAACCAGGTCCTCAAGGGACATAGCAAGATACAAGAAAACACCATGCCATAATAACTGTGATAATAGAATAAGATAAAAAGATATGCATGCAATCGGGTTCCTGACCATTCTACTGTGAATATGCAGTTTGAGATACAATCCTTCGACGCATGAACCCTGGCTGAACATAGGATCGGCATAGTCCCCATAAAGGGTACCAGGGGCCTACGTCCATAACGCTCGGGAAGCATCATAGGGCACCATGTGAAAGGCTACGTCCATAACGCTCTGGGAAACGTCAGAGGGCATCTGGAGCCTGCGTCTCCGGAGGAGCGCACAGGTAATCATGGAAGTGTAAAGAAGCCCATACGTCAGGTATTGTTCTCCCCACCCAAAGCCTAGTATCATCATCTCCATGACTGATATGATCCTCTAGTAACCGCCAAGTCTTCTATCATGCAATACTATTGGCAGTTACTCCTATCCGTCGCACGCTCCATACGTATCGGTGGCCAGCCAACTACACAGAAACGTGTCCTACATGTGACTCACATCACGTGATACAACAAGTGTCAAGGTCGTATGAGATATATCAATACCTCAACATCAATGGGTGGTCAATAATCTAAGTCAATACAAGAGAATACATAAAGCAAGAAAAACGACCGATAGAGTCGCTTGCACCCAAGTGTGACTTGGACGCACAGTTTAAATATCACGAAATAAAATACTAAAAATAACAACCAAAAATAAGAATATAATAATCACAGAGTAAGGTGGCAAGGTATCTTGCCTGATGGTGCAAAGTGGCAAGTCCAAGAGTAGCAAGTGTCAGCACCAAAACTCACAAATCACAGATGATTCCAAACGCTGAAACAAATATCAAAAATGATCTCGGTGAAGAAGATATACCTAGAAAATGCCTGTCCAAAAGTCAAATTCTAGAACATGGGCAAAATCGTAATTTTGGGTCAAAATGATGTCCGATGTTGGACTCACTTTGCACCGAAATACGTGTCAAAGTCTACGATCTCTAAAGTCGTCAAACTACATGTCTACGGTTTCAGTTTGAGGAGAGGAACTCAACGGTATGTCCAGTTTAGGATTTCGAGGAGCCGTGTACAAAATTGCCCGTTTGAGTGGGTCATGGGTCCGCCAAAATTGGGTTCCGATTCGACCTTCTCAGAATCGAACCAAACTTGGCATGCAGGACCAGAATTTTGATCCGGACCTGTTGGCGCAAGTTTCGTCTCAATCCGACGACTGTACACGAAGTTATGAGCAAGTTTGTAAAACGTCGATACGGGGTATCTCGACGGATACGCGTTGGTTTCGTCGCGCACACACGACAAAACTGAGTTCCGTCAGTTCCCACACGTCCGCAACGTCCATACGCGTCTTTCGATGCGTATAGCGCGCGACCACGTCGCCCGGTTTGTCGGGGCGTACGTCGTATCGGACAAAATTCTAAAAATTTTGTGATTTAGAAACCAGTTTTTCCGACAACTTCACATACAGTTTTCTTCCTACATATTAAACGAAACTTCGATCCAAAAGTTGTGTTCTACTCTTGGTTATATTGGCTTCACATGTGTTCAGTTAGTTTCTGAAAAATCTTGACACACAGATCGAAATCTGGCTTCTAAGTTGTGGTTTGGGGCTGGATTAGAACTCTGTTTTCAACAGTTTTTGGTGGTAACTTTGACTCAAATTTTCGAGCAATCCCCTAGGGTTCCCAGGATTCTATCAGAAGGGAAGTAGAGGGGGTCATATGGGCTACACACAGAAATTGATAGTTTGAGAAATCATCGCAAAACTGGGAAGATATACAACTCGAAAATCGTTACCTCGAAGTATGAAATCGGGATGTCCCTCGCTCGACCGTCGGGTTGGGGTGCTCCGCGGCAGCGCAGAGATTGTTCGGCGGTGACGACTGTCCTGGAGACGTGCGCAAGAGAACGAGAAAGGTCCAGGCGAAGTGGGCGGCTGAATTGGTGTGAAGTTTAGGGTTTGGGTTTTGGTTTCGTCGAGTAGGTTTAAATACACTCCGCCGATACTTCTATTAGTATTAGGACTTAGCTGATGGGGGGCTCGGGTTTAAGGTTTTCAGCTGCTATTAGGAGTTGCATTGGGGGGTCGGGTGCTAAAGTCATCACAGCTAAAGCTGTTGCTGGGTTTGGTTATGTGGGGGGGTCGGGCCCCACCGCAGCTATTACTGCTGCCTTTTGTGGGGGTTCGGCCCTCCGCTGTTTTATATTTTTTTTTTACAATATATATATATATATATATATATATATATATATATATATATATATATATATATGTATATAATCCCAAGGAAAAATCTAAAATTCTTAACAAGTAACAAAATATTTTGTAACAAGGTAAGCTATATTTAGGAGTATCTAAATTATCACGCACACAACATACACACATTATACACATCTACAATTACGTACATATACTAATTAAACTAAAAATATAGAAAAAAATATTTTAAAAGTATTAAAATAATTAGAAATTATTGGGGTTTTACACTTGAGAAGTTTGACGGGGATCATTACAACACTTGGAAGAGGACGGTATGCATGAATCTGCAACTGGCAGAGGTGGACTACGTTCTGACCGAACCAGAATCAGAGATTCTAGACGAGGATGATGCTACTGTTCGGGCAGTTGCGATTGCAACCGCAAAGCAGAACAAATGGAGGAGAGACAACAATCTCTGCAAGCTGATAATTTTGAACTCCATGGAGGATACTCTGGCGGAGTCATACAGCAAGACAGACCATGCTAAGGTCGTCTGGGAGTCTCTAGAGAAGCATTATCAGGCGGATGAGAACCGCAACAAGATCCATGTGACTGAGAAAGTCTGGAACATGCGATTTGAGGACGACAAGGCGTGTTGCCTCAAGTCAAGGAGTTCCTCAATTACGTCAAAAACTTGAGGACGATGGCATGCCATTTGTCGACGCTTTTGTCATAGGGGGTATAGTTGCCAAGCTTCCGTCAGGATGGAGCAGTTTTATCTTAGACATGTACACGAAGAAGATGCAAATCAGCCTGGATCATCTACTTCACAACATCAATGTTAGAGATGAGTTGATGGCTAAAAATAAATTGGACACGTTGTCTAAACAGTTGGCAGAGGCCATCTTGGTGCATGCGGGGGACTCGAAGGGGAAGCATAAGGTTTCTCACAACCAGAAGAAGAAGGACTTCAACCATCTGAAGGTGAACTCGGCTTCTTTCAAGTCAAAGCCAAAGCCCAAGTCAGATGTGACTTGCTTCAACTGTGGAAAGAAGGGCTACTACCGTAGAGACTGCAGATCAAAGTCCAAACAGATAGAGCAAGGTGAGCCTAACAAGGTTGCCATGATTGTACAGGTTGCCACGGCTGGTGTTGACACCGACTGGTGGGTGGACACGGGTGCATCCTGCCATGTTTGCTCTAATAAGGAGTTGTTTACCACATACAAGCCTACATCTGAGAAGGTTATGGTGGCAGACCAGACACAAGCTGAAGTACTAGGGACATGAACGGTGGTACTGAACCTAACTTCAGGGAAGTCGCTGACGTTTCAAGATATGAAGCATGTACCGGTGATAACCAAGAACCTGGTCTCTGGAAGTCTACTATATAACACAGGCTTGAGGATGGACGTCAATGCTGGGCAGATAGTGATGTCCTACAAAGGAACATACTTCGGAAAAGCTTATTGTACGGAAGGGATGTTCAAACTTCAACTTGTAACTCCTGCAAAAATGATTAATGCAGTTTCTTTTTCTAGGTATTCTCTTGAGTTATGGCACAATAGACTAGGACATGTTTATTATAAAAGAATAAACAAAATGTCTAGTCTAGGGCTTATCTCCAAGTATGGGGGTAAGGAGGTAGAGAAGTATGAGGTTTGTGCACAGACAAAGATCACTAGAAAATCGTTCAAACGGGTGAATCGAAGTACAAATCTTCTGGAGTTAGTACACTCAGATATCTGTGACCTCAGACAGTTCTCCACAAAGGCCAAGATGAAGTATTTTATTACATTCATCGATGACTACTCAAAGTACGGATTCATCTATCTGCTCAAGTCTAAAGATGAAGCATTCGAGAAGTTCAAGGAGTTCAAGACTGAGGCTGAACGTCAAACTGGGCAACAACTCAAGAGACTCAGAAGTGATCAAGGCGAAGAGTACAGGTCTATTGAATTCGCATCGTACTGCAAAGAACATGGAATTGTAAATGAGACAACTGCTCCGTATTGTCCTCAATCAAATGGAGTAGCTGAAAGGAAAAACATGACGTTGACAGAGATGATGAACTCAATGTTGTTGACTGCAGGTCTTCCAAACTGCTTCTGAGGAGAAGTTGCGTTAACGACTACGTTCATTCTGAACAGAGTGCCGTACGCAGGTTCCGAACTCACTCCTTATGAACTTTGGTTCAAAGTCAGACGCAACTTGAACGTCATTCGAGTGTGGGGGTACCTGGCATATGTGAAGCTTCCGGACTTGAAGATTCAGAAGCTTGGGACAAGGACTACAAAGACGATCTTCTTGGGGTATGCTAAGAAAAGTGATGCTCAGAGGTTTCTTGATGTTGAAACCAATCAAATCATTGAATCTCGCGACGCTGAATTCTTTGAAGATAAATTTGCGAGGCACAAGAATATTGTTATCGCGAACATTCTGGAGAATAATGTGAGGGCACAGGCGGCTATCACTTCCAAAGAAGATGCAGTCCAAGAAAAAGAAATTGTCATACCAGAGACAATTGTTGAACCAGAACTCGCAGAACCCAGATCTAAGCGGGTGAGGAGATAGAAGGACTTCGGAGATGAGTTCGTCACCTATCATGTGGAAGCTGATCCGCTTACCTATGATGAGGCGATGAAGACCAGAGATGCTATCTTCTGGAGGGAGGCTATCGATGATGAGTATGACTCTATAACCTCCAATAATACGTGGGTGTTAGTCGATCTGCCTGAAGGAGCTAAACCAATCGGAAGCAAGTGGATCTTCAAGAAGAAGATGAAGGCCGATGGAACTATTGACAAGTTCAAAGCAAGGTTGTAGCCAAAGGGTTTTCTCAGAAGCAGGGGATCGACTACTTCGACACATATGCTCCAGTAGCACGGATGACAATCATCAGGATGTTGATTGCTCTGAGTGTAATTCACAAGCTCGTCATACATCAGATGGATGTGAAGACAGCATTCCAGAATGGAGAGTTGATCGAAGAGATCTACATGCAACAGCCAGAAGGATTCATCGTCAAGGGTCTTGAAGACAAAGTCTACAGGTTGGTGAGATCTCTATACGGTCTGAAGCAAGCTCCCAAGATGTGGCACGAGAAGTTTGACAAAGTCATTAGATCAAACGGCTACATGGTCCGTGAGACGGACAAATGTGTTTACACAAAGTTTGCTGACGGAAGAGGAGTCATCGTTTGTCTATACGTGGACGACATGCTGATCCTGGGTACGGATCTTGCACGTGTCACTGAGACAAAGAAGTTTCTCTCATCTAAGTTCAGTATGAAGAACTTAGGGGAAGCTGATGTTATCCTAGGGATAAAGATCATCCAGACAGACACTGGAGTGGCGCTGTTACAGTCTTATTACATTGAGAAGATACTCATACGCTATGGATATCAGGATCTTCCAGGGATCGATACTCCTTACAGGTGTGACAAGAAGCTGAGCCAAATCCTAGAAAAAGCGTCAGGCAGCTGGAGTACTCAAGAATCATCGAGAGTTTGATGTATACAACTACTGCCACAAGGCCTGACATAGCTTTCACCGTGGGGATGCTGAGTCGATTCACGAGCAACCCAGGTGTGAAGCACTGGAAGACTGTTAAGAGAGTTATGAGATATCTCAAGAGGACTCAGAAGTATATGTACTGCACTACAGTGGATATCCGACAGTAGTGGAAGGCTTCAGTGATGCAAGCTGGTGTTCAGAAGCTGAGAGCGAAAGGTCCACAGGAGGATACATCTTCTCGATGGGTGGAGCTGCTATATCGTAGAAGTCGAAGAAGTAAACAATGCTCTCTCATTCCTCAATGGAATCTGAGTTCTTTGTACTGGCTACTGCAGCAGAAGAAGCAGAATGGCTTCGAAAGCTCATGTATGATCTTCCAGTGGTTGGTACGCAGATTTCGGTGGTAATGATATACTGCGACAACCAGACAACTACAGCGGTGACATCAAATGATCTCTTCAATAGTAAGAAGAGGACTATGCAATTGAGGCATATGGCGGTGAATGATCTGATGAAGACTAGAGTCATTATCGTGATTGATGTTCGGAGTCAGGAAAATCTGACCGATCCGTTCACCAAAGGTTTCAAGCGCCAGCTGGTCGATGACACATCAATTATGATGGGCTTGAAGACGATGTGATATTCTGTCTTTGTAATTCTACCATAAAGTTTTATGCTATTAGTTGAAAAAAAATCTACTAGGCATCTAACTTTTGGTTCAAAGAAGGACCACTGGCAGAGAGAATATCTGGAACAGTGGATAGTCCTTTGAGACACTGAGGGGTTACGGATCCATAACCACTATTGTCTATTATCTGTTCTCTTAAAAGAACAAGTCTTGTGGGAGGATGGCTTAGACGCCTTAATGAGTTCTCAGGCATTTTGAATGTCTGGTGTGCTCTACAGGAAGCACGGTAGCACAACACTACAAAGGAGCGTAAGGTCTCAATGCTACAGTGGGGTGACACCATCAAGAGGTTCCTCGGTAAGGGTAATGTCTCGGCTTTGCGAGCCATGTCACAGCGTCGTAGCACCGCATATAGGTAGGTAGCCTAATGTTGTAGAATGAAGAGTGTTAGTCAGCACTACAAAGTGGTCGGTGACCTCATGTTATAGTGGTGTGACACCACTAAGAGGTACCTAGAGTGGATAAAGCCTCGGCTATGCGAGCCATGTCACAGCGACGTAACACCGCAAGGAAGCGCAAGACTTCATGCTGGGTAGTTTGGTACTATAAAGAGGCTGGGACCTCATGCTACAATGGCGTGACACCATGATGAGGTGTTGCCTCGGCTTTGGGCCATGTCATAGCGGGGTAGCACCGCAAGAAAGCGCAAGGCTTCATGCCAAAGGACTCTTTAAAAGAACTCACCTAAAATGTAAGGAAAGATATTCAGGCCGTCTCTTGAGGGTAAACTTGTAGACGCCCAAGATACATACACCGAAACCAGGCATGCACAGGACCTTTAATGTGCAACCAGAAGCACAGCTAATGTCATTATGTGAGTGAAAAAATTGCAGTCATGGTACAGAATTCAAGTCTTAGTCTATTCTTGTATCATACTATTATTTGACCAATGCGGGAAGATTGAAGTCGTCAGCAAAATCTCTCCTAATGCATGATAGACAGTCATTGTGAGGAACGCTCAACCCATATATTGATATATGTGGGAGATTGTTGGTGTTTTTGCCTTTAGACTAGGAAAGATAGTCCCACATCGGCTACACCAAATGGTGAGTATCTCAATATAATGCATTGCTTGTGTTGAGGTGTGCACATGAGGTGTGGTGGGGCACAAGTGTGTGCCATGTAGGAGTATTTTCCTAGAAGAAAAAAAGATTAATTCCAACAAGGATGCAAGTTAATTTTTGTTGTGCGGACTCGAACTCAGAGACGGACTCCAGGTTGTCTCGTGCATGCACGAGAGTGTTCGGGGGGTATGCGTGGACTGGCAAACTACTATGCTGATTGTGGGACGATCTAAAATATCAAACTTTATTTTTGAGTATTGGTATTTTAGTCCCACATCGGATAGGAGAAAAGGTGAAGTCTCACTCCGCTCTATAAATAGAGCCCCTTTGCCTCATTTGGAAGATGCATTAAGAAAAGAGTTAAGGGAGTCCGTAAAGTCCAGGAAGCCCGTTCAAGTCTCAAATATTGACTTACGAGCGTTTCAGAAGTTCTTCGTGAACTTACTGGTTCCTGGAAGCAGATCGTGGTGGGGTGAATCTTGCTTTGAGCAACGGTGATCTTAATCTTCCCAACAAGAACCTTTTCTCTTATAGTGTTCCTCGTGGATCTCGAGAATAATCAGAAGGGGAACGTTTGTTTGAACCTCTGATCTCGACATCTAGTTCTACCATCTTTGATCAAGTCCGGGAACTAACATTATATGGAGGATTTAGTATTTGGTAAAACCAATAGCAACACACAGGATTTGGATTAAATAAACAATTTTAAAACAAAAAAAATTAAAAGACAAAAGATAAAATAAGGAAAAAAAAAACATACAAAACCAGAAACAGCCAAGAAAACGAGAAACAAAACTTTTAAAAAAGTATAGAGAAGAAATGATGAGAAACTATTTTCCTCAATTTTTTCCTTCTCTTCCACACATAAAACGAATGACTTTTCTTTTCTTTTTTTTCTTTATAGAATATTCCGATTCTGCCAACCAAACGATGGCCTAAAAGAGCGGTACAGATGATACAAATCTGTACCAGAACCCATCCATCCTCAGCAATCCGAACGCCTTTACCACAGTTTTTTTTTCTATCCGATGCCTTTGTTTCCCAACCGTAACTAACCTCCATCACTCACTCCGCTCTGCTCTGCTCTGGGACTCAGCACTGAGCAGAATGCAAAATCTAAGAATAAGAAACCCTCCCCACCTCCCCCTCTCCTCTCCCAAAAGCAGAAGCATCCTCTGCGCTGCTGCTTCTTCGGGGGAGGCGGAGCAGCAGCCGCCGTCAAAAGCAGCACCGAGCAGCAGCAGCGAGAAGAAGAAGAAGTTCCCGTCCATCTCCGCCATCCCGGACTGGGCCGACGCGATCCAGGAGCTGGGCATGCGGAAGAAGCGGCCCCTCTACACCCCGTCCGACTGGCGCTTCCACCGCAGCTCCCGCCGCCACCTCCGCCACCTCCTCACCAGCCTCTCCTCCCGCGTCGTCCTCTCCCTCGCCCCTCCCGTCCTCTCCCTCACCGCCGCCGCCGCCGCCCTCGCCCTCTACAACTCCGCCGTCTCCGCCGGGGGCCTCCTCCCGCCCTGCCTCCCGCTCCTCAGGGCCTCCCCGCTCCCCTACCAGCTCACCGCCCCCGCTCTCGCCCTCCTCCTCGTCTTCCGCACCGAGGCCTCCTACTCCCGCTTGCAGGAGGGGAGGAGGTGCTGGATGAGGGTCATCGCCGGCGCCGCCGAGATGGCCGCCCTCCTAATGGGCCCCAAGAATACTACTAGCAATCAAGAAGGCTTGAGGAAGGCGGTCATGGGATATATCATGGCGTTCCCGGTGGCTCTCAAGGTGCGTTTGCACGTATCTTATAGATTATTATTAAGCAGACTAAAATAATAGCTGCCGTAATTATTCCAATATTTATCAAGACTACTTAGGAAGACTAAAAGACAATAGTCTTAATTATTCTAAATTTATTATTATATTATTAAATATAGTATTTTATACTTACCAGTAAGACTATTTAGAAAGACCAAAATACACTCCCCGTAATTACCTACTTGCGCCTTTTAACTTTGATGAATAATTTTAATTAGTAAACATATGTAAAAGTATATTTGGAAGGAAAAAAATCACACTAAAGTTAGAACTTTCTCATTATATAGTAGTATAGATATACATTTTCTTTTTGCTCAAAATTGCTATACTAATTGATAAAATAAAAGTAGAAAACTAGATGAAAAAGCTATTGTGCTCTTGCTAGATGTGAATGAAGTTTAAGTGACAAGTTTTTGTAAAAAGCTTCAACTATAGGGACTGAAACCAGGATTGAATGACGAGGGGGTAAGAACATGAGCATAAAATACGTTAAATGTTTCAGAATTTTGAAAGTTATAGTAGAATAAGTCATTCTTTAAAGATAGCAGCATTGAAGAATGAAAAAGAAAATAATGTATAATATAGGCAAAATATGTATCTTTTCTCACGTCTACTTTATCAACTCTTTGCATGAACGAGTCGGACTCAAACAGAGGTATTATTGTTTCTTAGTAGAAGTAGTTATTAAAAACCAATTCACTATTGATCAACCAACTATATGGATGTTCCGGTGTATTAGATATAAAGCTGATATCCTTTATTCCACTTGAGAAGGTAGATATGGAACCTAGTTTTTAGCCGCGGATGTCCATGTCGTTGTTTATGAGGAATCTTCTAACTGTTCTAGTACACCAGAAAAGATATTCTTTAACAAGAAGGAATTCAGTTCATATGTAGAGATGATTTCACAAGTCATTCATGTGTAACGAAATGTGAATCCTCGTGAATTCTTGAGTTCTATTCGTGAATTCTTGAGTTTTATTCTTGCAAACGTACCCCGGGGGAAAGATACTTAACACATTAGCTACAACTTACATGATAATGATGCTACATAATATTAAATGTTGTGAATGCAGTTTGGTCATAGATTGATTTCCTTAGTAAGAAAACACATTTTTATCTTAATTGCTTGCTAGTTTTATGGAATCATAACCTTCATGTCTGCTCTAGGATCCATTCTTTTTCATTTCTAAGCTTTTGACAATAGTGAAAGCTCTGTTTCCATATACAGTGATTGCTTCTAAGTTTCACAAGTTAACAACAATTTGCTTTTCAATTGGGGGATTCTGCCCCTTTAACAACATATTTTATCAGAAAATTTTCTAGTACAAAAGAAACTTCAAAGAAAATAGGCGGAGGAAGAAAATGTTTGCAAAAATATTCCACTAGTCGTATTGCCCCAGTCGGTCTGACGGAAATCCAACATGTATAGATTTAGCCAAATGATTTGGCGAAAATCAGGCTCTTAAGTTACCTTTTTTTTCCCCTTCTAACAACTAGTAGAAAACAACTTATTTAGCAACGACTTGTTAGCAACATGTATAAATTTAAAGTCTATAAATTTAAACGGCTAACCACATATATAACAACAACCAATAAAACTGTCATCCAACCAACCGCCAACCGACCCTCATAAATGCACAATTTCTGCCAATCCGACTGGCAGAATATATTGCAAATTTATCTTTTTGCAAACATTTTCTTCCGCCACCTATTGCTTTGAAATTTCTTTCCTACTAGAAAAAATTTTCTGATACTTTTTCTATTATTTAATTAAAACTTTGGCTTCTGATGCGGGTATCGTTTCTTCTCAATAGTTCTCTTGATGCGGTTTTCTGAGAATTGTGTTTCTCTATCAACTTCCTTTGCTTTTTAATTACATGTTTACTACTTTTGTATTTAAAGAAGCTGATCTTAATTGATAACTTTCTGTTCACAGTAAATTAATATTCTACGGAATACTAATAACTTGATGTTCACACTGCAGTGCCATGTACTCAGTGACTCAAATATCAGGACAGATCTCCAAAATTTGCTTGAAGAGGATGATATAGAAGTAGTTGCAAGCTCAAAGCATCGTCCTCGCTGTATTATTGAGTTTATCTCGCAGAGCCTTCAAATGTTGCAGTTGGAAGAAGCAAAGCGGCACCTATTGGTAATCTTTTTGCGAAAATAACTTCCCATCCTTATCCAAGAGGAAAATGGTTCATAATGTGCAACATATGGCATTAACATTCTCCTATTATTCTTTTATTTATTTATTATCGTTTCAAAGTTCAATGTTCAAAATCAAATGATAGCATTAGTAAGTCAAAAATTGAGTGGTTATCTTATTATTTGATTACAGCTTGTAGTTGAAATGCATAATTTGAACAGTAGTAAATATGGCAAGGTGAATGGTCATAAATAATCTAGGTTTAAAAGAAGTCGGGATTCTCAGGTGAAGAATGTTGGGGAAGGAACATAGAGGTTATCTATACATATATTTTCAAGCTTTTACATAGATCCTACGTTTTTAAATTGCAAAATGAACTCCCAACTGGGATTCATTCAAATTGTACAAACATAGTTAGGGTCGATAACTGAATTAACCACACTGGAACGTAGGAC
Organism: Iris pallida; assembly: GCA_029216955.1. Taxonomy (NCBI): domain Eukaryota; kingdom Viridiplantae; phylum Streptophyta; class Magnoliopsida; order Asparagales; family Iridaceae; genus Iris; species Iris pallida. Next base: position 23,884,664 of record JANAVB010009198.1, on the reverse strand, counting down.
ACTGCCTAGGATCAGAAGGAATCAGGGTACTGTCTGGTCATAATAAGAGTCATTTGTTGGATTGTATCTCGTTTCCGGTTGAACTCTAAAAAAGGTGTGATAATGGAGTTGATAATTTAATCCCACATCGGATAAGAGATGGGATCATGACGTAATAGATAATTGGAATTGGTTCAGGCCTTACATGAGAATTCTCTTTTAAGGTATATTGGCTCAGTCCAATATCGCACCTCATGGGCTAACTTTGGTTAGGGCCACACCATATTTCCAACAAGTGGTATCAGAGCCCATGGTTACGGGACTGGTTTGGGCGGCTATAATTGTTGAAGCTTTTCCTTTGTAACATGTGAAGAGAGCTTGCTCTCAACACATGCCTAGTAACTTTTAGTCCTACATTGGAAAAGCATCATGAGGTATCTCAATATATATACTTGGTATGTGTTGTTGAGATATGCACATAGGGTGGTGACCCTAAGGAGGGAACCATGTGGATAATTTTACTAGGAGGTAATGTTAAGTCTCCATGGTAAAGCTTAAGCTTTTTGCTCTTGGAAATTAATTTCCATTATCGCTAAGTCCCGTAAGGGCTTAGCGACTCGGACTCGGGCTCATAGGCTCATGAGACATAATGTGGCATTTTGTTGGCACACTTTGCACTTAGCACGTCAGCATCGTCGCTAGACGCATAGTTCCCTTGCTCAGTTGTTCGCGCGCCAGTTCGCACTGCCCGATCGTGCGCCAGTTGGCGCTGCAGATGGTGCTGCAGTTGGTGCGGCGGTTGGCGCGGGGTGCGCGCGGTGCGCATGTGGCGCAGGTAGCGCAGGTAGCGTGGTGCGCGTGTGGCGCAGGTTGAGCGTGCGGTGCGCGTGTGGCGCAGGTAGCGCGGTGCGCGTGTGGCGCATGTGGCACAGGTAGCGCGGTGCGCGTGTGGCGCAGGTGCGCAGTTTGCGTTGTGCGCGTTTGGCGCGTATGGCACAAGTTGCGCATGTGGCGCGCGCTGTGCGCCAGTCGGCTCAGATCGTGTCTGTGCACGATTTGAGCGGTTACAGGACGTTCAGAACGGTTTTTTCCACATCCCGAACGTTTTACTAACTGGGCAACTACAGCGCGGGCATATATAAGGTTCTCTTCTCTCTCTCTGTACACAAGTGTTCAGAACACATTCCTTACGAATTCCACAGAGTTTGAGAGAGAAGAGAAGGAGAGCACCAGCGCCACTTAGCGCAAGAGTCCGTGCGCCATTCGACGTGTCAGAAGAGTGGAGTGTTCCAAAGTTCTCCATCGAACTTGCTGGTTCCTGGAAGCTGTTCATGTGAGACGAATCAAGTTTTGAGCGCCGGTGATCATTCACCCCAGCAGGCTGTTCTTCCATCCACTTCATCGCCTGTCATCCACTTCAATTCGTTCTGAACGAGAACAATTTTGATTTAATCAGAAACTATTAGTAAACTATCGTTGCTGCTAGCAATCCGATTTGTACCTTCTTTTAGAAGTACATTCGTTTGCTGTTGTTACGAAATCTTTTTAGATTTTCGTAATCCAGAATTCTCCAAGGATCTCTGTTGTGCATTTTCTTTGAAGTGTTGCGTCGAAACGTTTTTTTACAATCGTTTCATTTCTCATTTTTCCATCAAAAATTACACCCGGGACTAACAATCTCAAAGCTTGATTGCAAGATGGAAAACTTTCGTGCTTCGCTAATCAATCATAACTTCACAGAGTTAGAGCAATTTGATAGTGAACACTATCAAATCTGGAGAAGGAAGGTTAGCCTCAATATTCAATTCTCTGACGTTGATCATGTGCTTTTTGAGGAAAAACCTACTATTCCAGAAACTGGATCTGCAGCCGCAATTTCTGCTGCTACTAAGAACCAGTCCAAGTGGAGAAGGGACAATAGCATTTGTACGCTTATGATCCTAAATGCTATGAAAGACTCCATTGTAGAATCATATTCAAAGAAGATTATTGCCAGAGAGATTTGGGAGTCTGAAAAAACTATACGAAGATGATAAGAACCGAAGCAAGATATTTTTAGTTGAAAAATATCACAAGTGGTTCTTTGAAGATGAGAAGCCAATGATGCCGCAGGTGAAGGAGTTCCTGAAGCTGCGACAGAAGTTGGATGATGAGGCGATGCCCATCCCCGATAAGTTTGTTGTTGAAGGGATCGTCTCTAAGCTTCCCGCTAGGTGGAGCAAGTTCTATGCAAACATGCATAGGAAGAAGTTGGAGATCAGTCTGGAAGATCTCCTGCAGGAAGTCTATGTTGAGGATCAAATGATGGCTCAACTGAAAGTGGATGTACTGTCCAAACAATTGGCTAACGCCATTTTGGTTCACACCAAGGAACACAAGGGAAAGCATGCGACTTCCTACAACAAGAAGAAGGACCCTAACAATCTGAAAGTCAAGGGGACTTCCTTCAAGAATCAGAATGCAAAGTCTCAGATGCCTTGTTTCAAGTGTGGCAAGAAGGGCCACTTCAAGAGTGAATGCAAAGCGAAGACCAAGCAATCAGAGCAAGGTGAGCCTAGCAAGGTTTCTATGATCACTGACGTTGTTGCAATGATTGCGTATGTTATTGCTGTAGGGGCTGACTCTGACTGGTGGGTAGACACTGGTGCCACCTGCCATGTCTGCTCAAGCAAGGAGTGGTTCACCACCTACACGCCAACTTCTGAAGTTGTTATGGTGGCAAACCAGGCACAAGCTGAAGTGCTAGGGATCAGGATAGTGGTATTGAAGCTGACTTTTGGGAAGTCTCTGACGCTTCAGGATGTGAAGCATGTACCTGCTATCGCAAAGAACCTGATCTCGGGAGGCCTACTCTGTAATGCAGGCCTCAGGATGGACATCAATGTTGGTCAGATGGTGATGTCCATAAAAGGAACATACTCCGAAAAAGTTTTTTATACTGAAGGAATGTTTAAAATTCAGCTTGTAAATCAGTCCAAAGTTGTTAATGCAATCACTCATTCTACTTATACTCTTGAGTTGTGGCATAATAGGCTAGGACATGTTTATTGTAAATGAATAAACAGAATATCTAGTCTACGACTTATATCCAAATGTGGGGGTAAGGTAGAGAAATGTGAAGTTTGTGCTTAAATGAAGATCACAAGGAAACTCTTTCCTCGGGTTAATCGAAGCACAGATCTTCTGGAGTTGGTACACTCTGATATCTGTGACTTAAAACAATTCTCTACAAAAGCTGGGATGAAGTATTTTATAACCTTCATCGATGACTTCTCAAAGTACGCTTTCATCTACCTTCTGAAGGCTAAATACGAAGCATTCGAGAAGTTCAAAGAGTTCACGACCGAGATTAAGCGGCAGACTGGACAACAACTTAAGAGAATAAGAAGTGATCGAGGTGGAGAGTACCGGTCTCATGAATTCGCATCGTTCTTAAAGAACATGGAATTGTCAACGAAACCAACTCTCCTCAATCAAACGGAGTAGCAGAGAGGAAGAACAGAATGTTGACAAAAATGATTACCTCAAAGCTGTTGACTGCGGATCTTCCAAAGTGCTACTGGGGAGAAGCTGCATTGACGGCCACTTTTATTCTAAATAGAGTGCCTCATGCAATTTCAGACATTACTCCTCATGAACTCTGGTTTAAGGTCAGACCTAATTTGAATGTCATTCGATTGTAGGGATGTCTGGCATATGCGAAGCTTTCAGATCTGAAGATTCAGAAGCTTGTGACAAGGACTACAAAGACAATCTTTTTGGGTTATGCCGAGAAGAGTGATGTTCGGAGATTTTTTGATATTGAGTAAAATCAAATTATTGAATCTTGCGACGCAGAATGTTTTGAAGACAAATTTGTAAGGCACAAGTACATTTTTCTTGCAGACATTCCGGAGAACAATAAGGGTGCGCAGAAACTGAAGTTTTCAATGAGGATGTAGTCCAAGAAGATGATGTTGTTGAAACAACGGCGGAACCAGAACTCGCTAAGCCGTTAGCTAAGCGTGTGAGGAGGCCGAAGTGTTAGGGTTATATACTAAAAGCATCACTTTTATAGTAACCTTATTTCCTTAAATTTTGAATGAGAATCATATGGCAAATGTTTGTATATTGTATTTGTTGCATGTGTTAATATAAATGTCTGATATTCTATATTGTAGATAATATGGTGTGTGGTGTCACACAAAATATCATATTATCAGTTCCCTATGGAGTATATAAATAGTTCACAACCTAGATGGACTTGGACAATCTATTGGAAATGTTGTAGTGTAATCTGGTATTAGTCTATTTTGACTATAGGTTTACACTAGTACACTTTGTATGTATTAAACATGACCACTTGAGGTTGTTCTCTTTGTACTGACTATATAAGAGAACAAACACCTATGTTATTATGGATGCTTGTGCTCTTAATCCGGATATAATAACAGACATGTATATGCAGTGTGCATTACTTTGACTCATGAAAGAGTGAAATTCATTATGGATCAACAACCTCTATGAATTGGGTAATGACATTGTATGTATGATGGACTGTTGATTATAAATGGAATCCATGTCCCGATACATCGGGTTGATGATGTCCCCTTAAGGAGCTCATAAGGATTGTCATGTAAATCCTGCAGGTGGATTATATCCGACATGACAAATAAAGTTGAACGGTACTACTTAAGGATAAAAGATGTCGAATCAATATAGTTGTCAGTTACTTAATTTGATCGACGGACATACGATATCTTAACATGGGGAGCCAAACGAGCATATAATAAAAGGAGCCCACAAACATAATTTGGAATTAGGGAGGTAGTGCAACAATAACTCATTAGTGGACCGAACTATTGTTAATGGACCTGGATTGTGTGTTCGGACTGAACACAGGATATCCAGATCCGTTAGGAGGCCTAACCCTAATTTTTTCTCATGGTCCCTGCCGTAGCCTATATATATCCTCTATTCTCTGGCCGCCAGATTACTGATCAAAAATTCTGAAGCTTCCTCTAAATTCGTGATTCACGTAAGGAGAGAAAGAGAGGGCTGCCAAGGAGAAGAAAAGGTTGGGAGATCGTCGCCCACACGACGTCCAACTCGAGGAAGGAATACGTGCAGAAGATATTGGGGTCGTGCGCTCGAGATTGCCAGGAATTACTTGTCTTCTTTCTGCCGCAGGTATAATTCGTGAACCATAGTTTCCGCCTATGAAGGGTTAGAACACGTATTAAATCTGTTTAACTTTCTATCGATCAATACGCATACCAAAGTAAGGGTCCTGGGAATCTCCAGTTCCATCAATTGGTATCAGAGCCACTTTGGATCTGCGTATTGATTGATACGTCCATGTTGTCCAATAAAACCTGCGCTGTGTAATAGTCGGTAGATGTAGATCTGTTCTAACTTGATTTTGCAGGCATCTTAGATCCAACTGTTATGGTCCAATGTATGTTTTTGATTGTGTTGTTTAAACCACGGACATGTCGTGGATGTTGTTGTTGCTGTGGATGTAATTAAAATCACGAGGGTTGATCGTGCTTATTATTTGAATTATTCAATCTAGATTATGTGTGAACTCTTTCGGGAGGCATAGGATTGATATAATTTTAATTATTTTTGATCAATCATGATGGCGGTGGTGGCTGTTTCTGACGCCGGACGAGATGCTGGTTTTAAGCTGTCCAGAGGCAGACAGATGATTTTCGATGAAGGAATCGACAGCCAAAACCTTACAGCGCCAGATTTTGGATTCAGATAGTTGAGGACGGAGCAGGAAAGATGACCATAATAGTTGGATATTTTTCTCTTATTTGTTGTCATTTTGCTTTTTCTGATTATGCATGTTTATTATTGTGTGGGTGTTTTTTTTGAAAAACTAAGCCTATATTAATAATGGACAACATGGACATAATATCAACTAGTAGAAAAATCCTCATTGTTAAATAACTAAGTAGGAAAGAATATTTATTTAGTATAAATCTTATGGTCTCCATTACTGGTTTGTAGGTGATGTAATTATACTTGCGCGTTGGCTTTAGTGCCTTCCTCCATATCGGATGTGTATAATTATGGATCACCAGTACAATCTTCCTTAGGGATAATTGTAGAAAGTTACCTAGTATGTGTTCATTTCTCCATCTGAAGGAACTCATTACAAGGTAATGGACTTAGTATTAAGTAATGGTATACACTTAGATACAAATAATGGTATACTCCCCATCGGAGTCACTGCTATTATTTGTATGACCAGAGCAAGACCAACATATTAATTTATTTGTCACAAAGTTATATTAACATGATAGTAAAATTAATAAGAAAAACCTACTTGAACAAAGTTGAATTTGTATACGTCAACACTATCGTGGCATTCTAAATTCATGGTGTTCAAGATGTTGGTGAATTTCTTATTATTGTTTTGAGGGAATCAATATTTAATTAATTCAAAAAGTTTTTTTTGTCATACATAATTTTATTTATGTGATTCTCAGAATTTCAAAAATAGGTTCTTTCAGTTCACTTATGGTGATTCTTAAAGAAAACAAACTTACTAGACCTAATTATATTGACTGGAAACATAATTTGGACATTGTTCTGACTGCTGAGGAGTACAAATATATACTTGTTGAGGAATGTCCACCTAAGCCTGATGCTAACTCTGATGAAGAGGTCAAAAAGGCTTATAAGAAGTAGAAAAAGGCAGATGAGATGGCGCGGTGTTACATTCTTGCATCTATGTCAAATGTACTGCAACATCAGCATCAGGTCATGGCCACAGCTTATGACATGATGTATTACCTCAAGGAACTCTTCGGACATCAGAGTAGAGCAGCTAGGCAATTTGCTATGAAATGTTTGATGAATACAAAAATGGCTGAGGGTACACCATGAGAGGTGTTTGTATGGACTGTTTTTGTGGGGAAAAGAGGGCTGAAATGTGGGGTTTAAAGGGACATGTTGGGGCTGATTTTGAAATGCTTTGGTGGGGGTTTCATGGACTGTTTAGATGGCAAATTGGGGCTGTTTTAGTGGCAATGGGGACTGTCCAGATTTGGGAAAAATCTGTCCTCCCCCTCCTCTCTACTCTCTATACAACACACACTAAAGTCTAATCTACCACCACTCTCCATTTCCTCTCTCTCACTCTCTCTAACAAAACTCAACATTCCAACACACACACACATCCCAAACCATGCCATTCCTTGGCCGACCACTCATGCTCCCTTCCCCCACTCAACACAAGCCACACACAACACACAATATATACACCAATATATATAAGCCATATATATATATATATATATATATATATATATATATATATATATATATATATATATATAGAATGATATATATATATATATATCCATATATATATACATATAGAAAATATGAATATGTTACATTATGATACATGAAAAATACATTCTAAAAACATGAAAAATCTGGAATAAATGTAAGAACAACACAAAAATAATACACAAACAATATCCATGAGTCCAAATAGAGGGTTTTCCTATTAGGACACAATCCTACATTTTGGACACCTCTAAAAATATCCAAAAGGACACAAAATGGTCTCTAATGGAGACACAACCATGGGAATCAATCATATGGGTTTCCTAACCATTCTACATGAAATGGAAATTATTTTAGAGAAGGGTTTTTACCTATTTGGAGATGGAACAATGGTGGAGCTCTCAAAAATGGAAGGAACCCTTTGAAGAAGAAGAAGAAGAAGAAGAAGAAGTGGATGAGAACAAAAGAAGTAATTTTCTCTCTCCTACCCACCCCCTACATGTGTGGCCGGCCACTAGCTCCAATACCCTCTTTTTGACTAATTACAAGTTTGCCCTCCAATTGTTTTATTAGCTCCTTACAAGGTTGCTTAGGATTTGGGGGTTAAAAATGTAAATCTAATGTTCTAATTAGGTCTAACCTAATCCATGGAGTCATGATTAATCCCTCTAACTTTTGATGGTAATATTGTGGGCCATGGCTAGCTAGTGTGTGGGCCCGCTAAGGTCAAAACTACTCCGGGTCCCCGAAACAAGTCAAAACAAGTCGGAATGAGTTGAAATTCGAACCCGATTCAAATAATCCCAAAATAATACAAATAATAAATAAATAATTCCAAAATAATTTTTAAAGTGGAAAATTACCAAAATACTCCTGTTCATGAAAACTGGGGGTGACAAATCTATCCACCTTAACAAATTTCGTCCTCGAAATTAAAACCAAACAATAGTAAAATTTCAAATTCACAAGTCATGGCTAAAAATTTAAAATGATTAAAATCTCAAAAATCGAAGCAGGAATTAAATGACTAAATTTATAAAATTTAAAGTTACTCTCAAATATAAGTCTATCCACCTTAAAAGAATCATCCAAAAATTTAAAACAAGGCAAACATAGAAAATTCATGCAATTTGATAATCGTATGCGTCTGTCCAATAATCATGATACTCAGAACCTCCGTCATGCCAGTGAGAAAGGCTACGATAATCACAGAGTCCTCAACTACGGTACATACCTCTAGAATTATGGTATTTAAAATTTTCGCATTGCCGCTAGCTTGGCAGCGAAAACCTTAAATTCCCATACCCTAGGAATACGTCCATAGTCCGACTATATGTCCTCACTCTGCCTGCTAGCATGACCCTAGAGGATTCCAAAATCTTATAATCGAGGCAACCTAGTCCATACGACTTATCTCAGAAAATGTCACATCACAAGAACAAAATTTTATCCAACGAGCAAAGAACAGATAGAATCGAAGTTCAAGACAGTTTTTGAGGAAGCAAAGCGGAAATAAGATCGAAAGATTGGAACCTGCTATCTGCTCTGCTACTGCCTGAGTGGGCTCAACTGTCATGGCGAACGCACGCCCTTGCTGGCCTCCTCTAGCCTGCAGCACTCTATCCTGGCCCGCCTGTCTGGCTGCACGGGCAGCACAGTCCCTCATCTGGTGATCTGGAGCTCCACAGAACAGGCAAACTCCCAGCCTCAATCTACAGACCTCCCCGGTGTGTCCTATCTTCTTGCAGAAGGCACACTGGATGGCCTGCCTCTCGCCCTGTCCCTGGTGCTGCTGGGCACGCGCCGGTGCCTGCTGGAACTGCAACTGAGGCTGCTGCTGCTGAAACTGCCTCTGCTGGAAGTGTAGGCGCTTCGCTGGCCCTGCACTCAAACTAGCTCCAAGAGCGTCGCTGCTCCTCTTCGGCCTGAGGCCGAAATCTTCCTCTGAAATCTGAGCCTCCATAAGGATCTGCTCGAAGGTCGCGTCTCGTCGCCCAGATGTGCGAGTGCGCACTGCATGGTTGAGACCCCTCCTGAACTTCCGGGCCTTGCACCCCTCATCCTGAACCAAACTGGGTACAAACCTGCTCAAGCGGAAGAACTCCGCTGCGTACTCGTCCACCGACGAGTTCCCCTGCACCAAACTGGCAAACTGTCCCTCCAAAGCTGACACGACTACGTCCGGGTAGAACTTCTCCTTAAAGAGCTTCCTGAAGTCCTCCCAAGACAAACCTCTCACTGACGCACGCGGATCCGTGCGGTACCAAGTCAACGCTATATCGAAGAACTGGCTCGTTGCAGACGTTACCCACAGACCTCTCGGGACCTCTGCCAACTCCAGACTCCGCTGGACATCCTCTAGCCAGTCGTCCGCGTATAGGATACCCTCGGTACCCTTGAACTCCCGCGGGTTCATCTTTCTGAAGTGGAGGTGTGTACTGGGCCTCCCCTGACCCTGCTGCTGTGCTGGTGCTCCCTGAACTGTAGCCGGTGCACCTCTCTCTACTGCTGCCATAGCTAACGGATGTGAGTTCTCCATCGTCTGTCGCAGCACCTCTGCCTTACGATGCTGTGCCTCTGCCTGTGCTCTCTGCGTCTGCAGCATCTGCTGCAGAAGGGCCATCATCCCCTGAGCGTCTGTCGGTAGCTGAGGCGGCGGTAGAAGAATGTCAGGGATGACCATGGACGGTCTCGCTGCTGGAGGTAGAAGACCTCCTGAAACCGTCGCTGCCGCTCCCGCCTGAAGGGCAGGGACTGATGTGGCAGCTCCCTGAACTACAGCTCCCCCAGCTGAAGGTAGAAGACCTCCGGGAACTACTGCTGCTACTCCTGCCTGAAGGGCAGGGACTGAGGCTACTGCTCTCTCGACTGCTACTCCTGTAGCCGGAGGTGGAAGACCTCCCGGATCTGACCTCTCTGGAACTGTACTAGGCCCTGCCGCCTGAGAACGAGTCACCGTCATCCTGAAGATGAATTGAACCCAAGAGATCAATATGGCACAAGATAAGATATTATCAAAGGAGGACAATTGAATTCAAATGCAAGAAGAGTTGTCATGGTAATCAAAAGATCAGAAATTTCCAAAAATGTGATTGAGTAACTCCTACCATACCCTAGATCCTACATCCTAGACGCAGGTTCGTAATTAGTACTCTAAGTCGAGCACCATTACGAGATCGCACTATTTGCGACTCTTACCTGTATGGGCCACCACAAAAACGTGTCACGACCCGCACCCTGAAGAGGGGCACGAGCACGTGGTTACGTCCAGCCTACGCCGCAGAATCGGCGGTAGAACGCTGTATATAGGGTCTGTAAATACTACGACCAAAACAGATAAATGTACCTGTACAGTATATACACTCCGAATGGAGGTGACATAGCAATACAGTCTCAATCACATAATCAAAACTATGGTAGATAGCATGAAAAGAGATATGATAGATAAAACAGGAAACGAGTCCAAAATCCACAAGTCAGAGCTAAAACAACATCCAGAGTCTCAGATAATATAAGTATAAAGATACTACAAACTGAAATGTACTAGCTGGCTCGCAGGCCAGGCAAACCTATCTAAACTAGGCTACTCAGGGTGAGCAAAGTCCAGCGGCTCTACCAATAAGCCACGATCTAAATCTAGTCCATCAGACTCAACCCCATAGTAGGTCGGGCAGTCAGTCTCAGAGTCATCTGTAAAATTTATCAACAGTATCCTGTCAGGAAAATGAGCAAGTACAAACACCAACAACAGTTCCATATGAATTGAGAAATACTATAAGAGAGCAATAATGAAATACAAGACAAAAGATATAGGCGACTTGGGAACCATTTGAAAGCCGAGTTACAACCCTTGAACCAAACAAGGACCGGAGTTGTAACCCTTCTTTCAAACAGAACTTAGTCTCAAATCATGGTACAGTATAAAAGACAGGTAGAGCATGTGAGAAATGAATCATAGCATGGTGAAAGTACAGTAAGTAAAGATGAACTGGAAATATAAGATATGACAATAAATGTAAAAAGGTGATTTGAATTATTAGAGCGATATGTGATCGGCTAGGGAAGCAAGAGATGGTTATCCACTTGGCCCGACAATTCGTGGTGTACTCAACGGAGAGTCATGCCGTCCAACCTGGATAACTGGTAATGGGGTGTCTGCAACACCCTACGTGAGGTGAGGGTGACGCTAGCAAAATGTAGTTACAGGAAGGCTTTGATCACATAACCCCTAATAATTCCCCCATCTCCGAATAGTATACGGATTCGGACATAGCACGTCATGACGCGGGATTCCCTAAGAGGGGAGCAAGTCCTCTTCAGGAATCGGCGTCAATACAAGTACAAGAATCAAGACCAAGCAAGTACCAGTATCCCAAGAAATCCATGAATGACATCTCATGACCGGAATCCGATAATACTAGTCCGTGAACTATCGTGTCGAGAATCAAGTAAGACACTACAACTGAATCGGATATAGTAGATATCAAGACAATGAAAACTATCAGTGAATGTACTCGCCTATGATCCTGAGCTGATAGGGTGAGCAGACGCTCAGAGTGATCACAGACCTAAAATAAGATACTATGAGTCAAACAGGGCTTAATACTGAAAAAGGAAACTAATACAAGTCATGAATGCAAGTCTAAGTCAATACTAGGTCAATCTAGGTCAAACTGAGTCATACTAGGTCATACTAGTTCATACTAGGTCACTGGAAGTCAATCCAAGTCAAACTAGGTCGATCGGGATCAACGGTTGACTTACAGTTGACTTTTGGTTAAAAAGTCAACTCTGGTCAACTCTGGTCAACCCTAGGTCAAACTAATCTAATGTTGACCAACTGTTGACTTTCAGTCAACTGGTCAACTCTGGGTTGGTTTCGGTCAAATCGGGTCGCTTAAAGACTAAGTTTGACTCTCGGTTGACTTTTGTTGACTTTTGGTCAAAAAGGTCAACCGACGTCAAAACTAGTCTATGAGCACCATATTCGATCATTACCAACCACGGGAATCAAGTTCTAACCCTATCTTAGGCTTCTAACACCAATATCCTATTTTTAGGCAAAACTAGTATTTACCCTTCTAAGGTAAATCTCAATACCTTGCCCAAAACCAAGGAAACCCCGCAAATACCCATGGTACTAGCCTAGGCTCCTTAGGGTAGCTAGATATCAACCCATCTAAGATTTACCTACCAAGAAATTTGGGTATCCTAGGTATCTAGACCATGTTAGGATACGGGGTATTGATTTACCCTATTACCCTATTCTATATCATGAATTTTACCCTTTTCTCTACCACACTCATCTACACCACTCACTCTCATGACACACTCCTATATTTATCACTCTCATAGGTTTCCTATAGGTTTCCTATTGATTTACCTATAGGATATACTATAGGTTACTAGATACACTCACTAATGGCTCTCACACACACACCCACAACTCACAAACACTCACACACACAAGGCAAATATGTGGACAGGTTTTGAGGGACTTGGGGGACTGAATTTGGTGGGTTTATGGGCTGTTTTTGGACAGTGAATGACAGCCACATATGGCTTGAAACATGGTAGATACATGGGTATTCAAAGGGCTGTGGTTGGGGGTTTTTGTGGGCTGCAAAATAGGGAAAAGGTGGGCTGTTTTGGTGCAATAGGACAGCCATGTATTGGCTGAATGTAAGGGGTTAAACAGGGGTGAACAATGGGACTAAGGGCTGTCCATGAGAGGTGTTTGTATGGACTGTTTTTGTGGGGAAAAGAGGGCTGAAATGTGGGGTTTAAAGGGACATGTTGGGGCTGATTTTGAAGTGCTTTGGTGGGGGTTTCATGGACTGTTTAGATGGCAAATTGGGGCTGTTTTAGTGGCAATGACAGTCCCCTTCCCCTTTGGGGACTGTCCAGATTTGGGAAAAATCTGTCCTCCCCCTCCTCTCTACTCTCTATACAACACACACTAAAGTCTAATCTACCACCACTCTCCATTTCCTCTCTCTCACTCTCTCTAACAAAACTCAACATTCCAACACACACACACACATCCCAAACCATGCCATTCCTTGGCCGACCACTCATGCTCCCTTCCCCCACTCAACACAAGCCACACACAACACACAATATATACACCAATATATATAAGCCATATATATATATATATATATATATATATATATATATATATATTTTTTTTTTTTTTTTTTTTTTTTTTTTTTTTAATATGAATATGTTACATTATGATACATGGAAAATACATTCTAAAAACATGAAAAATCTGGAATAAATGTAAGAACAACACAAAAACAATACACAAACAATATCCATGAGTCCAAATAGAGGGTTTTCCTATTAGGACACAATCCTACATTTTGGACACCTCTAAAAATGTCCAAAAGGACACAAAATGGTCTCTAATGGAGACATAACCATGGGAATCAATCCTATGGATTTCCTAACCATTCTACATGAAATAAAAATTATTTTAGAGAAGAGTTTTTACCTATTTGGAGATGGAACAATGGTGGAGCTCTCAAAAAATGGAAGGAACCCTTTGGAGAAGAAGAAGAAGAAGTGGATGAGAACAAAAGAAGTGATTTTCTCTCTCCTACCCACCCCCTACATGTGTGGCCGGCCACTAGCTCCAATACCCCCTTTTTGACTAATTACAAGTTTGCCCTCCAATTGTTTTATTAGCTCCTTACAAGGTTGCTTAGGGTTTGGGGGTTAAAAATGTAAATCTAATATTCTAATTAGGTCTAACCTAATCCATGGAGTCATGATTAATCCCTCTAACTTTTGATGGTAATATTGTGGGCCATGGCTAGCTAGTGTGTGGGCCCGCTAAGGTCAAAACTACTCCGGGTCCCCGAAACAAGTCAAAACAAGTCGGAATGAGTTGAAATTCGAACCCGATTCAAATAACCCCAAAATAATACAAATAATAAATAAATAATTCCAAAATAATTTTTAAAGTGGAAAATTACCAAAATACCCCTGTTCATGAAAACTGGGGGTGACAGCACCTGGAACGCCCCAGCAGAATGGTGTAGCCGAAAGAAGGAATAGAACTCTTATGGAGATGGTTAGATCAATGATGAGTTATTCAGATTTACCAGATTCGTTTTAGGGATATGCCTTAGAGGCTGCAGCTTATATTTTGAACTTGGTTCCTTCTAAGTCAGTACCTCTTACTCCCACAGAGCTGTGGATTGGACGTAAGCCTAGTCTGAAACATGTTCGCATTTGGGGTAGTCCAGCACATGTGCTGAATGGGAAAGCAGATAAGTTGGAATCTCGTACAGAAGTACGCTTGTTTGTAGGCTATCCAAGAGGAACGAAAGGAGGTTTATTTTATAGTCCTAAGGATCAGAGGGTCATTGTTAGCACCAATGCCCGATTCTTAGAGAAAGACTATGTGATGAACTATAAACCCACAAGTAGAGTTGTTCTAGAAGAACTGAGAGGTGAGACACCAAGTACTTCAGTACCAACTGTACAAGAGGATGAACCACAAATAATTGCACAACGTGTCACAAATGTTACACCACAACCGATAGTGCCTCGTCGTAGTGGAAGGGTTGTGATACAACCTGATAGATATATGTTCTTGGGAGAGTCGTCAGACTTCGTCCCTGAGGAACAAGATTATGATCCATGTACCTACAATGAAGCACTCCAAGATAAAGATGCAGAGTCTTGACAAAAAACAATAATATCTGAAATAGAATCTATGGATTCTAATCAGGTCTGGGAGCTTGTAGAACCACCCGTTGGTGTAAAAGCCATTGGATGCAAGTGGGTCTATAAGAGAAAAAGAGGATCAGACGGTAAGGTTGAAACCTTTAAAGCTCGGCTTGTAGCAAAAGGTTTTACTCAAAGAGAGGGTATCGATTATGATGAAACATTTTTTTCAGTAGCCATGCTTAAGTCTATCCGGATTCTTTATCTATTGCAGCTCATCTCGATTATGAGATTTGGCAAATGGATGTCAAGACAGCTTTCCTTAATGGAAGTCTTGAGGAAGACATCTATATGAAGCAACCAGACGGGTTCATTGAAAAGGGCCAAGAGCATCTTGTTTGTAAGCTCAAGAAGTCTATTTATGGACTTAAGCAAGCTTCCAGATTTTGGAACATATGTTTTGATCAGGTGATAAAATCCTATGGATTTGATCAGTGTCAGGATGAATCATGTGTATATAGAAAGCGCGACGGAAACGTGGTGGTGTTCCTAGTACTTTATGTGGATGACATCTTGCTCATTGGAAACAATGTGAAGGTGTTATCTGATGTAAGGGTATGGTTATCCAAACAATTTGATATGAAGGACTTGGGAGAAGTAGGTCACATCCTTGGGATCAAAGTTCTACGAGATCGCAAGAAAAAGATGTTGGGCTTATCCCAAGCTTCCTATATCGATACTGTACTAGCTCGTTTTTAGTATGTAAAATTCTAAGAAAGGTTTCTTACCTTTTAGACATGGAATTGCTCTATCAAAGGAGCAGTGTCCGAGGACACCTAAAGAGATAGAGAACATGAAGGCAGTTTCTTATGCTTCAGCAGTAGGAAGCTTAATGTATGCAATGCTATGTATGAGACCAGACATCTACTTTGCCGTAGGCATGGTCAGCAGATATCAGTCTAACCCAGGACAAGAGCACTGGACTGCCGTAAAGCATATTTTTTAAGTACCTGAAAAGGACTAAAGAGTATAGATTAGTTTACCAGGCAGATAGTTTAGTTCCCTTGGGGTATACAGACTCAGATTTTCAGTCAGATAGAGATCCACGAAATCTACCTCAGGTTATGTGTTTACTTTGGAAGGTGGAGCCATTGTGTGGAGGAGTATCAAGCAAAAATGTATTGCTGATTCCACTATGGAAGCCGAGTATGTGGCAGCCTCTGAGGCAGCCAAAGAAGCGGTTTGACTCAGAAACTTTCTGTTGGATTTGGATGTGGTACCTAGTTTGCCTAAGTCTATTACACTTTATTATGATAATAATGGTGCAGTTGCAAACTCGAAGGAACCACGAGCCCATAAGACAGGTAAACACATTGAGCGCAAGTACCACCTGATACGAGATTTCGTAAAGAAAGAAAAAGTTGTTGTGATCAAGATATCATCAGCCGACAACCTAGCTGATCCCTTTACAAAGAGCTTACCAGCTAAGGCTTTTGATAGTCATGTTGAGGGAATGGGAGTCAGATGTGTAGCAGCATGACTTTAAGTATAGGTGGGAGATTGTTAGGGTTATATACTAAAAATATCACTTTTGTAGTAACCTTATTTCCTTAAATTTTGAATGATAATCATATGGGCAAATGTTTGCATATTATATTTGTTGCAAGTGTTAATACAAATGTCTGATATTATATATTGTAGATAATATGGTGTGTGGTGTCACACAGAAGATCATATTATCAGTTTCCTATGGAGTATATAAATAGTTCACAACCTAGATGGACTTGGACAATCTATTGGAAATATTGTAGTGTAATCTGGTATTAGTCTATCTTGACTATAGGTTTATACTAGTAAACTTTGTGTGTATTGAACAGGACTACTTGAGGTTGTTCTCTTTGTACTTACTACATAAGAGAACAAACACCTCTGTTATTATGGATGCTTGTGCTCTTAATCCAGATATAATAACAGACATGTATATGCAGTGTGCATTACTTTGACTCATGAAAGAGTGAGATTCATTATGGATTAACAACCTCTATGAATTAGGTAATGACATTGTATGTATGATGGACTGTTGATTATAAATGGAATCCATGTCCCGATACATCGGGTTGATGATGTCCCCTTAAGGAGCTCATAAGGATTGTCATGTAAACCTTGCAGGTGGATTATATCCGACATGACAAATAAAGTTGAGCGGTACTACTTAAGGATAAAAGATGTCGAATCAATATAGTTGTCAGTAACTTAATTTGATCGACGGACATACGATATCTTAACATGGGAAGCCAAACGAGCATATAATAAAAGGAGTCCACAAACATAATTTGGGATTAGGGAGGTAGTGCAACATTAGCTCATTAGTGAACCGAGCTATTGTTAATAGGCCTGGATTGTGTGTTCGGACTGAACACGGGATATTCATATCCGTTAGGAGCCTAACCCTAATTTTTCCTCATGGTCCCTGCCGTAGCCTATATATCCTCTATTATCTGGCCGCCAGATTACTGATCAAAAAAATTTGAAGCTTTCTCTAAATTCGTGATTCACGAGAGGGCTGCCAAGAAAAGAAAATGTTGGGAGATCGTTGCCCACACGACGTCCAACTCGAGGAAGGAATACGTGCAGAAGATCATGGGGTCGTCCGCTCGAGATTGCCAGGAATTACTTGTCTTCTTTCCGCCGCAGGTATAATTCGTGAATCCTAGTTTCTGCCTATGAAGGGTTAGAACACGTATTAAGAGGGCTGCCAAGAAAAGAAAATGTTGGGAGATCGTTGCCCACACGACGTCCAACTCGAGGAAGGAATACGTGCAGAAGATCATGGGATCGTCCGCTCGAGATTGCCAGGAATTACTTGTCTTCTTTCCGCCGCAGGTATAATTCGTAAATCCTAGTTTCCGCCTATGAAGGGTTAGAACACGTATTAAATCTGTTTAACTTTCTATCGATCAATACGCACACCAAAGTAAGGGTCCTGGGAATCCCCAGTTCCATCACGAAGGACTTCGGAAATGGCTTTGTTACCTATCATGTGGAAGCAGATCCGCTTACCTATGATGAGCCGATGAAGACCAGAGACACAATTTTCTGGAGGGAGGCGATAGACAATGAAATTGATTCCATTACCTCAAATAACACTTGGGTGTTGGTTGATCTTTCCGAAGGAGCAAAATATATCGGATGCAAATGGATCTTCAAGAAGAAGATGAAAGCATATGGAACTATTAACAACTTCAAGGCTATATTGGTAGCCAAGGGGTTTTCTCAGAAGCAGGGGATCGACTACTTTGACACGTATGCTCCAGTAGCCCGGATGACTACCATCAGAGTATTGATTGCTCTCGCAACAATACATAAGATAGTGATAGATCATATGGATATGAAAATGGCTTTCCTAAATTGCGAGCTGACCGAAGAGATTTACATACAACAGCCAGAGGGATTTGTCGTCAAAGGTATTGAAGACAAAGTCTACAAGTTGGTGAAATCCTTGTACGGTCTTAAACAAGCTCCCAAGATGTGGCATGAGAAATTTGACAAGGTTATAAGGTCAAATTGCTACAGGGTCAGCGAGACGGACAAGTATGTTTACACAAAGTTCGCTGATGGAAGAGGTGTAATCGTTTGTCTGTACGTGAACGACATGCTAATCCTAGGTACGGATATAGGCTGTGTCACGGAGACAAAGAAGTTCATCTCGAACAAGTTCAGTATGAAGAACTTAGGGGAAGCTGATGTGATCTTAGGGATCAAGATCATCCGGACAGACACTGGACTAGCGTTGTCACAGTCTCATTATATTGAGAAGATGATCACACGTTACGGGTATCAGGATCTTCCAGGGATCGATACGTCTTACAAGTGTGATCTGAAGCTGAAGCCTAATTCGAGGAAAAGCGTCGGACAGCTGGAGTACGCAAGCGTTATCCGGAGTTTGATGTATGCTACTACTGCCACATGACCAGACATAGCTTTTGCCGTGAGAATGCTTAGTCGTTTCACGAGTAACCCAGGCATTGAGCACTGTAAAGCTGTGAAACGAGTAATAAGATATTTCAAGAATACTCAGACATATGCACTGCACTACAACGAAGATCCGCTGGTAGTACAAGACTTCAGTGATGTCAGCTGGTGCTCAGAGTTGGAGAGCGAGAGGTCCACAGGTGGATTTATTTTCACAATGGACGGAGCTACTATATCGTGAAAGTCGAAGAAGTAGACTATACTCTCGCGGTCATCCATGAAATCTGAGTTCTTTGCATTTGATACCGCAGCGGAGGAAGCAGAATGGCTTCGGGAGCTCATGTATGATCTTCCAGTGGTAAGCAGAATGGTTTCGGGAACTCATGTATGATCTTCCAGTAGTTGGGACACAAATACCGGCAATACCGATATACTGCGACAACCAGGCGACTGCGGCGGTGGTATCAAATGACCACTTCAACGGAAAGAAGAGGACTGTGCTGTTAAAGCACATGACAGTACACGATCTCATCAAGAGAGGTATTATTGCAGTGATTGATGTTCAGAGTCAGGAGAACCTGGCAGATCCGTTCACCAAGGGCCTCAAGCGCTAGCTGGTCGATGACACAGCAAGAAAAATGGGCTTGAAGGCATTCTGATATTATGTTATTGTAATCCTACCATAAAGTTTTATGCTATTAGTTCACAGAGAAATCTACTAGGCATCTAGCTTTTGGTTCAATAGGTACTTGTCCTCTGTGGCATAGAGATGTTACGGACCTACAACCACTGTTATCTACTATTATTTTCTGTGAAAAACGGATCCTGTGAGAGGTTGGCTTAAACGTCTTAATGAGTTCTCAGGCAGAGTGAATGCCTGGTGTGCTTTACAGGAAGCACGGTAGCGCAGCACTACAAGGAGTGAAACTCCATGCTATAGTGGGGTGACTCCACCATGAGGTTCCCAAAAGGGGTAATGCCTCGGCTTTGCGAGCCAAGTCACAGCGGAGTAGCACCGCAAATAGGCAGGTAGCCTAATGTTGTATGATGAAATTAAAGAGGGGTAGTCAGCACTACAAAGGAGAGGTGTTTCTCATGTTATAGTGGTACGACACCATGATGAGGTACCCGAATAGGGGTAAAGCCTCGGCCTTGCAAGCCATGTCATTGCGGCATAACACCGCAAGGGAGTCTAAGGCTTCATGCTGGATAGTATGGCACTACAAAGAGGCTGTGACCTCATGCTACAGTAGTATGACACTACGATGAGGTTCTCAGTAGGGATAATGCCTCGACTTTAGGCCATGTCATAGCGACGTAGCACCGCAAGGGAAGTGCAAGGCTCCATGCCATGTCTCTTTAATAAAGAACTCACCTATAGTGTATGGACATAAATAGCAGGCCGTCTCTTGAGAGTAAACTTGTAGACGTCCAAAATTATATACTGAAACCAGGCTGGCACATGACCTTTAATGTGCAGCCAAAAGCACATGTAACTACATTATGTGAGTGGGAATAATTTCAGCTATGGTGCAGAATTCAAGGTTTAGTCAATTCTTGTATTATAGTCTGTTGTTTGACCCATGCGGAAAGATTCAAGTAGTAAGCGACATCTCTCCTAATGCATCATGGACAGTTACTGTAGGGAATAGTCAACTCCATATATCGAGATATGTGGGAGATTGTTTGAGCTTTTCCTTTGTAACATGTGAAGAGAGCTTGCTCTCAACACATGCCTAGTAAAGTTTAGTCCCACATTGGAAAAGCATCATGAGGTATCTCAATATATATACTTGGTATGTGTTGTTGAGATATGCACATGGGATGGTGACCCTAAGGAGGGAACCATGTGGGTGATTTTACTAGGAGGTAAGGTTAAGTCTCCATGGTAAAGCCTAAGCTTTTTGCTCTTGTAAATTAATTTCCATTGGAGCTAAGCTTCATAGGGGCTTAGCGACTCGGACTCGGGCTCATGGGCTCATGAGACGTAATGTGACATTTTATTGGCACACTTTGCACTTAGTATGTCAGCATCGTCGCTAGATGCATAGTACGCTTAAGTTGTGCGAGCCTCTTGCACAGCCGTTCGTGCGCCAGTTCGTGCTGTCCGATCGCGCGGCCAGATGGCACGTCAGTTGGCGCCTCCAGATGGTGCAGCAGTTGGCGCAGCGGTTGGCGCGGGGTGCGCGCAGTGCGCGTGTGGCGCAGGTGGCACAGGTAGCACAGCGCGCTTGTGGCGCAGGTAGCGCTGTGTGCATGTTACGCAGGTTGCGCGGTGCGCGTGTGGCGCAGGTAGCGCGGTGCGCGTATGGCGCAGGTGTGCAGTTTGCGCTGTGCGCGTTTGGTGCGTATGGCGCAAGTTGCGCAGGTGGCGCGCACTGTGCGCCAATTGGCTCAGATCGTATCTGTGCATGATTTGAGCGGTTACAGCACGTTCGGAGCGATTTTTTTTACGTTCCGAACGTTCTGCTAACTGGACAGTTACAGCGCGGACCTATATAAGGTTCTCTTCTCTCTCTTTGTACACAAGTGTTCAGAACACATTTCTTACGAATTCCACAGAGTTTGAGAGAGAAGAGAAGCAGAGCACTAGCGCCACTTAGCGCAGAAGTCCGTGCGCCATCCGACGAGTCAGAAGAGCGGAATGTTCCAAAGTTCTCCGTCGAACTTGCTAGTTTCTGGAAGCTGTACGTGTGGGGCGTATCGAGCTTTGAGCACCGGTAATCATTCACCCCAGCAGGCTGTTCTTCCATCTACTTCATCGCCTGTCATCCACTTCAACTCGTTCTGAACGAGAACAATTCTGATCTAATCAGAAACTGTTAGTGGACCATCGCTGCTGCTGGCAATTCGATTTGTACCGTCTTTTTAGAAGTATTACATTCGTTTGCTGTTGGTACAAAATCTTTTTAGATTTTCGTAACCCATAATCCTCCAAGGATCTCTGTTGTTCACATTCTTTGAAGTGTTGCGTTCGAAGCGTTGTTTTTACAATCGTTTCATTTCTCGGTTTTCTATCGAAAATTACGCCCCGGGACTAACAATAATTGGTTCGACGGGTTTTCTTCTCAAGGTGGAGTTAGAAGCATATGCAACTACATGGATTGACTTCAAGTGGATTTGACGCGTCCAAGGTGGAACAAGACGTTGTGGTTGGCACACAATTGTGGTATATATGAACATGTCTGTTTGGTTCTGTGGTCGAACGTATCGAGATGACAGTGTGTGCTCGGCTGGCGGCCGGAACGAGCAAAAAGTAGCAAATGTGCTAAGGTTCTTTGGTTGGCGGGAACGAGCAATGGTAGCAGGAGTGCTAAGGTTGTTCAGCTAGCGAAAACGAGCTGAGGTGGAGATTGTTGGATCGTATCTCATTTCCGGTTGAGCCCTCAAAAAGGGATGATAAGGGAGTTGGTAATTTAGTCCCACATTGGGTAGGAGATGGGATCATGAGGTATAGATAAATGGATTGGTTCAGACCTTACATGAGAATTCTCTTTTAAGGCATATGGACTCAGTCCAATATCGTACCTCTTGGGCCAACTCCGGTTCAGGTCACACCGCGTTCCCAGCATCATTCTTATCCAGAATCTTGAATTTGAAAAGCTATTAAAACATCTGCATCTTTCCATTTTGAAAGTGCATCCGTTTATTGGTTTTCACTAAAGGCGTCTCCCTTCGCCTCGCCTTAAGAACCTTTGTTCTTTGTCTATATATGGATCTGCATACTACAAAAGTGTAATCTCATATTCATTAGATTGTTTTGCTCTCTCAGTCTAAAAGTTTTTTTTTTCTGAGACTAGGTCTAAGGCAACCAATTGCAAAATAATCTTCGATATTTAACCCAAATAATCTTTTAGATAGCAAACTTTTTTTTAATATAAAAAACCATTTTATATATATGCATGTTTTGGTAGACTGCTTGAATGGACTTATTAGATAATAAGTGCATGAATGAATGGATTAAAGATTTTCCCTAGTAGATGCTTACAAGAATTTGATTTGGAATTGTGTTCAGGTTATGATGTCCTGAGGGAAAAAACATACATACAAAGACTACTACATTTAAGCTTTAGTGTTATTTGCACAATTATAGTTATATTCATGATGTAAATTCTAGTGTGTAAGGTGCATGTTAACATGTGTACCAAAATACATTCTATTCTAATACAGAGTTATACATTGATTAATATAAGATAGTGCATACAATGAGAAAGAGAGGTCCACAGTGGAAGTGACCATCATCATCTAGGATAGGGTTATACACAAGTAATGTTAAAAAGTTATCGTCATCATCTGTGGAGCATGTTTTTAAGTCGAGAAGCTCCACAGACAAAATTATGAAGCTGCATGTGGAGCATGGCTTGAGTTTGAGAACTCCACAGTAGAAGTGTCCAAAACTTATGACTGGCTGTGAACACACTAACCTTCTATGTGTGATGCCCTATTCTTTGCAATGGCATCAATGAGAAAAGAGGGCCTTCCCATGGAGCCAACAAGGACTGTTGGCGATTAAATAAAGCTAAGTTCTTGGTTTCCTCCAAGTTCCTAGACTAGGGAAGAGTTTAGAAGAGTTAAGATGGTAGCATTGTGTAGCCACTCCACACCTAGGGCAATAATTAAAGCCTTATGGAACTCTGTTACTGTAACTTAGAGGTATGATCTGTAACTTAGAGGTATGAGTTTACGGACTCCTGGATCAGTTTGATGCTATTTATCCTTGAAGGTTTGGCTTTATCTCCTAGAGACAATGTTAGAAAGATACAAGAAAATGAATAGAATGCTATAGCTTTTTATCCTTGGGCAATTTAATTGTTTGATTTTTGCAACTAGTCCTTTTCTTTTATTGCTTGATGCTTTTTTTTTCTCCCAGTTTTCTTCTCTTTTATCTTCTCTTTTAAAGGAGGAGAACCAGTTGGAGGGCCCATATTTTTTATCCTTTTCTTCACATCTATTGCACGAATGCGGAAAAGGACACAATATAGATACAGGATACATATATTTCCAACAAGGTACATATGTAATCCCCTATGTTGCACCAATATGGACACGGATATGGGCATGGACACGTTATAGATAATGGCGCCATTTTCATGGACATTTTCCCATGTCCATGCAACATAGCTTCAGATTGAGGAATTTCTTCACATTATAGCCATTTTATATGACCTGATTGATGGTGAGTCGGAAAATTAGCTAATGTCTATAATCTCTTGTATAATTCTTAGTAATCATGCCTTGAGATGGATATGGTGTTTCAGATAACCTTTTTATGGGGAAAAGTCAACATCCTTGCTTGTGTAGGCAGGCCAGCAATGTGTATCCAATGTTTTCTGACATAGTGACATGTTGATATGGCTTTCCTTTTCGATGTAGTTTGGTTTTTCTACATTCTCTATGCGATACTGTATTTACTCTTAGGCTGATGGACCAGACTGATTTTGCTTTCTGTGTGTAGAAAATATTAGTAAGCTACTCTAACATGTTATCCCTAGATCCAAAATGCAGAAGTAATTCATAGTAATTATACTGTTACTCTTACAGGAGTCAAAATTATGTTGTTTCCATGAAGGCATTGGAGTATGCGAACAGCTATTGGGTATCCCTATCCCATTATCATATACTCGCTTGACTTCCAGGTTTCTAGTCCTATGGCATCTTACACTTCCTGTGATACTTTGGGATGATTGCAACTGGATTGTTGTTCCAGCAACCTTTATCAGTGCAGCCTCTTTGTTCTGCATCGAAGAAGTAAGTTTCATCTTTTTGTAGCTGTTAAATAATTCACTTATAGAAATAATGATGCTTTCTCTGTTTCAAATTAACGTATGGTAATCTGTATTTTTTTTTTCCATTTGATGTGTTCGTTTGGCAAATTGAAACTATCTGGAAATTAGTAAGTAATAGAATTAGGGATTCTGGTATCAGTGTTTCTTGAAGTGGTTGGGAACCCTGAAACTTCAGTCATCTATTTCAATTTAAGTTGAATTTGTTATCTCCCAAGAGCATAATCGACAACAAGAACAACTAAAACAACAACAAAACCTTTCTCTCCAAACAGCATGCATGTCAGAAAACAATATACTTCAGGTGTTTGGTAAGCTGAAATTTCTAAATTCCCGGAAAGCTGGGGGTAGGAAAATAAATGACATGTTATTTCATGTTATAAAACCTTTTACCTGGGCAATTAAAATTCTCGAGCATGTAATCTTCCCACCTATGCATGCCTGAGAATTTTAAGTGCCCAGGTAAAAGATTTCATAACATGAAACAAAAAGGTCCGGAAACATTCAGTATTTTTAATTCCCATGGTAATGTAATTGTGGGTAAAATTTGAAGATATATTTAATTTTGAGATTGCTCAAACTAGCCCCTATCTCTACCCGACCAAACCCGTACCCAACCCTACCCGGACCTGAACCAACCTGACCTGAACAGAATCATAACCTAACCCTGCTTAACCTGACCCGGTTCAAAATGACTCAACCAAACCCCAACCTGAACTCAATCCAAACACGACTCAAATGCAAATCCTAACTCGCACTAGACTCGGACCATGTGCTGACACATGATATAATATATTATACCATAATAATATTATATATTATACCATAATAATACCGATATCAGGCCCGGCCCTGAACCAGTGCAACTGGTGCGACCGAACAGGGCCCTCTAAATGTAGAGGACCCATATTTTTTAAAATTTAAGCTGAAATATTTATGTCTACATGCGTTAATCTTATAAATTACTTGGTAGTATGTACTGGACAATGTTGAGTCTTAGCTCAGCTGGTAGAGTAGAATAGTTTGTTGGTTGGTTCTATTTTGTAGATTCCAGTTCGAATCCCTTCTACGTTGTTGTTGGTTTTGTAGGTTTTTCATTGTAGTATAAGTTTTTTCATTGTAGTTCCTCTACTTTTTTTTTCTTTCCATTTTTTTAAAAATTTTGTCTAAAAGTTGATTATGAAAGAAGCACTATTTTAGTGTACAATAAAATATGTTACTAAATCTAGTACTTTTGTTTTAATAGTTAATTATTGATATGGTTACTTCATATGTTTGCACTTTAGTCTTCCTTTTTGTAAATGACTAATAATAAACTTAAAAAAGCCACGCATTAGTACGAGAATAAAATATTATTAAATATTAATAATTTTTTAATTATTAATTATTGGTATCATTACTTAGACTTGTGTGTTCACTACATTCATTCGTTCTTTATATATTTTTTATGAATGATTTTGTACGAACTTTTTTATGTAACATTTTTTATACATTAAGATTATTATTTTTATGGATTATTATTTTTAAAAGGATTAGCTTTGTTATATATTGAGAATGGTTTTCTTGATAAACTTGATATTCAAAACCTAATCAATGATTATGCGTCTAAAAATCAAGGAGGACAATATTCAGGTAATGGTTCTTTTATTGTTGTTCTTCATTATTCAGCTAATTAATGCGTGGTTCATTCATTTTAATGGTACGTACATTTTAATTATATACTGGTTTTGTTTGATATTTTGTTTCTACCGAGATCTGCATTCTTTGTTCCCATCTATTATATTTTGATTTTGCTGATGTACCTATTTATGTTTTCATGTTTGCACGTATATAATTGCTAAAAGGTGTTGGTGACTTTGGAGACGTCAGAGAGATAGATAGAGATTTTAAGAGCATTAATTTTCTAATATTTAGACTTCGATCAATACAATTCTCACCATATATGAAAGTTACCTTATTATTATTTTTTTACTATATACATGCGTCATTTGTCTTTAAAAAAATAAATTAAACTTTGCATCATTAATATATGACATCGGCAAATTTTTTTTATAAAAAAATAACGTTTACATAAAATAGGGCCTTATTTTTTTATTTCTGAACAAGGCCCTCTAAATCTCTGGACCGGCCCTGACCGATATCCATGAATTTTATACCTGGGAATAAAATTCTAACATTATGAAATTCCTGATAATATTGTAATCCACGTATGAAAGACATTAGCGTCAATACTCGTGATTATTTATGGATTCCTTAATATTATTCATTATGAGTACTCTAGTTTTCCTGCCTCTTTTTCCCACTTTTTTCCCAATAGCCTTTATTTTATGATTTATTTATATATTCCAGCCTTACAACATTTAACAGGCATGCACCTTGGATCACGACCATACTCATCCAGCTATTTGGGTCGACTTCATAAATCCTTCTTCACCAATCAACTAGGTCTCATGGACACACATACAGATTCGGATATGGATGCTATACGGATTTGGGATATATGACAGTTTAGAAAATTTTAGGATATAGATACGACATGAATACAGTTATATTTACACATAAAAATATACTTATATACATATTCTGTACATTAGATCTTAATAATATCTAATTATATATACATATGCATGTTTTGGGTAGTAACTAAATTCCAAAAAGTTCAATAAATGATTCAATGTAAAGAAATGTTTCCTTCTCATATCTCGATTACGTTTGGCACAATGAGGTATATGCCAAACCCAAACATGGCAAGTCATATCTGACAGGAGTGTCAAAGAAGTATTATGTCCAATATGGCATGGATACGGGCACTGCTACATTCCTCCACCCTAATTTGATGTCGAAAATTGATTTAGGTGAAAGAAAAAAAAAACATTTGGGTGTAGCTTAGAAAATATTGGAACATGAAGCCAAGATCAAATAGTGCCAGTATCTGTGTTGCTGTGCCCTTATTTGTTGTATCCTTTCGTGTTGTATTCTTGACCGTGCAACATAGACCACTGCATATTAAACAGTTCAGCTAACCTTTACTCTGCAACTTGAGTAGTTGTTGGTCATGGATCACGTGACATGGGAATAACCTGAAGAAATGTTCCGGCTACTAAAAAGTTCAATAGAATGGTTCTTTATTATGTGATTTGGGGAATACCTTCACAACCAACTTTTTATGTACATCCTTGCAATGTTTTGTACTTCCACTTCCTTTTTCAGTGCCAATTATTTGGCGACGCATATTTACATTCTCCCATGTTCATTTCATCGTTCTTCATTAGAATAGCTCTCGATCTCTCTTTATGCTCATGATAGATAGCCTCGTATGTTTGTTCAGGTTGGTGTTCTCATTGAGGAACCATTCCCTATGCTTTCACTTGATGAGCTCTGCGAACAGCTCCACAATAACATTCGAGAGGCCATGCTGATAGAAGAGTCGGTTCGCCTGCAGATTGCTGCCAAGATGAAGGGCCAGGCCGATGAGCACGCTGTCAACGGCTGGCCTAATTCTTGAGATCAATCAAGAGAAATGACAACAGAAGCTTCCTTGGACCTTCCAGAAAAAAAATCAGTAGAAAACAGAGTAGGTATCTTAGAGTAGTTCATAACCCCTCCAGTATGTGGGGTGCTACTGCAACTGCCTCAGGTTGGAGCTTTCTGAACAAGTTGTTGGATTGGCATCCGAAGATGAAAAGATGGCTTGACATGAAATGGCACTGAGAATCGCATAAATGACAAGAGTTGACTAGTGTTAGCACAAAATTCGTATAGGTAATTGGCATGTATTATTTCTGAGGGGCAAATGGTATTACTGTAGGAAATAATAATCCTTGTTTTCATTGATGGGGGCTAGTTATAATATATATAGTGTCTACACTATTGGGCTTATGGGCCAGATTTACATTGGTTACAATATATAATCTAACACCCCCCCTCAAGTTGGAGCATGCAAGTCACAAATGTCCAACTTGGGAAGTAAAGAATCAAACACATGCTTTCCAAGGGGCTTGGTAAAGATGTCAGCCAGTTGAGAAGAAGTAGGAACATGCGAGGCTATTACGGTGCCATCTCTAATAGCATCGCGAACAAAATGCAAATCCACCTCAATATGCTTACTGCGCTCATGAAATACCGGGTTCTGAGCCAGGTGCAAGGCTGACTGACTGTCACAATACATCGACATAGCAGACTCCTGGCGAACGTCCAAACACACCAATAACTCCTTCAACCATTTTAACTCACAAACAAGCGCAGCAAGAGATCGATATTCAGCTTCAGCGGAAGATCGAAAAACA
The DNA here is from genome assembly GCA_029216955.1 of Iris pallida. NCBI lineage: Eukaryota > Viridiplantae > Streptophyta > Magnoliopsida > Asparagales > Iridaceae > Iris > Iris pallida. Next base: position 23,855,677 of record JANAVB010009198.1, on the reverse strand, counting down.
GTCGGTTGCTTCTTGGTCTTCCAAGAAATAGGAGACCCCCCCCCAGAAACACCAACCAGCCTGTAATAGAGCGGCGAGTCAAGGGGCAACTGGCCCAGTCGGAATCACACCAACCAGAAAGACGGAGATCACAATCAGCTTTCAAAAGAATACCCTGTCCCGGTGCATGTTTGAGATATCTGACAACTCTCAAAGCAGCATGCCAATGATCTTGTCTAGGCTCCTGTAAGAATTGAGACAAGATATGCACATCATAGGCTAAGTCAGGGCGAGTAAATGATAGATAAATCAACCTCCCAACTAGCCTCCGATAAGTCTTTGCATCCGTCATCTTTGGACTAGTCGATTCTGCCAGCTTGTGATTGGGCTCCATGGAAAAGTCAGCAGGTCGAGACCCCATTAAGCCGCATTCTGAAATGATGTCCAAAGCATACTTCCTTTGACACAAGGAAATTCCTTCTGCACTCCGAGCCACCTCTATGCCAAGAAAGTACTTCAACACACCAAGGTCCTTCATGTGAAAGCAAGAACTAAGGTACTTTTTGAAAGTATCTAAAGCACCTGAGTCATTACCAGACACAATCATATCATCCACATAGATCAAAACATGCAACTCTACCTTCCCTTTAAAAAGAGAGAAAAGGGAATAATCGGAATGAGATTGAATAAATCCATAGGATATCAGAAAAGCAGCAAGCTTAGCAAACCAACAACGTGGTGCCTGTTTCAATCCATATAGAGACTTACGCAGGCGACACACTTTGTTGGGTTCACTATGCGAAAAACCTGGCGGCAACTTCATATACACTTCTTCTGTCAGATCTCCATGAAGAAAAGCATTGTGCACATCCATCTGGTGCAAAGTCCAGCCTCTCACAGCTGCAACATCTAAGAACGCCCTAACTGTAGGCATCTTAGCAACCGGGGCAAATGTCTCTGAATAGTCGATCCCCTCAACCTGATGATTACCGAACACAACCAGCCGTGCCTTTAAGCGGTCAACACTGCCGTCGGAGTTGTACTTTATTTTGTACACCCATCTACTTCCCAATGCTTTCTTTCCAGAAGGCAAATCGACAAGACTCCATGTCCCATTATCTTCCAGAGCCTGTATTTCAGTTTGCATAGTCGCACGCCAGCCTGAATCTCGCGAGGCCTGGCGATATGAAGTAGGCTCAACGCCTGCAGTGATAGCTGTAAGAAAATCGCTGTGTCCAGCAGTAAATATGTCATAATTTAGAAATTGTGTTAGAGGATACGAAGTACCTGAGGAAGTGACGGGAACAGATGAACTGTGGTGAAGGGAGGACTTTTACTTCGAACATCATTCGTCACAAAATCCTGTAATCGCACTGGCTGTGATTTCTTTCTCATTTCTCTTCCCAATACTACCTCGTCGGGCACTTCTGGCAACACTGTATCCCCTGTATCATCAGTAGTATTCCCATCACCCCCAGCGGACTCTCTTGTCAATACTTCTGCAGCTACCTGTGCCTTCTCGTCATTCGGTGCCAAGCCGCCAGCAACCACTCCGCCCTCAGCAACCGTAGCCGGCACCATCCCAAAAGCCTCTATATCGTCTCCCGGCACCTCAACAGATGTATGACGTGTCGCAGAAGACATCTCACTAGCAGAGCCACACCCAAGAAATTCTTTTTCATAAAAAGTAACATCGCGGGACACAAAAAATTTACTAGTCTCCAAATCATACAGTTTCCATCCCTTTTTATCGAGTGGATACCCAATAAAGATATATTTTCTACTCCTGCTAGAAAATTTATCATGTCGGGATTTTAAATCATACGCATAGCACAGACACCCAAAAATACGTAGATGATCATACGAAGGAGCCGAACCATATAAAATTTTATAAGGAGACTTAAAATGCAAGATACTAGAAGGTGTTCTATTTATCAAACAACATGCACCAGAACACATTCCCCCCAAAAATCTACGGAAAGAGAACCCTAAAATCTCAATGCCCTGGCTACATTTAAAATATGTCGATGTTTTCTTTCCACCCTTCCATTCTGTTGAGGTGTCCCAACACAGGATGTTTGGAACAATATACCTTGAGATAAAAAATAATCTCGTAAACAATTAAATTCAGTGCCATTGTCACTCCGCACACGACGTATATCGGCCCCAAACTGACGCTTCACCATAGCAATGAATTTAAGAAACATAGAATAAACAGCACACTTATCTGTCAATAAAATAACCCAAACAGCTCTAGAAAAATCATTCACCAAAGTCAAAAAATATCGCGCCCCATTAGATGACAGAACACGATATGTCCCCACAAATCACAGTGTATAAGTTCAAAGCATCTCAAAGCACGACTACTACTATCAGGAAAGTCATCACGAGTCTGCTTAGCTTGATGACAATATCACAAGCCTTATGAAAAAACACACTACTACCAGGGAAAAATGGTAAAGTTTGCATTACTTTATCTGAAGGATGCCCCAGTCTACTATGCCAAACCGCGGAATCACTCTCTTTGTATGCCAGGATCACCGAAGCCAAAGAAGCTGGAACCTCCCCCAAGAAGTAAAGTCTACCCCTTTGTTCACCTACTCCAATCACCATCCTCGTACTTCGGTCCTGAACAAAACACAAATCATGAGTAAATAACATATCACAATTTCTGGCACCAATCAATTGGGAGACAGAGATCAAATTGCAAGTCAATGTCGGAACATAAAGAACATCCGTCAACACCAATGAAGCAGTTGTGAGCCCCTGTTTTTCAAAATCTATTTAATTAGTGTTAATTAACTGTTAATGTCATTTTTAGTCTTAAAATATTTATTATGATTTTTAGGAAATTTTCTAGAATTTTTAAATAATTTTTTTAATGAGTTTTAAATACAAAAATACCATTTTGCAATTTCCTAAAATGTTTTAATTAAGTTTTGCAATTAATTAGAATTGTTTTTATATCAATTTGTAATTTTTAAATTGTTTTAATGTGGTTTTGTAATTTTTACAATTGTTTAGATATCGGTTTACAAATTCTTATTTGTTTTATGCAAATTTTATTTGCATTTATTACTGCGGGAACCTATTATGTAATTTCCTAATTCTGGGGGACCTAAGTGTAAACCTACAGCCCCCCCCCCCCCCCCGACCAGTCACTCTCTCTCTCATCCCTCACCTACCCCGACTGCCCCGGCTGTCCGACCGACTCAACCGCCCTGCCCCCGACCAACCGACCTCCCTTCCCTATAAAACAAACCCTAGACTCAGCCCTAACCCTAGAACGACCCCACGACCACCATCGACGCCCCCACAGCCCATCTCCTCCCCCATTTTCCTTTCCCGTAACCCTAACTCCGGCGACCCCCGTTCAACCACCACCGCTCGACGTCATCGTTCCCAACCACCACCATCAGGACCGCCTCGTCGAGCCGCGTCCAGCGCCACCACTCCGCCGCGACCACATCGCCTCAGCCGCCGTCGAGCACTCTCGAATCCCCCCTGTGAAGTCGGACACGAAGGTAGCAGTTACGAGACTGTGTCGTACGTGTCTCGTACACGTATATATGGTTCGCCGTGTCCTGGCGAACATTTTTGTGTAACTGGACACGAGAGAATCGAACCGTGCGTGTCGTGCTAGGCGTAGACACGTAGATACCTGTGTCCTGAACTGTCTGGACACAGGACGACATTTATATTTTTTTTTATATATATATATCAGCCTAATCAGAAATAACATAAACCCTAATCCTATCTCTAACAAAGCGGGCCGCTGGCCCACTGGCCAGCGCGTAAACAATAAACCCCCCCCCCCCCCCCGCTCTGTTAGCCTGGGTTCGAGCCCAACCTTTGCTGTTTCTTTTTCTTTTTCTATTTTCTTTTCCTTTTTCTTTTTTTATATATATATATATTTATATATATATGTATATACATATATTTGTATGTATATATGTATTATTCTATATACTATGTTTATATATATATATATATGTATATATATATATATTTGCTGTTTTTATATATATATATTTATACTTCATTATTTTATATATATATGTATTATGTATACATATATATTTATGTATATATATTTTCTTGTGTATATATATTATTATATATATATACTATTATAAGTATATGTATACATTAATTTTGTATATATATATATATATATATATATATATATATATATATATATATATATATATATATATATATATATTATATAGATAAGTATTTTCTTATATGTATGTATATATACATATATTTGTATATATATAATATAGTTAAGCATTTTCCTATATATATATAAATATCCCTATATTTATATATATATATATTATTTCCTATACGTATTTTACTTAGCTTAGTGTAAAATATTTATATAAAATAATGTTCATACTTTTATAGTTACTATGTAAAAACTTTACCTTATTAAAATATTAATATTTATTTTGCATTTCTACCACTTAGTATTTTCTGTATATTTAAATTACTGCAACCATTTGATGTCCAAGCCTAGCATGGGTATTTGGACTCAAATGTGTTTTCACACATTCAAGACCTGTACAAGTCATATTGGACTTGATTCATGGCCTTGGGTCCTGTATTTGAACTTTGGTTCAAATTATATACATGGACAAAATACGCAGATAATTAATTATTGTGTGCAATGCTGTTTTTGATTTTCTAAAAATACTTAAAGTATTGCTAAAATTATGGAAAAATAGTTTTTAGATACTTTGTTAAGTTAGCTAATTTAGTATAATTTTTGTAGTATTTAATTTACTGTTTTGCCCCTAGTTTGGCATATGAAACCAAAACTCACTTTCTGTATACTTAGGAAAACTGATTTTTATAAAATATTTGTACTGGTTAATAAATTCCAGAAAAATTATAATTAATTTCTATAGTTAGTAAGGATCGTTTTGGTACTTTGTTTTATGCAAAACTAGACTTTTTGTCTATCTCTAAAATTGTTAGAACACAATGATCTTTTGATTTATTTATTGATTAATTACGACTTGTAGCTTTTTATGTTATTTACAGTTTTAGTCGTGTTGAACCCCATCCCTCACTAGTGTAAAGACCCTAGAAAGTTAGTTAACATAGTGTGTCACCCTACATTGGTCTCCTATGCCAAGTCATCATTTTGGCTAGGTGCCCAGTCACAAGTCGTGTCGCACCAGTTAGTGTCTTAGTGTTTTAGCTTAGTGTAAAGCTAAGTTTATTGTATTTATTGCTACAGTGACGAGTTACCGGACATCTATAGCATATTTATCGCAGCTTGTTTTGCTTTGCTAGAGGCAAGTACTTTCTACAAACTTTACATATTGTCACATAAATGAACTGTAAAACCCACCATGTTAAATGCTGATCCTTGGGGTAGCAAGATAAAACATCACATGTTGTACTTTCCATTACTACCATGCTTAGACAGTTCCTTTGTATCTCTCACATGATTAGAGTATGGGTTATGGGAAAACTGATAGTATTGTACGTGATCATGCCCCCCCTATATAGTACCGAGCAAAGTTTCATTTTATATGTTACAGCGCCGTAGGCCTTACTTACCAAGGCGGATTTGTGCGTATGTACATCTCTCGCCCTATCACTTGTACGGAAGTACATTTTATTATGTGCCACAGCACATTGTATACCTATTGACCGATCACGTACCTGCTACAGTTTTAAACATTACATATACATCTGTCTTTATGACATATGTATCCTTGCCATGATAGATTGTGTGATGCCATGTTTCCAGTTATTTCTTCTATGTTCATTGCCATGTTTCATATGCTAGTTTGCTAGAAAACAGTACTTGCTCCCGTCCTGACAGGATAACGTTGTAGGTATACTTACTGAGGAGGAGTTACTCTGCGACTCATACTATGGAGTTACTGCCGAGGACCCGGCTCTGCTTTACGAGGATGTTCCTGCGGGAAGACTCGTCTAGTTTGCTTAGCTACTTGGGATACTTAGTGTAGTCATGTATTAGACTCTATCATTTTGTAACTGGACATGTATCCAGTTTTACATTTCAGTTTACTTGTACTTGGATATTTCACTATATACGACGACTTTTGTGTTTGGAGCATTATGATTCTTCTTCACTTATAGAACTGTTAGCACATTTAGTCTTGTCTTGTTATCTCTAGAACAGCTTACTGCGCTTTATCTTAAGCGTAGGCTGGACATGGCTCGGCCCGGCCCAACAATTTGGGTAACGGGTCGTGACAGCAGTCAAAAATACTTTGCCTCTCAGAACAACCTCAATAGTGCTCCCATCAGGCAAAATCACAGGACAGACAGGGCCCTCAAAGCAATCAACTAAACAGTCACGAGAGCCTGTCGCATGAAGAGTAGCCCCAGTATCGAATATCCAAGTGACAGAAGAATTCTTACCCATCAGACGATCAGAGTTTGAAGAAACAGGTTTGGAAGGATTGTCGTTACCCAGCAAGCTCATCAGTTTCTGCCATTGTTCACCTGAGCGTGGTGAAGGATACCCTCCATGCATCATATCAGCCGAACTTCCAGCAAGACCAGCAGGGACACCATGACCAGCAGCGACGACATGATGAACAACCCATGCGCCACCAGTACCGCGTCCCCCATCACGTCTCTGCTGTGGTGCCGGACCTTTGCCACCGCCAGCACCACGTCCGCCATTACGCCGAGGACGAGTCTCCCACCACTTTGGATAGCCAATCTTGGCAAAGCAAGTTGCAACATCATGACCTGTTTTCTTGCAATGAGTACAAATCATACCTGATTTGTCCCTGGAATCTGGGGTTCTACTATTAGAAGTAGTAGAAAGACGAGGTGAAGTCTTGATAGTCAGTGCCAACACCTCCTCAGCAGCGGATTGGACCTGAGATTTTTGCATATCCTCCTCCTCACGGACTGCCTGGTATGCCCGATCTAAACTTGGCTGAGGATCCTGAGCCAGAAAATTAGATCGGGTATGACCATACAACTCAGCATTCAACCCATACATAAAATCCTGAAAGTGGTCTTCATCCCTCATAGCCTGCAGCTTTGCAGCAAGTTCACCACAGGTACAAGAAGGCAATAGAAAATAAGCAGCTTGTTCATCCCACAAAGGCTGCAAATTTTTAAAGTAGGTTTCCACAAACATCGAAGCCGTTTGTTTACACTCGGCCAAAGCCACCTTAATTTGTTGCTTCCGAGTGCCATTGCTAACAACAAATCTTTTCTCCAATAAGTTCCACAATGGATAAACCTTCTCAAAGTATGACAAATATTTCTTCAGAGACGGATCAATGGTATTAAGAACCCATTGAACCAATAGCGCTTGCACGCATCTCCAATCAAGTAATTTACTAGCATCATTAACATGTTTGACTTCAGTACCTTCCAGAAAAGTGATCTTTCGTCTAGTGATCAGGGAGAGACGTATCGACCGAGACCACTCAGCATAGTTCGGTCCACGGAAAACAATAGGAGTAATGATATTTCCTGGTTGATCAGCAGAACTCAAAAAATATGGATCCTTTGGATTAGGATAATTTGGGTTGTGTGCACCGCCACCGCCAGTCGCGACGGAGTAGCTGGACGCAGCATCATCTGCCATCGCGGATGTCGGGTGTATAAAATTTTGTACAACTCCGACGAATCGGCCGTTGATGGACGGAGTTGGCGGCGAATCGACCGCGAACAGGGGAGCCGGATCTGGCACGTAGGGGTCAGCTTACGGGAGCGGTGCGGATGTCGGGTGTACAAAATTTTGTACAACTCCGACGAATCGGCCGCTGATGGACGGGGTCGGCGGCGAATCGGCCGCGATCAGGGGCGTCGGATCTGGCACGTAGGGACGAGCGGCCGGATGTCGGGTGTACAAAATAAAGTACAATATCGACGAATCGGCTGCTGATGGACGCAGATCGGGCAGATCGGGCGTCGACACGATCAGGCGCGGTCATGTGCGATGGGCGTTGGCGCGATCAGGCGCGCGGTGGGCGTCAGCGCGATCAGGCGCACGGTGCGATCAGGCGCGCGGCACGATCAGGCGTGCGGTAGGCGGCGTGGTCAGGCGCGATGGGCGTTGGCGCGATCAGGCGCACGGTGGGCGTCGACCCGATCAGGCGCGGTCAGGCGGCGGGCGTAGGCTGGCGCGGTCGGGCGTGGTAAGGAAGATGGCGGCTAGGGTTTTTCGGGAGATGGCGGCTAGAGTTTTTCGGGTGGCTCTGATACCATGTAGGAAATAATAATCCTTGTTTTCATTGATGGGGGCTAGTTACAATGTATATAGTGTCTACACTATTGGGCTTATGGGCCAGATTTACATTGGTTACAATATATAATCTAACAATTACCAATTCAACATGTCAATGTGTATAGTCAATCTTCTTCATAGTTGTCGCTGATAGCTGTCCAAGGTTAGTAAAATAAAATAAATGCAGTTTATGTGTACTAAGAGATTAAATGTTAGTGTATGTTGTTTATGTACTCTACAAGCATGAAGTTTGTGCGATTTGCTAAGAATATTGTTTGGTCAATGGGCAGGTGGTTCTCCGGCTTCCCAAATCCGACCTGACCCAATTAGTTGGGCTGCTTGACTAATGCTTGGATTGTAATTTGAGGGACGGACATTTGCTCAAATATCAAATTAAAGAATACTCATTGGACTAGCATTACGGATACACAAAATTTGTTAGTTCTACGAAATCCAGATGTTGGACGCCAGTTACCACAAGCTTCAGACTAAGGCCTGGGTATCTCACTACAAATGCAAAAGTTCACCCAGTTCAAAGTCGGGTTAAGATTAGGGGCTGTTTGGTAAACCGTAAGTGTTGGAAAAGTTGGATTTTGACTTTCAAGGATGAAAGAAAGATAGGAATCCATCCACTTCATTGTCCCCCTAGTAGGAAACAAATGTGTTTGGTTGGAATATGAAAGTGAAAAAGTAGGAAATGAAAATTAGATAGATGTGTTTGGTTGGGATAAAAAATAAAAAATGGAAAATGAAAGAGTATATTATAATTTCTAACTAATCAATAATATACTCTTCCTTGTCCCCCCTCCTTTCTTTGCTCCCCCCTCCTCTCTCCTCCCCATCACCACCACCACCACCATCACCACCATAATCACACCATCACCATCAATGCATAAATGTATAAATGGGTGTAGAAATTTTTATGCTACCAAAAACAAATTTTCTACATCAGTGGACCAATGACCACCATCACCATCGCCGCAGAGTTATGATACTTTGATTCTATAGTCTTGCTTCCCGGCCATCACCCATTTATGCATAACTCATGACCACATCATCCAATTATGCAAAAACAAAGTTCTGATACTTTGATTCTATAGTCTTACTTCCCGGCGAGTTACGCCAACAGCCTCTTCAGCAACAATGGGTGGGCTCTGGAGGAGGAGGAGGAGGTGGTGGCGGCGGAGGAAAGGGTGGAGAGCGGGAGGGCGCTGAGGAAGAAGCTGTACGAGAAGCTGAGCAAGGACGTCGTCGGTCCGGACGTCGATCGGGTGTCGGAGTTGGTCATGTGAACGACGACGATGTGGGGATTGCATGCAAGTCTTGTAGATACGGTTAAGGCAGCCTGCAATGGTGGTTTCTTTTTGGTTTTTTTTTTGTATATACTGTGATGATGGTGGTGATGGTGATGGTGGTGATTATGATGGTGCTGGTGCTGGTGATGGTGGTGGTGGTGGTGATGGGTAGGAGAGAGGAGGGGGAGCAAAGAAAGGAGGGGGGTGCGGAGGCACGCCGGCGACGGGGAGTGGAGGTACGCCGACGACGGGGAGGAGGGCAGCCACGGAAAATGGGAGGACACGGGGAAGAAGACGGAGGTATTTTGGTCAAAAAAATTGGTCAAAGGGGTTAACCGTGAGTTGGGGACGGTTTCCGTCAAAAGTGGAGGGTACCTTACATTATTATAATTGTGTGGGGTGCACCGTAAATATGATAAAAAAAAGTGGGGTGCCAGTCAATTTTTTTTTCTATTTTTTAGATGTAAGCCTCTCAAAACGTGTCCTTTTTAATATAAGTTTTCTGAATTTTATTGTTTCAAAAGAGCTCTCAAATTGTTAAGACGGTTGGTTATAAGTTACGAGGAATCTAAAAGTTCTAACCATTGATTGTTAATTATACAGTATTATGTCATGCTTCCAGAATACGATGAGTCGACTATGTAACAAACATTTCAGGCTACACGACATACTCTATTACATGCATTTACAATTGTCACATGTAAAGTTCTAGGATAGGTTAAACATAAATCATTCAAGACTAAACATGCTTTCTATCTCCAAGTTGCATTTGTAGTTTTAGTGACTTGTTGATGTTTTTGAAAGACCCCTTTCTAATTTGTCATGTAATTGATGCATCCACTATCCAACAATATTTTATATTTATTTTCTTTACCATTAAGACAAGTCAAAAAAATTACCTTCTTTCTCTATTTCTTCAGTTGCATAGGATCTCTTATAATATTTGTTCATTATGGTTTATACTAGAAATATAATTTTTTTTCTTCTCATACTAGCATATATAAGAAAAAACTTGGTATTATTATCCCCTTCTTTAAGCCATTAAACCCTAGACCTCTGTTTCCAAATAATTTTCTAACCCTAGACCTTGTTCTATATCATTAATATTACCATTTTCTGCTTTAACATCAATGCCATGAACACTTTTCATCGGTTCAACCTTCTTATGAATGCAGTAAAATTGTCTCTACTCCATTTCTTACATACATTTGGTTTTAATATTCCTTAAGCCTGTGTTTGATAGGAAGGATGAAAAATTAAAAGGAAGGAAAAAAACAAAAAAAAACATTTTTTATCCATATAGAAAGAAAAGACTATTTTCTTCCTTTGTGTTTGGCAGGATGGAAGGAAAATAGAAGTGATACACTTTCCTTTGTTTGATATGGAAAGAAAAGTGAAAGAAAGAAAAAAAATTAATATATACTTTACCAATTATATTCTCAACTAACAATATTTATTACCATTTGACTTTATTAACTATTTTAGAATAATATAATTCTTATATGGTATAATTGTAAATTAAGATGAGCATCTACATTTCCTTCCATATTTGGACGGATTGAAAATATAGCCTAAAATTTCCTTACAATTATTATCTTCTAACTACCACTCTCTAATTTTATCACAAAAACCTTCTTGTTCCAACTAAACCCTTTTTTTTTATAATCATGGACTGGGAGACACGATTTAACTGAGCCCGCACGTGCTGGTTATTAAAAAAAACGTTTTCAAAGTTGAAAATTTTAATACAGAAATTTTTATACAGGGTAAAGAATTTTAAGAAAATTGTGAAAAAAGTAACAAGTTTGGAAAAATTGCAATTGGGGTAAAGAAACGACATCACTGATGGCGTGTGCTGATCGCTGGGAGAGGAGCGGGACCCCACATGCCATAGGGGATGGCCTATCGTCATGAGGCGTGGTCCCCCGCACACGCCATGGAGGATGGCCAGTCCTCCACGCCAGGCCCACGTCCCATCCCCCCCACACACGCCATTAGGGATGGCCAATCCTCATGAGGCATGGTCCCACGTCTCATCCCCCCCACACACGCCATGGGGGATGGCCAATCCTCCACGCCAGGCTTCCCCGCCTTGTCCCATCCCCCCAGGCTTCCCCGCCTTGTTCCATCCCCCCATCCCCTATCCCCCCAAGGCTTCCCCGCCTTGTCCCATCCCCTCATCCCCGCCTAGTCCCATCCTCACCCACACACGCCATGGAGGATGGCCTATTCCCCGCACACGCCAGCAGGCGTGGCCTCCACAGGCTGCCATCCCACCCTCCCGTTCCCGTCCCATCCCCTCCATACGCTACAAGGCATGGCCAGCACCCGCACCATCCCATCCCACCTGACAAGCCATGATGCATGGCTCTACGTTGGAGACTCCCCTCCTCTTCATAAATTCTGAAGCTTCTTCCCTCCTCTTCAACAATTTTTGTCTTAACCCATGCAGCGGTAGCTAGTCGATGACGTCATGTCGTAAGTCCACTTAAACAAGAATGACGACTTTCTAGTGTACTAACTTTAACTATTTGTCCTTTTTCTATGGATTTGGCATATACTCTCCAATGACAATTATGTTTATCACAATAATATATAATTCCATGGGAATTATTCATAGCACTGGCTGAAATACTAAAATTATGCTGAATTGCTAAATTACTTATAAAACTTCTAAATTTTGAACGACTGTCGAATGTTTGCCCTACAAATAATTCAGGAGTGCTAGAATTATCAATATTATCATCATTATCTCATAACCAGTATTTTTAATTAAATCGTCACTATTTTCATTGTCCTTATCATTGTCATTGTCATCATCATCATCATCATCATCATCATCATTATGTTCATCTAGTAAGGGAGGAATTGTTTGAGAAGAAGAACTAGCACCTGTGTTAACATGTGGGTAATTAGAAACAAATTCATCATTAGTTCTATTAACAAATGATGAAACTTGAGTAACATATAAACTAATATAAGGTGATTGCAAATTAATCTCAAGAATAAAATTCCATGCTTCTTCACCATCTATTAATAAACATGTGGAACCAAAAACAGACTTTAAAATAAATTCATAATTAATAGAAAAATGTGCTGAAATTAAATTGCGTAAATTTTCTAAAGTAATATGACGATAAGTTGTAAAAAATTGGGTGTCACCTCCTTCGTAAGTTAACCCATTTACTCTACCACCATGTGAGCATACTGTTTTAATATTATGATCCATGAGAAAAAAAAGTACTTTGATAATTTTTATCTAATAGAGAGCGAGAACTTGTAAGAGGAAAAGACTAGCTTCCGTGAGGAGTTGGAAGCTTGTAAGAGGGAGAGACTAGCTTCCGTTAGTAGTTGGAAGCTTGTAAGAGGGAGATACTAGGTTCTGTGAGGAGGTGGTGTTAGAAAATTTATTGTACCCTGTCGATTCATGAGATGAAGAACATAAATTAAATTGCGGAAGCGTACCTGAATCCATTGCTAGGCTTGATGGATCTTGAAGCGATCGTCTCTTTATGGGGTTTGATCTTCCAACCCGCTACGGCCCTTAATAACAAAGATGAAATTCTTGTTCCTCTCTTTGTTGATGGGAATACAGAAGAGAATAGAGAAACCCTCTCTTTGGTGGCCGTATGAGTTGGGAACCATAACCCTAATGAATACACATATTTATATATGTGTTGATATTTCTAATTTGGCCCCTCATCAAATTAGAATTATCTCCGGTATCTACACATTAATTCCATGACAATTATACCCTTAAGCCAATTTCCAAATAGACCACTTTAATTTGGCTTAATTATTTAGATAGCCCAACACAATTAATTTTACATGTGTGGCCCCATATTATTGAATATTCCAACAATCTTCCACTGGACCACATATGTAACCTTATAATTGTGTTAACCTTAGTGAGCTCATAAATTGCTATCTTAATCTTTAGGGTATATCCGGACAATCTCGTCCATTAACCATATCAACATAGGATCAAAGCGGCATTCGTCACATATAGCGTAACTAAACCATCAATAGTTATATATACCAATATAGCTAAACGACATAGATCAATCATGGATGCGTAGCATGAAAATTATACGCAATGTGATCAATACATGTCTATTTCCAACTGGTCCTCCTTAACTTTAATGAGATCAATACTTTAACATAATGAAAACAGAATGAACTGAATTTCCATATATCTGATCAGATAAATATCCAAAATACTTTAATACATAAATGTGTCCAAAACCAAATAGCACTCAAATACATAAAATACAAACTCCACTATATTGTCATATTCTTAATTATTAACACCCATATGAGCAGTATGCTCATGAAAGACCCTGGGTGATAATGCTTTTGTGAGCGGATCCGCTAACATGGAGTTTGTCCTAATGTGCTATATGAACACTATAACCATTCTGAATTCTTTCCTTCACAACTAGAAACTTTATGTCAATATCCTTTGACTTATACAAGTTTCTGTTGTTATTGGAATATAGTACTGCTGATTTATTGTCACACCATAATTTCATGTGGTCTTTCAACACCGTATTGTAGGCACAGCCTTGTGACAATTTTGCAACCATATTCCCTGAATAGATACCCCACAACATGTTATAAACCTTGCTTTCATGATGGAAGAAATTATGAGTGCATGTTTGACACTCATCTAAAATATATCTCCATTGGTCAGCATAACCTGATGTGGATCTCCTGCTGTGTTAGCATCCAACAAAATCGGAGTCGGAATACCTTATGATCTCCAGAATTATTCCATCTCCTACAAAGAGCATATAATTTCTTGTTCTCTATTAATTACTTAAGTAGTTTGGCTGCTACCCAATGATCCATCCATATATGCTTAAATATCTGCCTAACATCCGAATTATGTACGCAATATCCTGACGCGTACATACTTGTGCATACATTAGACTCCCTACAACTGATCATGAAGGAAAAATCTATTATATTTTCTTAATTTTAAGGCTAACCTTAGGGTACTTATTTGAGACCGAATTTGTCTCCTTTAACGAGATGTGTCACCTGGTTTGCATTAAATACTTCAATCAATGTACAAAACCAGAAAATTATTTCTACTCCCACTGAACTTGTGATACACACAATCTTTAACAGTGTTCATCTCAAAACCAAACGAGATAATCATTTGTTAAAACTCAAAGTGTCTTTGACGAGAAACCTGCTTGAGTCCATAAATAGATTCTGTCAGTTTGCGAACCATATTCTTTGGGTCTTCTGACACAAAGTTTTCTGGTTGCACCATATAAATTATTTCGTCAATATTACCATTGAGAAATACCGTTTTGACATCTATTTGATATAACTTAATATTAAAATGTACAACAAGTACTATGATTGGTTTAAAAGAGTCTTTCAAAGAAACCGAAGAGAAAGTCTCTTTAAAAAACAATCCCTTCCTCTCCTCTTGAGGTTGTTGAGTTTGTTCCTCAGAAACAATTACCTTATCTTGAATGGGGGGTACCTTTATGTTGTGTTGTTGAGGTAGCTCAACATCGACTTATAGAGGTAATTCGATATTGTCTTATTGAGGCTCCGAATTTATTTCTTGATCAATGACATGTGCAAAATCTTGCACATCGTTAAAAGTGATAAGTAGGAATCGCAATCGATTCCTCCTCAAAGACAATGCCATTGACTTTATTTCTCCCCCAAACTCAATATTCTCAAAAAATCTTACACTTCTCGTCTAAAAAAAATTCTTTATTTTTGTGTTTAGTACCACGTGGTTCCATATGCAGGTTTCTTTATAGGACGCAATAGTTTCAAGTGATAATAGTATGTCACAAACATTTAAAATAAAAATAATAATAATACCAACATTATTTTGAATTTAAAGATAGATCAAACTTTATTGTTTCCAAATGAACAATGATAAATAAGTTGTCAAATAAGAAAACTAAAACTAAATTTCGTTTAAAAGACGGTACAATAAAAGCTTTAGATAAAATTGTCTATCAAATCCAATAATAACTAATATCCAAAATTTGTCCTATTGTATCCACTTCTACCGACTTGCCGTCTCCCACATAGTGTCTTTCACCATCAATTGGCTTTCGGTAGATCTGGTAACCCTGCATAGAAACACTGATGTGAGTATTGCACCAAAATCTAATCACCATGTGCTTCTTAATACTGAAGCTAAATCATACCAAATTAAGAAATGTACCTTTCTTTACACGCCGTGCGTGGTACTTTGTACATTCCTTCTTTACGTGTCCCGGCTTGCCACAAAAGAAACAACTATTAGCCTCAGTTTTTTGTTTCTTTTGCACTGGACCCTTAGTAGCTTCTGTATTCTTTCGCTTAGTGTCCTTATACTTGTCTTTAGGGGTGGTAGCCAAATTGGCACTTTCAGTTTTATCTTGCTTCAATCTCTCTTCTTCTTGTACACAGTAAGAAATGAGCTCATTTAGAGTCTATTTTTCCTTTTGACAGTTGTAATTGACCTTGAACTGATTGTACTGTGTAGGAAGTGAGAGCAATACCAAATAAACGAGCAAGTCATCCGACAAGTCGAGCTTAAGTGCCTTAAGTTTTGAAGCAATATGAGACATCTCCATGATGTACTCCCTTATGTTACCTTTGCCTTTATACTTCATGGTAATCAAGCGCAACAAAGTGTGCTTGTTTCCGCTTTATCATTCTTTGCAAATCGCTTCTCGATTTCAGCAAAAAATTGTTTGGCATTAGTCATCAGATACTGCACCCCTGAATGCCTCTGGAATACCGCACTTTATGATCATTAGACTCATGCGGTTTGAGCGTTCCCACTTCTCGAAGTTCGCTCTGTCACCAGATGAACTGTCATCCTTAGGAGTAGTGGGACGCTCAATCCTAAGTGCAAGGTCTAGATCCATGCAGCCGAGAACAATATATATGTTCTCTTTCTAGTCCTTGAAGTTTGTCTCGTTAAGCATTGGAATTGAGTTCAGATTAGCAGATATTGTAGCAACACTAGCTGAAAAGAGAACAACAACAAAAAATAAAATAAATAAACAAATATGCTCTAATTAATAACCAAAGCGTAAAATATAGTCAAATAAATTCAAATAATGGTGAACCCCATCTCAAGATACCTAGTACATCATTAATATCAAGTCTTTGGACAGTGATATTAACTGCAAGTGGTATTCTTGGTGTAATGATCAAACGTTGACAATAAGTCATGTCAAATAATAAGCCTACCTTTGGATCGGGTTATTATTCACATGTAAACCGTATAATTGTCACACATTTATCATCACAAGTATGTGTGCAATTCGGCCAAGTATTAACCTTCCTTTGGGCCGGTTAATACCCGCATGAATGTACACACACAAACATCCGACATCCCTCATAGACTATTTACGCAAGAGAGGTCACTTTGGCGACATCTTGTTTCAATGAGTCTACTTAGAATATTGGACAACTATTGCTAGTCATAAAAGGCACCAAAAAAATTGAATGTTGACTAAATTTTACAAAACTGAATCATGTCCAAAACTTTATATACATGCATATTCATAAGATTATTACTCAAATAAAATAATCAAAAGCATAATCATGAATTTCAATTTGACAAAATTGGATATTATCAATATAACAAAATTCATGAAATAATCTACGGAGGATATGCATCCAAAAAATAATATTAAATAATTTATAAGGATTACTTTAAATAGAATAATCTATAGAAGACCAAATATATATGCATCAACAGATTACATTAGATAATCTTTAAAGATTATACCAAAATTGGTCTACTGTATCAAAAGTATTTGAATCTTGTGCATGATTAAAATCACAAATTAAATCACTTTAAATAAAAGAACATTCAAATATTCTTTTAATATAAAAAAAATAATCAGCCAATCAAAGAAACATGCATCCAAAAAAAATTATGCTTTAGTTCTGTCAGTGGGTCTAAAGCTGCAAATTAAGGTTCTGATCCGAAATGTTGTGGGTTCAAATCCCACTCTTAACAAAGCAACTTTTTTTTTAAGGCTAGAGGTTAAGTTCTGGTCTGAAAGGTTGTGGGTTCAAATCCCACTCACAACAAAGTTTTTTTTTCTTGAACTGGGGTATCCAGTTGACCGATCAAGAATTTAAAAAAAATCGGAAGTACCCACACAATTCTTATTACCGTAATCCATGAATATTATTATAAGAACTATGTCTACCACTAAACTAAAAAAAAGAGCTATTGCTTCATTTCAGAACCCAACACAAGCATTATCTTAAGGATTTGATATTACTCGTAATTATCAAGCTACCACCAAAAGCATTGGATGTCGAAGAACTTGTCATCCAAATTTCGGAATCCATCAATTGAATATATTTATTACAATCGACAATAATTATTTTAATAAAGTATTATTCTCTATGCGAATTATGATCATAAAAAAATTGATCGATTGTGATCATTAAAAGTTGATGGAACAATCATAACCCTAAATTAAATTAAATCTAACAATCTAGGGTTTCTGAACACAAGCAAAAAATAAATCTGAAAACTTCAAACTCATAAATCAAACAAGGAGGCTCTGATACCACTTGTTAGAAATTTTATTGTACCCTGTCGATTCATGAGATAAAGAACATAAATTAAATTGTGGAAGCATACCTGAATCCATTGCTAGGCTTGATGGATCTTGAAGCGATCGTCTCTTTATGGGATTTTATCTTCCAACCCGCTACGACCCTTAATAACAAAGATGAAATCCTTGTTCCTCACTTTGTTGATGGGGATACAGAAGAGCATAGAGAAACCCTCTTTTTGGTGGCCGTATGAGTTGGGGACCATAATCCTAATGAATACACATATTTATATATGTGTTGATATATCTAATTTGGCCCTTCATCAAATTAGAATTATCTCCGATATCTACATATTAATTCCATAACAATTATACCCTTAAGCCAATTTCCAAATAGACCACTTTAATTTGGCTTAATTATTTAGATAGCCCAACACAATTAATTTTACATGCGTGGCCCCATATTATTGAATAATCCAACAGGTGGAGCTTCCAAGCTTCAGAGAAGTGCTTCTGTGAGAGAGAGAGAGAGAGGAGAAAGAGTAATGTGTTTGTGTAGACAGAGATAGGAGAAAGAGTAATGTGTTAGTGTAGAGAGAGAGAGAGAGTTATGCATTGCAATAAATAGGATGAGGAAAGAGAATTTGAAATGTAGTCGTTTGCAGGTAGCCGTTGGTGTGTCAGCACGCCACCAATAGTGGCGCACACATCCTGACACTAGCCGTTCGTAGCCGTTGGCTACACGACACTCCACTAGTGCAACACTCTCCATACTCCATTAGTCGTACCACTCACACTCCATGACTCATGGCGTGCCACCCAGCAGCCAACTCCACACTTCAGCCAAGTCAGCCAAGTCTTCATGGACACTCCATGAGTGATGGCGGGCCACCCATGCACTCCATGAGTGATGGCGTGCCACACAACAACACTCACTCATGGCCACACAACAACACTCCATGAGTGATGGCGTGCAGCAACACTCCATGAGTGATGGCGTACGTACCACCCAACATGGCCATCACAGCAACACTCCGTGAGTGATGGCCACCCAACCCATGCACTCCATGAATGATGGCGTGCCACCCATGCACTCCATGAGTGATGGCGTGCCACCCAATGGAGCACTAATAACACTCCATGAGTGATGGCGTGCCACCAATTACTCACCATAACACTCCATGACACTCCATTACTCATGGAGTACCACTCCATCCACACCCACAACCCCCCAGCACGCCATGAGAAATGTAGTTTCGTTACCCAAATTGAAAATTTCTCAAACTTGTTACTTTTTTTCACAATTTCGTTAAAATTCTTTACTCTATATGAAAATTTCTGTTTTTAATAACTTCAGTTTTAAAAAGTATCTATTAAAATGTGAACATGGTCAAAAGCAAACTAACTAAACCTGTAGCATTTAAACTAGGAAAGATACTATCAAGATTATTAGAGATAAAAAATTATGTCTAGTTTACATAAACAATGATTAGTTCTATGATTATTCCAAGTATAAATTCAGATTATCAATAATATGATTACAAGAATCAGCTTCTCTACTATTAAAATGTCTTCCATTCTTTTCATGTCTATAGCATACTATATTAAAAACTTCTGGTACAATCCAATTATTATTACTATAATGATGTAAAGAATGAAATTCTGTAAGAAATTCAGTTTTATTGTTAGCAGCAGAACCATAAACATTGCAATAATATTATTCACTTTTAATTGATTAGCTATATAGCTCAACTTTAAGAAAAAAATTATTCTCAAGTCCACTGACTATATAAATTTACTTATCATTCCACGCTATAATCACGCCACCAACAGAACCAAGATAAGGAAAAACTAACCATTCATTTATAACATTCCCCCAATACTCTTCAAGAAACTATTATTCATATCATTAATCTTAGACTCTTGAATTAAAAGAGTACCGCGTAAAATCTTATTAACCAATTCTCTAACGGTCCTTATTTAGGAGCTTGATCCAGACCTCTTATAGTCCAAGATACTATTTACGTATTAAATTAAAAACCTACTACCACAAACAAGGTTAGGAGTTAGGACTTGCTCTAGAGTGCTCTAAGGTAGTGTCACGGTCCGTATCCAGAAGTACGGGTACGAGTGCGTGGAAGCACGTCCAGCCTACGTCGCAGAGGCGGCGGTAGTAAGCTGTCAATCCTCAATTATATCCAAATCTCAAATCAGCAATATCATAAACTAGAATCTATCTCAATCACAAGTACTGCCAGGTAGATATGAAAATAGAAAGATAAATCCACAGAGTATAAATCTTATAGTCAAATACAGTCATTCTCAGAATTATTACAACTCGGCCAAATGTTCTGATAATAAAAATCTAAAAGACAGAAAGTAAAGACTAAGCTAAGCTAAGCATCCTCCAGTGGCACGTCGGCTATATCATCTCCTGTAACCTCAGCTAAGCCATGATCTGTCTCAGGTGAGCCATAGTAAGTAGTACACCAGTTCTCTAAATTCTCGCTTAAAAATGTTGTTATCCAGTCAAGCTTGGAGCAACTACAATTCATGATTCACTATTCACAACATGATAGAAACTATAAAACATGAAGTAGCATATGTGACATGGAAGTAAAGTACGATAATATGAACTGACAAGTAAGTAAACAGAAAAGATAGTCATAACGAAAAAATTAGAGTATGTGACAAGATCAGTATGAAATGCATAAGTCATATCTAAACTAAGTGTGTTTGAAATACCATGTTCTATATGTGATCGGGCTGAGAGATCTACTTGGTCCGGCTAATCATACGTGTCGTGTATGATTAGCTATCGACAGGATACATAGAACAGGAATATGGACTTTAATCACATATATATTAAGGTATTTCGCGTCCAATTAGTAATCATGGATTCATCTCAACAGGAAACATGTACAGGATAAACTCAGGAACAAGAACATGATAATAATGTATAATAGAACCCATAACACTAATCTCGTGAAACCCTCGTGTCAATAATCAGGAAATGCATATCTAAATTATAAATAAAGTAACTATCAGGAAATGAAAGCGATCATCATGAGTACTTGCATACATATACTTATTTTTATTACATACATGTCATTCATGCATATTACATACTTACATGCATCTATACATTATATACATTGTATACAACATGTAAAAATAGAAGAGGGAAAAAAAGGAGAAAAACTGAAATGGAAAGGGAAGGAAAGGAAAAATATAAGAAAAAGAGAAAACAGTGGACATATACATGCTTGCATCATATATTCTACATTACCATACATGCTATCATTATATATTGCATTACATTATGTATACATTATGCATTCATATATATCATTACATGTATACCTTGCATTCATATCTAGCATTCATTATATACTTTCATGCATACATTGTATATCATTCTTTCATTCATGCATTTATGCATTGCTTACATACATTACATTGATTGCATTCCTACATGCTTGCATTCAACCATATACACATTAATGTAAAAAGGATACATATCATATATATATTATTTCATTCATCTAACATATCATGCATTACATACTCTATATTTATTTAATATCCATACTACATAGGCTCATAGGTTACACAAAAATGCCTATGTCGTATAGTCATTCTTCTACTTAAAATCGTTACTGTACCAATTGGGCCTTCATTAAATTCTAGAATTAAGGTATGTCGTAGCCCTTCATGTTAGCTTTCCGAAACTTCAAACGGATCGCATTTTCGTGTCTGGAAGCTCCCGCAATCGCCAAAACACCGAAACGTGTTTGTCTTTTAGACAGCTGACACTCAAATAGTTTTACAGAAAGTTTCAAAACGTTTTTGGCTTATTAAAATATATATTTGGAAAGCTAACTTCGATACGGTTCTTTTAAAAAAACGAGAGATTAATCGGAGTTCTAAGCTAAAAGTTACGACATTTCTAAGTTGCTTTGGTTAATAAAAACGTGGATGAATATTATGACGAATTTTAGTTGTTTTGGACAAAAGAAACATATGTAGGCCAAGATACTTGGATATCAACATAGGTATCCAAATGAAACTCATTCTAACCATCCTAACTAAGATCAATCCACTCTCTAACTATTCTAAAACTGAATTTAAATATCTATTTAAAATATTATCATACATACATACATACACATGGGATCTATCAAGTAGGACACAAGACACATATCTAAAATCCTCAAAAGAGCTCCAAATAGCCTCAAATTTGAATCTAAATGGGGTACATGCATGTGGGTGGATCCTATGGATTCAAAACTAACTAATATGTATAGAAAATCAATTTAGAGGGTTGGTTTTACCTGTTGGGAGTGGAATCCCAATAATACTCCCAAGGACACGACTCCGACACGAAGATCTTCCAAAAAGGACACTCCTTGCAAAATCTTTGCTAGCACCCTCCCTTGGTAGTATGAGAAGGTTGGATGAAAGTTTTGGTGAAGGGATGTAAGGATTTGGAGATCAAATCAAAGAGGGAAGCTCTCTAATTTGGAAAAGAACACTTTGTGAAGAAAAAGAGGCAAGATGGAATGAAATGAAAGGAAGGAGGCTAACCTAGCTATAGTGGTTGCCATTAAATTCTATTTGGGCCTTGGGGGAAAGTCCAATAAGGCCTCAACTAGTACTCTTGGTTAATTTTAAGTTAGGTTCAAGTTTGGGATCAAAAGGGTTAAATTTAAGCCTCTAACTTAACCAATCAAACAAGTGGGATTAGTCTAAACTCACTAACTTAATTAGTGGGGTTCGTGGGCCATAAGTAACTAATCTTGGGATCCCGTCTACAGTCTAAGCTACCCGGGTCACAAACACAAGTCGAAACGAAACGAAACTCAAACCCGACTAAACAAATCGCGTAAAATCAATATTAAAATATAAAAATTCTCAAAATATTAAAATATAAAAAATGACCAAAATTATAATACATCAATTTAAATATTATTAAAATAATCTCAAATTCACTAATTAATTAAAATTCTAAATAATTCAAAAGTCACAAAATGACCAAATTTCCTTAGCCTAAAAAGTTTCATTCTAATCACATGGTTAGGTCCCCATGGTCATGGTTAGTCTCTAGGCTCAACAGTTCTAGGGTTCACTAGCTAATACATCAAAATTATAATTCATCAATTTTAAATAGTATTAAATTAATTAAAAATTTCCATAAATTATAAATCCTATTATTAAATAATAAACTTTTAAAAAAGTTCAAAATTATCCTCATTTTAGAAAAGTGGGTGTTACACATAAATGTCCAATTTTGATCACACGATCATTGGATGGTGATTTGGGGTCCACATTATTGTTGTTCGCCGACAATCGATACTTTGACTGAATTCTGACCGAAATCGGTCAGGCCGAGGCCAACGAGTTCTGTTTGAGTTTAACAGAGTTCAAACTGTATTCTGTCTGACCAAATTCGTACTGAACTTGGTCTTTTCTCAACAGAACTCCTGCCTAAGACTCCTAATGATGCTTTGATGCCCAGACTGTCCTTCTAGACACCTCGAATCGAGGCAGACCCCAACAGTTTTCTATATATAAAATTTTATTGGACGAAATAAACTTTATATAAATAGACGGAGAAGAAGTTCGCAAATATTAATGTAACCCATAAAATATTCTATCAGTCGAGCTAGCGGAATCTGTGTCGGTCTGGTAGAATTCAAGCAAGTTCTAAAGAACTTGATTATGTGCATGTATATATTTTCCTAGTTCATACAGTCAAATTTAGAACTTTCTTTAATTCCATCAGACACTCTGATGGAATTCAAGCATGCACAAATTCTGCCAGTACGACTGACGAATATTTTATACATCCGAATATTTGCAAACTCCTTTTTCCTCTGAATATTTCTTTCACTATATAAAAATCTTATTTTTTTTTAGTAAGCAAATTTTATATTTTTCTATAGTAAGCAACATACTGTTGTTCTTTTATGACATAGTATATTTTATTTGTAGGTATTTCTCATTATGATGTCCCTTTTTCTATTATGATTATGGGATCTAAATTTAACCAAGGAAATTAGCACGCCTTTAAAACCATACTACATAAGTGACTAAAAGGCTCGACTCTACCTTGCAAGTTTTTCTCATGTTTTATAAGATGGGTGGCTCTTAGACAAGTACATAACGCAGACACATTATATTCACTACAAGATTAGGAGATTTAGCAACGAAATATTTTATTACTAATCTAGTATTTTGTTACTAATGGTCTGTTGATATTTTGTTGTTGTCAAAGTTTGTTGCAGTAGACATGTCACTAAAGAGTCTTAGCAACAAAAAAGTACAATTCTTTGCTAATAGATTGAGATTTAACAAAAAAATGAATATTTCGTTGTTAAATGTCTTTCGTTGGTAAAAGTTAAAAACTTACAGCAACATATATTTTTTCGTTGCGAAGAAAAATTAGATTTTGTTGTTAAATGTCTTTTGTTGGTAAATGTTGAAGACCTACAACATTGAATTATTTTTTTCGTCGCAGACTGTATAAAAATTAAATTTTGTTATTAATGTCTTTCGTTGGTAAAAGTCAAAACACTTATACCAACAAAAATACTAATTTCGTTGACAATTGCACAAAAGCATGTATCGATGCTAAAGGTCCAGTCATTCAGCCACAAATACATTGTCTTGTTTTGCAACAAACTAACGTCTGTTGCCTTAATGTTTTTGATAGGTCATCAAAACCGAAGATAAAATATATACATTTGTACTATCATCCTTTTAGCTTTTACAAAAAAAATTAATTATAACAAGCTTTAAATAGATAAAAATCAAAAGTTCCTTTTTATTTTCATTAATTTATTTTATTCATTTTTATAATAATAATAATAATAATAATAATAATAATAATAATAATAATAATAATAATAATAATATATTATTATTATTATTATTATTATTATCATCATCTTAAATTTTGGTCGTCCAAGGCCTAATATATTTTTAGATAGTCGGTCGTAGGGATCGGTATAGGACCGGTCCGGGCCGTCCAAGTCCATAAAGTACAGGCTCGTGCCGGGTATGGGCCGATTATTTTTGCCCTAAAACATTTTCTGATCGAATTTAATTATTATTTATGAAGCTCAAGTCCGCACACAAGAGTCAGACTTTTCGGGCCAAATCAGATCGGGCCGTAGTAGCTCTATAATTTTTTTTTTTCAAATGGGTCTTCGCGGACCTAATAAATGAGAATTAACAAGGTGTAGTTACACTATATGATACACCACGTCAGATATGCAAAAAAAATGTATATTTCGCGGCTCAGCCACATATACCAAGATTAAATGAGTTTAAATTATGGTACAATTACACCTTGATTTCCTTCTTTCGTAGAAATTTTATTCACATGCACATTGCACTATGCGAATCCCAACATTTGATGCATAACCTCCTGTTGATGATGATACAAGCCAAAACTACATATCAGTAGCTTGACTAAAAAAAAACACTAGTCCTGCTTGTGTTAAGCTCTTGATGATGATGATATGATAGAGAGAATCATATCAGTAGCAACAGAAAAAAAGAGAGTACTTTTCGTAAACTATATTTCATGCACATTGGACTATGCGAATTCCAAAATAGAGAGAACATTTGTATCGAGCGGGTCTCGGACTGGACTTGAGCGGACGGATGCATAGCCCAAGCCCGGCCCTATATGTATGGACTAGATCAGGCTACCCTAATGACCGGACTCTATCAGACTTTGGTCCATCGGGCCGAGCGAATTTTTCGGGCACCCATGAACTTCGGACCAAATGATGATCCCTAGCCAGTAGGATGGAACCCGGCCGAAACCCGAACTAGCTCGGCCCAATTCGAATTGACTCAAACCAAATTGTAGGTCTAACTGGATTTCAGATTTTGGTCTCCAACATTAACCGACCTAGACCAATGAATAATGCTATTTGTCTCTCCAAATTGTTCCTCCAAATCATCCCTCCTTACGTGGCGGTTGACGTGACGTATTGATATGACAACTGACATGACAAAATTAAAAATTAACATTAAAAATAAAAATAAAAATAAAAATAATACTTAAATTAAAATTAAAATTAATATTAATGTTAGCACTAATATTATAATTAATATTAAAGTTAATATTAACGTTAACATTATTATTAATATTAACATTAACATTAATATTAATATTAACATTAGTATTAATAATAAAATTAACATCGGGCCTATCCGAACTCAGCCCAGCAACAAGCCGAAGCCCAACCGTTTTATATGTATATATTTTTTGGGCTTGCATGGAATATATTATCCATCTCCGTTGCCATTTAGCAGCCCAAAGCCTGTCCAGCAGCTCCACCACCGAATCCGCGGTTCAACAGAAACAAACAAAAACACATCAATAACCCGTCCACGTCACCAATCCGAACCCCCAAACAGCTACTAAATCTTAACCCTCCGCCGCATATCCAACGGCAGTAAATCCCCAAGTTTCTCTTCCCGCGGATCCACACTCCATGCTCCTCCTATCTTTTTATATATGTGTGTGTGTGTCTGAAGTAAATCGCCCAATTACTTTCAACAACAGTAGTTGCTCCTCCACCACGAGGAGAGGAGAAATCAAGGAGAAGTAGAGGGAGGGAGGTGAGAGGAAAGAAAGAAATGTCTGGACGAGGGAAAGGAGGGAAGGGTCTGGGGAAGGGAGGGGCGAAGCGTCACCGCAAGGTACTCCGCGACAACATCCAGGGGATCACAAAGCCGGCGATCCGGCGGCTGGCGAGGAGGGGAGGGGTGAAGAGGATCAGCGGCCTCATCTACGAAGAGACCCGTGGCGTGCTCAAGATCTTCCTCGAGAACGTCATCCGCGATGCCGTCACCTACACAGAGCACGCCAGGAGGAAGACCGTCACCGCCATGGACGTCGTCTATGCCCTCAAGCGCCAGGGGAGGACCCTCTACGGATTCGGGGGCTAGGGCTTTACGTGGTTATGTGGTGGTTGTTTGATCTTAAAAAAAAAGGACTGTATTTTCTGAATTTGAAATGGAAATGTCTCGGTTCTTGTTTTTTTTTTTTTAATATTGTCGTAGCTACCAAAGAATAAATTCTCTAACAAAACTAAATTCAACTTCATCTATACAATATATATACAATGTAACTGAACTCGACTACAACTTGATTTATTAAAGCCACTTGCGATATTCCTCTTTGATCTTAGTTTGAACGTAACTATGGAACAATTAGAGTTCCAGAAAACACTGACTTGTGGTATTGGTTTCCTTTTTCCAAAAAGAAAAAAAACATGATAATGTAAAATGTATCTTAACGCCCAACTTTTCCCAAAATTGTAATAAACAAAATTTTTTGAGTTCATATTATTTTAAATATAAAACTATTGAGGCCAAGCTACCGTGCTAGCATAAGACTATTTTGGGACTTAAATTGAATTTTATTATTCTATAAAATAATTTCTTATATTTTGAATCTGGAAATTGTAGGCATCAATGTGATACATTTTTTCAGGTTATCTATCTAGTATTGATGCATTAAGGGTCTGTTGGGTAACGGTGTTTTTACCGTTTCAGAGTATTTTTTGAACCGATTGTTTATGAAAACTTTTTTTTTTTTTTTTTTTTTTTGAGGCATTAGATTTGATTGGCTCAAAATTTTTCCAAAATTGGTGTAATGTAAATTTTGGGGGTCTTTATAAACACCCAAAATTGGTGAATTTTGAGCATTTTTTTTTGTTTTCTTTCGTTTATATTATTACCAAAAATATATAATTATAATTACCAATATCCTTTCTTATTTAATTTTATTTATGTAAAATTTTTTCAGAGTTGCTTGTTAGTGAATAAGTATGGATTGGACTACTTTCAAAGTTTTTACTTAAAAACTACCCAAAATCGGACTCTTTATATTCGTTCATAACCGGTACTCAAAAAACATCTTATAATTGCTATTTTTACAATTGCCAAGCAGATTCTAAGGAAGTAAAATTTTTTTTTACTTTTAAAATTATACAGTTCTAAGCACTTTAAAGTGCTACTTTTGCTTTTTTTTGAACTTGGTCAAGTCATTCTTCAACAATTCCTTGTTGGAGGTGAGATATAAAAATTAGGACGCCCTGTGGCATAATTAAGTCCATACAACACTTACAGGAAATGTATTAGTGGCAAAAAAGAAAAACTAACTTTACAATTGTTGCTGTTTATTTTCGTCAAGTTAACTATGTCTCAAAAACTTTACTGTTAAAGAACTGATTAATCATCATTTTGAAGATCACTGGGAGGCTAATAAAGACTTTTGATGATGGAAAATAGTTTTGGCGCCTTAGACCAACTCGGCCATTTCAACTCGATGACAAATATGTGTTGACCATTATATAAGAAAGCTATATTGAATTTAAATCCTAATTATTTCCTTTTTTTTTATAAGACACCAAAGGATTTTTCTAGTTACTTTGTATTTTTTACTCTAATTGCCCAGTTATTTGTTTAAAATTGGCATTGTTCTTGTTCCAAGTAATTAATGTTTCACTTATAATTTTCATTTCATATTATACCATTTTACTTGTAGAGGTGCATCAACCTCTATCTAAACTTAAACTTAGAGAGGGGTTCTTATATTAGGTTAATCCAAATATAATATTAGTTACAAATCCTTGTTATATAAGCTTTATAATAACTAATACATGACACGTCGTGATTTGTCTCAAGTGGTAATTAGATGTTGGAGGGTTCAAGAGAATGTGATTTGGATTTTACTCATTACATATTGAATTATAATTTTTGACACCATTTCTAACCCCACTATCCGAAGGGTCTAGACCTAAGCTTGAGTTGGATATGGACTTTACGCCGCAAAGTGACGCATTATGAGGCACACTTGACACTTGTGTCACTTGGCTCGTCAATATCAAGTGCTGAGTTGGCGCCATGTTAGACGTCACATGGTCACTTGCGTGCAAGACTCCGAGGGGTCATATGTTACATGAAACTGAAGATGTTTGGTTGTTACAATCTGTTGAATCTAATCAGATTCAGGAATCAATTGAACTTGGACTTATAATTGGATTTATTACACTACAATTATGATTTTTTTTTTTCAAAACTAAAGGTTGTTTAGGTCAATAACTTATCAAGGACAACTAATTTTTCTATATAAAGGAAGATTCAGTACTATAGTAGATAGATCAAGAAAAATCACACCGAGTTCTCTATAACAATAATTTGATCATGCACGTACTTATGTAGACGGTGTCAAAAGATCTTACGAGAAGTTGAAGTGCATCTACACTACAAAGCATTACAATGTACTGTATATCAACAAACGAGGTAGACTTTGTTCAGATGTCTTTGTTGCAATGATACAAGTAAGGACACTAGACGACATGGATATACGGATACAATAATAAGCATACATCTATGTTGTAGGGACACTAGCACAGATACAAATATTAAATCAAGAAAAACCGAGAACATAATTATAAAATATTTTTAATTCTTTTACAATTAAATTAACAGAAATTGTACGGTAAACATTAAAATTTTAATTTATTACGTAAAAAGAACTAAGTTGAGGGAAATTACAACGTGAGCATTATCACGCCTTAAATTAGGGCGTCAAATTTTTACGCCCTTGATTTGGGTGTTGAAAATTTAGTAATGGAAATTAATTGGATGTAGAATGAAGCTAATGGTTAATTATGTTGGGGGATAGGCGCCCATCTTTGGGGCGTCTTTTTCATTTGTCCGCCCTCTTTTTGGGCGTACATTTCATTTATGTTTTTTTAACCTCAACGTAATAATTTTTGCAATGACTAATTTTTACAACGGCTATGCAACGTATATATTTACGAAGTATCAATTTTACAACGGCTAATTTTTACATTATATGGGAATAGCCGTTGGAATAGCTGTTGTAAAATAGCCGTTGGAATAGCGGTTGTAAAATAGATATTTGATAAATATATACGTTGTATAGCCGTTGTAAAAATAAAAATTATCTGTTGCAAAAATTATTACGTTGAGGTAAAAGAAAAAAAAAACATAAATGAAATGTACGCCAAAAAAGAGGACGTACAAATGAAAAAGACGCCCCAAAGATGGGCCCCCAATTTACTTCATGAAAAACAACGCCCAAAAGATGGGTGCATAATTTACTTCCCTAATTAGGAAAGTAATTAACCATTTAATTCATTCCAATTACTTTTCATTACTTTATTTCTAACGCCCAAATATAGAACGTAAAAATTTGACGTCCTATTTTAAGGCGTAACGATGCTGACATTATAATTTTGGTAAACGTAATTCCTTTTACACAATAAATTAAAAGTTTAATGCTTACCTTATAATTTTCAGTTAAATTAACATAACTACAAATATTTTATAAAAATTTATTAAAAATAATTAAACTTTTTTAATAAACTTTTATAAAATATTTGTAGTTATGTTAATTAAATTGTAAAAGAATTAAAAATATTTTATAATTATGTTCTGGGTTTTTTTTGATTTAATATTCTTGGTAAAAACAATTGCAACGATGGTGTCGTCCTACTGCCGGTGGTGTGTTGTTGAGGATTGTTGTCCGGGGTGGAGGAGTTGAAAATGGACTGCTTTGTGAAGCTTGAGCTCGACGGCGAGGCGGTGTCGGCTTACTGTCGGTGGTGGGCTGTCAACAACAGGAGGACCGTCCTGTGAAGCTCGAGCTCGATGGCTAGGCGGTGCTCGTAGTGGCCGTCGAGGACTTCTCGATGGTGAGGCGGCCTCAAGAACCCTTTCCTTCCTCTTTGATTGATTCGTTGTATTCGACGTCGTCGACCAGAACGGTTCCAGCAGACGTTGCTCCCGCAAGGAGAAACGCATTGCCGTCTACCCGGCCGTAGCAAACGCCGTCGCCTTGGAGTTTGTGACGGTCACAACAGTCTCACGAATGTCGAGGTCTTTTGAGGATGTCGAGCACCGTGGTGGAGAAGGGGGTAGAGGAGGAAAGTCATGGTGGAGGTGTTAGAAATTTGTTGTGTCCTGTCGATTCATGAGATGAAGAACATAAATTAAATTGATTGCGGAAGCGTACATGAATTCATTGTCTTTGCTTGACGGATCTTGAAGCAGACGTTTTTCTTTGTGGGATTTGATCTTCCAACCCGCTACGGCCCTTAATAATAAAGATTAAATCTTTATTCCTCTCTTTGTTGATGAGGATACAAAAGAGAATAGAGAAACCCTCTCTTTGGTGGCTGTATGATTTGGGGACCATAACACTAATGAATACACATATATATAGATATGTGTGTTGTGATATTTTTAATTTGGCCCCTCATCAAATTAGAATTATCTCCGGTATCTACACATTAATTCCATGACAATTATACCCTTAAGCCAATTTCCATATAGACCACTTTAATTTGGCTTAATTATTTAGATAGCCCAAACACAATTAATTTTACATGTGTGGTCCCATAATTATTGAATAATTCTAACAGGAGGAGGCGGTGGAGAAAGTGAGAGCTGTTGCCGCCACGGTGGAGAAGCGGGTGGAGTCACGGTGTAGGAGGCGGTGGAGTAAAGAAGAGTTGTTGCCGCCGCGGTAGAGAAGGGGGGGGGGGGGGGGTGGAGGAGGAGGAGGGTCATGGTGGAGGAGAGCTGTTGCTCTCATGGAAAAAATGAAAAGTTAGAAGGGAGTGAGGCCTCGTTTGGTTCGCGGAATAGAAGGAAAAGGAAATCAATTCTTCGTCATTTCCTTTTTTTTGGGAAACTTTAATTCCTATTGGTTTTCCTTTTCGATGTTTGACAATGCCAAGAAATTTGAAAAGGAAAGTGAATATTTCAATGTGGGAAAGTGATTCCTTACTTGGATGGATGGAATCACTTTCCCTCCTAATTTTCCTTCCATTGAGAATCACTTTCCTTTCCTCCTCAATTCCTTGGACATCCAAACATAGGAAAGTAATCACTTTCCTTTTCCAACCCGGAGATTCCGCGAACCAAACGAGGCCTAAGGGTCTGCTTGGCAATTGTAGGGGTAGCGGTTATGAGCTATTTTTAGAGTACCGGTTATGAAGGGTTCGATTTTGGATGGTTTTTAAGTAGCGACTTTTAAATCAGTCCAATCCATGCTTGGTAATTCACTAACGAGCGGTTCTGAAATTTTTTTACACGAATAAATTAAATAGGAAAGGGTATTTTTTTACACGAATAAATTAAATAGGAAAGGGTATCAGTAGTTATAATTATATATATTTTTGTGAGGATATAAATGGAATAAAAAATAGAGCTGCTCAAAATCCACCGATTTTGGATGTTTATAAAGTCACCTAAAAATACATTACACCGATTTTGGGGGGATTTTGAGCCGACCAAAATCGATGCCTCAATTTTTTTTAACAAATATGAGTTTTCATAAAGGAACGATTTAAAAACACCCCAAAATTGATGAAAACGCCGTTACCAAACAGACCCTAAAAACACACGCTTTTTCAAAAAACTCAATCAAATGTCAGCATCCAAACGCTTTTTCAAATCAAAACTACTTTTTTAACTCAGAAATGTGTGTTTAAAAAGGTATCTAAACAAGTGTTAGAGTTCCAAAAAAGCACTAACTTGTGGTATTGGTTGACCTTTTTTCTAAAAAAAATTATAATATAAAATGTATCTTAGAATATAAAATGTATTTTAAGACCCAAATTTGTAATAATAGTAAAAAACTTAATTGTAACATGATAATATAAAATCTAGAATAAAAAATCTCACAATGGAGATTTATATTTTAATTTCTATTTTAAGTGGTATTGATGTAGGATGAAGAGTTTCTATTAGGGTTTCTACTTTCTACAAAACTCTCATAGAAACTCTTTATCTCTCATACCAATTAATATTGGACCTCATAATATTAAAGTGATTCTTTCATTTGTTGTCACATAGAATAGAAATGAAGAATCATTGGAGGCTATTTTTTGTTTATGTATTTTCTATATAGAAACTCTAACAACTATGATAGAAATTTGCTTAAAGTATCATGCCAAGTAGGATAGCAACCTAATTTTAGAAATTTCCATTGGAGATGGCCTAATAAAGACTTTCGATGACGACGGACAAGAGTTTTAAGTTCCTTCGCAATTTGAAACAAAAGAAATTGCAACTGAACACAAAAGAGAAAGATGGTCAATCTTAAAATTAAAGACAACCTGATGCAATTTAAAACAAAAAATAAGAAGAATTAATTGCATTAATTAATCCTATATTTTACACTTATAATACGGATTATAGGGGTGAGCGTCGGTATAATCAGTCGGTATTTGGTCGATTTTTTCGGTATTTTTTAAAATCGGTATTTGAAAAATCAATCCCAATATCATACCATTTAGAATCGATTTTTTCGGTTTCGGTTAAATCGGTATTCGGTCGGTTTTTGTTCGGTATCGGTATTTTACCAATTAATATTTGATCAATTAACACACTTAATATTGTAGAACCTCTTAACCTATAATATATATTTTTTTTACTTTTTTTGAAGCATTAATTTTAAAGCCAAGTCTCTACCAACCAAACAATTAATTAAAATTATTAGAACAATATGTAACAAGTCGCAAACACCTAAAAATGAGCTTAAAATATCAAACGTGGTCACTAAGTTTAATCTTTAGTATAAGTTTAAGTAACCAAAATTCACTTCAAAATTCTATGAGAACACAAAAACATAAGCTCAAAAGATCAAAAACTCAATTCTTAGCATTCTTAACATAAATTCAAGTCCACTAAAATTCATTCCAAGTTCTTGGAAACCAACCAAAACAAAGATAAAAATAAAAATGAGTAGTGTAAAATTAATCATGAACAACATTAAAAAATGTGTGCGTGTGTGTGTGTATATATATATGTGTGTGTGTGTGTGTGTGTGTGTGTGTGTGTGTGTGTGTGTGTGTGAATCGGTTCGGTATTTTTGATATGATATTACACTCAAATCGTTACCATTACCATTATACCGTAATTTAGTCGGTTCGGCAATTCGGTATCGGTACATAATTTCGGTTCGATTTTTCGGAATATTTTTAATCGGTATTTGGTCGATTTTTCGGTATCGGTCGGTATTTGCTCACCCCTAACGGATTACCTCTTGATTTGAAATTAATCACACGGATCCTCTGAAACTAATAACACTAACCATATGTTTAATAAAGGAGATGGTGATCAGTATAATTATTTCGGAATAGAAATATTCCCTGTAATACTCATGAAACATATATGGTCAGTCTAATTAACCCAGAAAAATAAACTAAAACTGATAATGCAATTTAAAGCATAAAAAAAACTAAAACTGATAATGCAAATAAAGAAAGAAAAAAAAAAAAAAATCTGTTGAGAGTGGGATTTGAACCCACGCCCTTTCGGACCAGAACCTTAATCTGGCGCCTTAGACCAACTCGGCCATCTCAACTCAATGTCAACATATTTGTTGATCCATATATAAGCAGGATATATAGAATTTAAACCCTAATTATTTCCCTTTTTTTATAAGACACCGAAGGATTTTTCTAGTTACTTTGTATTTTTACTTTAATTGCCCAATTTATTTGTTTAAAATTGGCATTGTTCTTATTCCAAGTAATTAATGTTCCACTTATAATTTTCATTTCATTTTATACCATTTTACTTGTGGAGGTGCATCAACCTCTATCTAAACTTAAACTTAGAGATGGGTTCTTATATTAGGTTAAACTTTGTGCACGCTACATTGCATGCATGTTAATCCAAATCTAATATTAGTTGCAAATCCTTGTTATATAAGCTTTATAATTAATTAATACATGACACGGTCGTGATTTGTCTTAAGTGCTAATTAGATGTTGGAGGGTTCAAGAGAACGTGGTTTGGATTTTACTCATTACATATTGAGCAAAGTGACGCATTATGAGGCACACTTGACACTTGTGTCAATTGGTGCCACGTTAGACGCCACCCGATCGCTTACTTGCAAGACACTGAGGGATCATATGTTACATGAAGCTGAATATGTTTGGTTGCTACAATCAGTTCAATCAAATCAGATTCAAGAATCAATTGAACTTGGACTTATATTTGGGTTTATTACACCACAATTATGACTTTTTTTTAAACTAAAGGTTGTTCAGGTCTATAACTTACCAAGGATGACTAATTTTTCTATATAAAGGAAGAATCAGTACTATCGTAGATAGATCAAGAAAAATCACACTTGAGTTCTCTATAACAATAATCTGATCATGCACGTACTCATTTATACGGTGGCAAAAGATTCTACGAGAAGTTGAAGTGCATCTACACCACAAAGAATTGCAATGTACCATTTATCAACAAACGAGGTAGATTTTGTTCAGATGTATATGTTGCAATGATACAAGTAAGGACAGTAGATGACACGGATATACGGACACAATAATAAGCAGACATCTATGTTGTAGGAACGCTAACACGGACACGAATGTGATAAGATTGTTAAATACAATGTCCGTATCTGTCTCAAATGCAACGGGTCCATAGCTCAGTGGTACAGCATTTGATTGCAAATCAAGAGGTCACCGATTCGATCCCGGTTGGGCCCTCAAAATTAAAAATTTAAATTTATTTATATTATACGTTAAAAAAATGTTTCTTAACATCATACACATATTATACTCTAGTAAAATTAACATTTATTTTGAATAATATAGTTTTTTTGTTCCTTTACATATTATACGTTAAAAAAATGTTTCTTAACATCATACACATATTATACTCTAGTAAAATTAACATTTATTTTGAATAATATAGTTTTTTTTGTTCCTTTACATATTATACCCAGTCTAGTCACATTCTATATTGAAAGGCCTTTAGCAAAAAACTTCTCACAATTTAACTGTCACAACTTTCTGATATTTTGAGATTAGAACAGTTCATTTCACCCTCAAACAGAGTTTACTACAAAGTTCAAAGTGTTAATGCATATACTTCACACATATTTTCATAAGATTAATCTCCTGGGGATGAAATGACTTTCACTTTATATTTCATTACAATTTCAATTTATTTAATTTATTATTGACAAACCTTAGTCATCTCAACTATTATACTTTTAGGATCATTATTTTTAAAGTATAACATTTCAGTCTCGATCTACTATTTCTAATTTTTGGTCAACTTATTGCATACTTTACCATGTTATTGTTGTTGCTTAAACTGGTTCTTTTAATACCATAATTTTTGTAAGAGAGGAATTCGAATGCATGTCTAATAGAAACTAGGAGCCGAAGATCCTAAGCTTTTGAGCAATACTAGGATTGGTTGTTTTAAAAAATAGGCCTGGTTTGGTTCGAATAGATAAGATATCAACATTTACTTCGTAGTTTGGTTTGATTTGATTTGATTTTACAATTATAAGGTCTCTCAAAACCAAACCAAGATCCAAATGGTCCAAATCTCACGTGACGAACTTTTTTGAGTTTTTTTAAAACCAGAATCATCCGGTTTAATTGTGTACTGGTTCGACCGATCCATCAGTTAAATTTCGATTTAAAAAAAAATCTTCGGTTCTTAAAAAAATCCAATTCAAGTTCTGGTGGACCGATTTTTTGGCAAAATCCGATCAGATCCGATCCAACCGCTGGTCCGCTCCTGTTCAGACAACGTTGTTACAACCTTCCTATAACAGTCTAGGTGGCAGTTGCCAATTGGATACTTTGACAAAGGAGACCACCATGCTGTCAGGAACCTCTCATTCGAGCTCTACACCAAGGATGTCCACTTGAGCTCCGGGGCAAAGTTTTGGCTCGGAGCAAGAATCTGTTGACGGAGCACATCCACCATGCTGTCAGAAAAAATAGTAACGATGAGAGACCCATCTGAGTAGGACGTACACACTCAATCCCACTACTGATATCATTCATGTAAAGGTGATCTCTCAGAGTATACGTCATACTCAGATGGATCTGCAGAGTATCCTCTCCGGTTGGGTTGTGTTCTGAGCCATCCGTTCTCACACTTAAAATACATATTAATTAGAACTGTGTTTTGTATTTTCGGGAAAACCAGGAATTTGATTCTGTATTTTGTATTTTGGTTTCTGTATTTTGGCTCCAGCTCCATTTGCATTAATCTACGGTACGACATGGTCCATGCAGCCATTCGACTGGCGAGGCAAAAACTATGTAGCCGTAGATAAAGTTGACTGTCCTCCGACCCTCATCCCTCGACAATGATGATACGACAACCTATCACTATATCTTATATATATAGTAGTAGATGATGTCTTAGTATTACATTATGTGAGTTCATCTTGATTCTGTTACATTCTTCAGATACTACATACGATAAGAACATATACTACACCATATGTACAGAACATAGATGATTCACACTAATGTATGCTAGAATGAATTTTAGGTTGTGTTCTGAGCCATCCTTCATCTGCCCCCTTCCCTAAGCCATCCTTCATCTCTCATTTCCCTCCGGGTCCACTCTACTCCCAATCTCTTCCTCTTTATACACGGATCTACAGAATCAATGCCATCCGAGGAAGGCAAAACTGAATCAGCATTGTCTTCAGGATCGTCCTCATCAAGGCATAACGGGCTGCTCAGCGTGCCCAGCTTCTTCAACTTCTCGCTGGCTGCAGAGTCGAAATGGGAACGGGTCCACTTTGCCGGCCCGAAGCTCTGACTCGCACTCGTCGCCTCGCTACCGGTTTCCTCTCCTCCTCTGACGCGGGTCATAAGAAAAGAAATTTCGTACCTCTTCTTCACATAAACATCATTGCCGCCTTGTACTCGAGCCTCCTCGTCTGTGACGCTATCCAACTTCTCGGTGCCTACATTGTCACTCGAATCCTTTCTTCGACTCGTATTGTCATTTTATTCGCCTGTCTTTTCGCTCCCTGTCTTGCAATCATCTGCTATCACCGTCGTCTCATTCGACTCCTTCTCTGATGATTCCGAGGAGGAGGAGGAAGACTCGGAGAATGAGTCGAATGAGTCGGCGGTGATAGCAGATGATTGCAAGACAGGGAGCGAAAAGACAGACGAATAAGAGGACGATATGAGTCGAAAGAGAGATTCGAGTGACAATGTAGACACCGAGAAGTTGGATAGCGTCACAGACGAGGAGGCTCGAGTACAAGGCGGCAATGATGTTTATGTGAAGAAGAGGTACGAAATTTCTTTTCTTATGACCCGCGTCAGAGGAGGAGAGGAAACTGGTAGCGAGGCGACGAGTGCGAGTCAGAGCTCCGGGCCGGCAAAGTGGACCCGTTCCCATTTCGACTCTGCAGCCAGCGAGAAGTTGAAGAAGCTGGGCACGCTGAGCAGCCCGTTATGCCTTGATGAGGACGATCCGGAAGACAATGCTGATTCAGTTTTGCCTTCCTCGGATGGCATTGATTCTGTAGATCCGTGTATAAAGAGGAAGAGATTAGGAGTAGAGTGGACCCGGAGGAAAATGAGAGATGAAGGATGGCTCAGGGAAGGGGACAGATGAAGGATGGCTCAGAACACAACCATGTCAAAGACCCTTAATGTGACAACCATGTTACCGCGGTGTCGGAAGACTAACATGTCATAATTTTCTAAGCCGTGTATTTTGACATAATCCTCCCAACTCTTTCCTCCTATGTAGTAATCTTGTATTATTACATAGAACTGAAATCCGGTTGGAGGATTATGTCAAAACACACGGCTTAGAAAATTATGACATGTTAGTCTTCCGACACCGCGGTAACATGGATGTCACATTAAGGATCTTTGACAAGGTGATAGGTTGTGAAAAGATATATCCTTATAGTTCTCCTACGTATGTTGAAGAAAACCTCTGTACTTCCTCCGGGTCATGCCGCCGGCTGTGCTGCTTTCCCCTCCTCTTCCTGTCCACTTCTTCTCCCCCGACTCTACACTTGAGCTGGATATCATATGTGGCTGAGAGAGTCAAATAAGAAGAAGGGAAGTAGGGAGGAGCAGATAGGTTCAGAGCCATGGTGGAGGAGAGGAGAAGGAAGATGCTTGATCAGAACTTGAAGTGGAAAAGTTGTGACGTTGATAGCGTGAGAGAGGGAGAGGGTGGAAAAGTTCTTCTCCCCCGACTCTACACTTCAGGTGGATATCATATTTTGGTTTCTGTATTTTGGCTCCAGCTCCATTTACATTAATCTACGGTACGACATCGTGATCAGGACATAGTCCCTGCAGCCATTCGACTGGCGAGGCATAAACTATGTAGCCGTAGATAAAGTTGACTGTCCTCCGACCCTCATCCCTCGGCAATGATGATACGATAACCTATCACTATATCTTATATATATAGTAGTAGATGATGTTTTAGTATTACATTATGTGAGTTCATCTTGATTCTGTTACATTCTTCAGATACTACATACGATAAGAACATATACTACACCATATGTACAGAACATAGATGATTCACACAAATGTATATGCTAGAATGAATTTTAGGTTGTGTTCTGAGCCATTCGTTCCCATACTTGGCAATTAAGTTGTGGACCATTATGTTTGACATTGTTGTTACAAATTTTCATATATCTGTGTTGATTGATGAGATTGTGTTTCAAACGTGTTCGTGATTGTGTGTATCTGTGTTATTTGATACTGTGTTCGTGATACACACCGTTGTTGCTGTAACAAATGGTGTGGGGGATGCTGCAAATGCTGCAGGGGATGCTGCAAATGCTGCAGGGAATGCTGCAAATGCTGTATTTTTTTTAATATTAGCGACATTCAGCTACGATTATCGACGTTCAGCGACAAAAAAAACGTCGCTATCAACGTCGCTAACTGTGAGGAATAACGTCGCTGATCGTCACTAAACGTCGGTACTGTAGCGACGTAGAAAAAGTCGCAGAATGTCGCCATATGGCTCTCAAGCCAGGTCAGTATCGATGCATGTCAAGTCGCTTAACGTCGCTAGTACACGTCGGTAAATGATGACGCTTTACGTCGCCAGCAGTCGCTGAATTAGCGACGTAGCAGCATCGCTAAAGCTCGTCGCAATAGCGACGTATTGTGACGTTTTCTTGTTTAGCGACTAGGTTAATCGCGACTACGTGCATACGTCGCTAAATACGTCACTAATAGGAATTAGCGACGTATTTTCCCTATTTAGCGACGCATTGAGGCGTCGCTGATTTGACAGATTTTAGTAGTGTAGCGCATAAGCTATTCTCTCTATCTTAGGAATTTTTTTTTGGAGAACTGTGTATGAGCCACAAATGAAATCAATTCCAGTTCCCTACAACATTCAAGCCGCTTTGGTTAGGGAAGAAATTAGAGTTCTAGATATCAGACGCAAAGCCGGAAGACCAAAGAAGAACCACATCAAATCGCGTGAATCATCGACAAGAGAACTTTGCCGCGACAATTGTGGGTTGATGGGGACACAATAGAAGAAGATGTACAAGTCAACTAAGAGAGTAAAATCTTGTATTACCAAATTGTATTTTTGATTTTAGACATACACAAATTGTTTCATCTCATGTCAATTTTCAAACATTACATAATCAAATTTCATTTCATTACAAACAATGTTTCATTTTATTTCATGTCAAATTCCATTACAAACAATGTATCGTTTTCATGCCAACATTTTTAACATTCCTAAAGCCTTGGGCAATTCGTTTGTAACACATTCGTACTATAGGTCTGAGGCCTGGTCGCCATATTCTTTTGTTCTCCTCCACTCTTCTTTTATCTGGATCCTCTTCCTCTCTTCTTTGATCTCCTGAGTAGGCACTGGTGCTGATGGGGACGAAAAAAACTGTGTGTAATATGATATGTCTTCAGAAAGAGTCGCAGCGACAGTGTTGATTTGCAGAGTCGATATGTGCTGGTCATATGGCTGAAAACTTGAGAAAGTGCCTATGTCAGCATATTGCTGACTAGTGCCTTCTCCAGCATAGTGTAGAGAAATATTCTCTCCAGCGTACTGCTGGCTAAGGTCCTCTCCAGCGTACTGCTAGTTAGTATCCTCTCCAGTGTACTAATGGCTAGTGCCTTCTCCAGCGTACTGCTGGCTAGTGCCCTCCATAGCGTAGGCATTGTGCTCTTTAACGTCGCCCTCTTTCGCGTCGTCCTCTCCAGCGTCCATCCTATGACGACGAGAATGTCTTCGTCTAACAGTGGCACCCGAATAATAGACTGGGATTCATGTATGCAATGGAGGCATATCAGGATCCCGTCCAAGACTCAGTGAATCTACACGAGATAAAATATCTTGTACCCACTCCTGACCTTACGGCCACAAATAGCTCTTTGGTTCTTGGATATATTGTTGGCCCATAATAGACTGAAATGTGAAATGTGCAAATTAAAATTGTTATCATATATCTATAATTTTGAATTAGTAGTAAAGTCATACCGCTTCTGATATGCCATCAGCAAAAGCTCGCAGACCAGATTCATCTACGGCTTTAGATTTGAACCTTGGCTCCTCAAATGTGTATGCTCTGTTGATTATACGAGGCACTCCCCACCATTGTCTATAAGTCAAGTCACCAGCATCTGCATTTCTTGAAAACAATTTTAAGACAAATACACTAGTGTACACAATCCGTCCAAATATACTAGTAAGTTATAACTTACATTCATCACTGGATTCTATTCGGAGAGACATGTTTGCCACATTATTATCCTGGAATCACATATTTCAGGCAGCTATGACACTATCGATTCTGTTTCTTGCATTGACTGTATCATAACTCATGTAAGGCGGGTCATCCGGAATTATCTTCCTTTGACCGAATTGTCGGAGAACACGATCCACCGGATGATACATGGTGTAATGATCGTATATAATATAAGAATTGCGCAAGCTTAGATCGTATGATGTCCTCTCTATTTATGGAGCATTTTTATCATCTAAGTAGGGTATCCATATAACCTATTGGATGACAATGTATACGATAAATTTGTACAAATCTAATAATTTGATTGACAAGTGTAGTATAAAAAACTTTATTAAATTAAGTAATTACCTCATTCCACTGTAACGTATCAAATTGTTTCCTGTACAGTAAAACAACCTTGTGTATGTGCCCACTATATTTGTGGTCCATTGTGTAGCAAGCAAAAAATTCCAACATCACTGGTAATGCGAGTTACAGGTCGACCAATATAGAAATGCTCGTAGCACCATACCTACAATAGAAATAATATGGTATTAAAAATAAAAATTGTATATAATTCAAACCACTTGAGGTATTAAATTTTTATTTTTACTTGAACCAGAGTCATGCACCCACATAAATTTTTGCTAGGTTTCGATCTAGCAAAATTCGTCAAGCATGCATATAAATATGCTAAAGTAGTAGCTTCCTATGCATGAAGAGTGGGTCCTTTTAGATTATCTAAGAATGGTAATAGTCGCATGTTTATTCTATTTTCCTGTCCGTCGGGAAATAGAATTGCCTAACATAAACAAAACAAATATGCTCTAGTGCACTGAATGATCTGCAACTATTAAAATTTACATATTAACACGCCATTAAATTAAACTGTCAGTAAATCTTAACATTAAATACATACCCTTAATTCATCGACCTCGACTGGATCGTCGATAGTGCGATCTAGATCCATAACATTACTCCGAAGCCAACTTAACGTGACAAAACTCCTTCCTCCTATGTCCGATGGTTGCATAACATCGAGATATCTCTTGATTAGTTCAGATGGATTTAACTGTGTATTAAAATATATAGGGTCACATGTAATAGGTAAACTTAGGATATTTGTAACATCCCAAAGTGTGATAGTCATTTCACCAACTGGAAATTGAAAAGTGTTACATTGAGGCCACCAACGCTCAGTAAGACTTAAAATGAGGTGGACATTGTGGATTAAAATTTGAATTTCATACATATATTGGAACCCAAAGGAAAGCAGTAGCTCCTTTTGGGGAGTAATTAACTCTCATTTGCCGTATCCTCTCTGCATCCTCCAATTTGCATGCTCCCGTATTCATAAATTGGGAGGATAATCATATAGCTACAAGTAAAATATATTTATTATATTTATTTAAAAAATTAATGTACCATACTTACAATTTTAAAATTTACCT
Source organism: Iris pallida (assembly GCA_029216955.1). Classification (NCBI taxonomy): domain Eukaryota; kingdom Viridiplantae; phylum Streptophyta; class Magnoliopsida; order Asparagales; family Iridaceae; genus Iris; species Iris pallida. The sequence continues at coordinate 23,812,538 of JANAVB010009198.1, read as the reverse complement.
GACTGTCAAAACCTATACTAGATATGCGATTGTCTCATTCCTGTCTGATGACAACTGTAACCGTCCACCAGGAATATATGCCCGTCATTCGGTTGAGCCATCTGCAATTTTTTTAACAAGTATGATTAGCAATATAAATATTAACAAAAAATTAAAAATAAATTAAAAATAAATTAAAAATAATAATATTATTACTTACCTTTGATTTTTTTATATTTTTTTTTCCAACTTTCTTTGAAAGAACAATGAGTCTTCGGGGAGAGATAAAGAATGAAGGAGAGTCTTGTGAGGAAGAAGGGGTGGTTGCCATTCTGTAAAGAAGAAGAAGAAGAAGAAGAAGAAGAAGAAGAAGAAGAGGGGGGGATTATGTGAAGAACAAGGAGGGAGGAAGGGGATTTATAAAGAAGAGGAGTGGGGGGGGGGGGGGAGGGGGGGTTCTTCGAGACGCGCGCGAGGGGGTTGGGATCTCTAAGACGGGGGGTCTTCGAGACCCCGGGGGGGGGAGGGGGAGGGGGGGAGGGGGATGGGGCTATTCGAGACCTGACACACACCCACCCACCCAACACAGACACACACTCACTCACGCACTCCAAGTCAGTTGGCGGCCCTCCCCCCGTGCGCCAACTGACTTGATGCCCTCCCTCTCTCCCCCACATCCCTCTCTCCCCCTATATTAGCACGAAAAGCAGCATGAAGAGCACACCAACTGAGTTGGCGCCCCCCTCCCGTGCATCAAGTCAATTGGCTCCCCCTCTCTCTCTCTCTCTCTCTCTTCGATTCACCCCTTGCACGCCAAGTCATTTTACTTTTCTTTATCCCATTTAGAAATACCCCAAACTTTTTCTCTTTTTTAGAATTTAGGAAAAGTTGTTTACCTAATATGAAAATTTCTGTTTCTGAAAGCAGACCATGGGGATTTGGGCTTGGGAGGGGTGTCTATGCCAGCATGACATCGACTCTGTTCTCTTGGTTGGATCTGTTCTCTTGGTTGAAGGTTCAACAGGTTACATAATCTCTATGAAAATCGTTCCAGGAGTAGCATGTGTCTCTATTTGATCACAAGATGCTTCTTCCGGAGACTTGGCTAGTTGTTCTCATTCTGATGCAGCCCTGGTTCAAGGGCTTGAGGTGGGTTAACGGGGACCGCCAGTGGCATAGTAGCATCAATGGCGAAGAACTCCTTCACCTCTCCACCTCCCTCTCCTGTCAGTAGCGTCCGGGCAGGACTAGACGACGAAAGCAATGTAGAACCTCTTGCTTCGAGCGGACAAGTCTAGCCAGGTGCTCGCCAACAATTATAGTACCACATAATGAAAGCACATGAAAATGTATTGTTATGAATTTACAGAGATTTACCAGCACTTGTATCCATGTAAGTTTTCAGCCATTGCCAGTTACACAACAATTCAGTCCAAGTGAAGAATATATTTCTTATTAACAATTATACCAAATGTTTCCTCGCTGATAATATAAACATGTTACAGCTCCCACAAGATTTATGATGAAGCAATGTAATGTATAGACTGCTTCTCCCTTGCCCAAGCATTTGTCTGCGGCATTCTGGCCTTCACTTTCTTAACGTGTGTTTACATTTCATATACGTATTTACTCTAAATCTAGTATCCCATTGGAGAAAATGAGGGGTCGAGTACGAAGGATGGGTGGATCTGCTCGAGTCTCTTCTTTGTTTTCCTCTTTTCTTCTTCTACTACTTCTTCGATCAGGTCTTGTACTTCTTCCCCAAGCAGCAGTTTTAGTGAATTAGAGTAGAGCCTGTGCCTGTCATCCTGACCTAGAGCCGACGCAGCTTCTGAACTATATAGTATAGCAATGCATATTGAGAATGCCAATAAGGCTGATAATTGTGCCTAGAAGTTAACCGAGTACTGTCCTTTACCATCAGCTATTATTGATAGTGCATGAATCTTTTCTTTTCTTCCCAGTTGGAAAAAGAAGAAATTCTTGTAAGTATTTACAAGTTTGGAGATGTAACAAAAACCAACATAGGATAATCACTTCTCTGCATATGGAAAAGAAAGATACATCTCTCTTCTTTACATGTTCTAAAGACTGATTTTGACCAAACTTGGTTTACTCAAGGTTTGCAGTATCAGTATTGGTATTCGTATCGACCCTTCTATGAGTATTGAGATCGGCGGTATCGACACTATCGGGGTTTCGGATTGAAATATCAAATTTTTTGGTATCGGCACAAAATAGAAGATCTAAGTACAAATTGATCATGGAAAAGTGTGACGATGGAGATCGAATGCCCCATCTCGCTCAGTTCAACCAGAGAAATCAAAACGCAAAGGCATTTGGAGTTAGCCATACAATGGCTTGCTCGAAGTCCCGTACGGTCGAGGCAATTTCTCGTTCAGGTGGATGGCTTCGGTGAACTTGCCTTAACTTGACCTTCACACTAATAAATGGATGTTTTTATTGCACTGAGTAGGCTTAATAATAAAAGAGATGAATCCATATAGTTAAGAAAATAATCCCACTTGAGTCGGATTGACTTAGAATATGAAAAGGTCTCACAGTTGGCTTAGAAATGTTGCACGATGTGCTTTCAAATTGACACTTAGTCCTTCGTCCCGAGGCTTGGGAGAAGGAAAAGTTGATCTATGTTTCCATCAGGCTATGAACTTAGCATATTCACAGGCGTCATACGATATAAATGTTTGGTAAAGCATGCAGTGTCCCACTGTCCAATGCTTGATAAAGCATGCATTGTCCCACTGTCCAATGCTTGGTAAAGTATGCACTGTCCCACTGTCTAATGTTTGGTATAGCACAATTGTCCCAGAAGTCTCAATGCACGTTTCCACGATGCAAGTCATGGCATAGCCTTTGCTCGTCCTACGGGTTAAGTTATATCATATGGTTTATGGCACATTCGTGACACTGATATGGAATACGATTGGTTCAAGTTATCCTGGAAGGCTATAAATTAGTCATTCCTGAGTTTGAGTCAATAAGGGTATGGAAACACTAAAAATTCTCGGGACTGTAGGTCGGTCGTTGAGGCAATCCCCGATTTAAGGCTCTGCAAGGAAGTGTAAAGAGTAAAGAAGTGAATGGGCTATAATAAAGACACATGTTTCAGCACGAGCTATGGTGTCGATTGGTGAGTTGTTGGCATAAAAGTTTTATAAGTTTGGATTGAGTCGTTTCGAGTTTAAGTCAGAAGTAAGGCATATTTGGTTAAGTCATGTTGGGTTGTGAGGGACGGCCTCGATGATTGAAGCACAAACAGAGTTATGGCACGACCATGTTATTACGTCTCAAAGTATGAGCCAAAAAGGCAAGCACGAGTTGATACGTTGATGTTATTGGCATGAAAATGGTCTAGAGGCACAAGGATAAGTAAGTTATCAGTGTGAGGCACGGTGTTGGTTTTGTATGGGTGGACGATGAGCTCACTCACCAGTACGGTAGTGTACTTGTTGGCCCATTGGTCATATGGTCAAACTGATTTTAATAATTGATCAAACTCTGTCTCGATATATGGAGCTAGTCAGGATATCTCGGACTCTTGGACCTGATCAAGAACGGCTATCTACTCAGTTCAAGATCGAAGCGTTGTTTGCCTGTTCGAGTCTGTATTTCTTTGAGCAATATAATCTTTTATTTTATTTAGTCTAGAAATATATTATACACCGAATCGTACTGGCAAATAGGCTATTCCAAAATGATTTCAAAATGTTTTTTAAAATGTCCTTAGTTTTGAAAAACATTCGTATTTACAAAAGCTCCAAAAAGGTTTTCAAAATTCTCCAAAATCTATTTTGAAAAATCCTAACCTAACCCTGACAGAACTCGGCCAGAGTTCGATTAGTGGCCGTTTTGATTTTTGAATTCCTTGGAACTTGGTCCTCTTGCAGTTGCGGATTTGACCGAGATTTGCTCATCGGGTTCTGCCCGAATTCTGCCCGAATTCTGTCTTTGGAACTCCTATAAATAGAAGGATTTCGATCATTTTAACTCACTCATTCACTTTCAATCTTCTCTCTATTTAAAGCCCACTGTCTTCCAAAGAGTTTTTCTCGAGCTTTAATTTTCAGATCCCAAGCCAGTTACAATCCTCTAGTCGATTTGTCAGTGCGGTGAGGTCTAGAAGTTTGTGAGTGATTGTAATCAGAAGACTTGATAGAAGAATACCTCTTCACAATTGAAGTTGGACGAGTTCTTCGTATCAAAGCTCGCGTTGTAGAAGTTGCAAGGACTTCATAAGAAAACTTGCAGTTTTGCCAATAGTGGATTCAACTGGTAGCAAGAGTTCTACCGACTGGACTAGTCCTCAACAGAGGAAACCAGTATACATCGCTGTCTTTGCGTTTGCTTTCTTATCTCTGCCTTTACATTATTTAGTTATGATTATTATTATGTGATCTTGCTGCTAACAATTTCTAATTAGCATTATTCCGCTGTCAACTCTATTCACCCCCCTCTAGAGTATTCTGCTTTACGATTTCGTTCCTACAATTGGTATCAGAGCGGGTGTTACAGGTAAAGCAAGGTAACATTATAATTATTTATTCATTTAATTAATTGCTATATAGATCACAGCACAACACATGGCAACTGTGAAATTCATAAGTATAGGCCATGCCACAAACAGACCTCTACTGTTTGATAGTACAAATTATATCTATTGGAAAACACGGATGAGTTTCTTCTTGAAATCTCTTGACTTTGATTTATGGTCTATTGTTATTGATGGCTATCAAAAGCCACCTCGTATAAATGTTGATGGAGTTTTAACTGAAAAACCCCATAAAAGATATACAGAGGAAGAAAAGAAAAAGGCCAGTCTTGACGCACGTGCTATTAACGCTTTATTTTCTACTTTAGACAGAACTGAATTTAACAGGGTGTCCATCTGCACAACTGCAAATGAAGTATGGAAGCTTCTTGAAGTCACATATGAAGGCACAACTCAAGTCAAAGAATCAAAAGTCAGCAGACTTACTCAGGAGTACGAGGCGTTCAAGATGACGCCCAACGAAACAGTTACTCAGATGTTCGAGAGATTCTTGGATATTGTAAATCCTTTGTCCTCCCTAGGCAAAGATTACAGTAACCATGAAAAGATTCGCAAACTCCTACGAGCACTTACCAAGAACTGGATTCCAAAGGCTACTGCAATCATTGAAGGGAACGACCTCACAACTATGTCCCTCGAAGTACTCATGGATAAGTTACTCACTCATGAACTGGAGCTACAAGATTTTGAAGAGCTTACACCAAAGGAGAAGACGATCGCTTTCAAGGCTCAGCACAGAAAAGCTGCTGAAGATGATTCAGACAGCAGTGAATCTGATGCTGAAGATCAAGCACTAATAGCAAGAAAATTCAAAAGATTCATGAGATATGAGAAGAAAGCCAAAGAAAACAATAGCATCAACAACTGGTATCAAGATGATGCTGTCTGCTATGGCTGCAAGAAGAAGGGACACATGAAGAAGGATTGTCCTACAAACTCATCATCAAGAAAGAAGAGCAACAGGTATGAGAAAGGAAACCTGAAGAGATCAACATCACGGAAGTATGCCAACACCACACTACTAAAATATCATCTAATAGCGACGTAATTTAGCGACGGCAAGAAATGACGTCGCTATTAGCGACAGCTTTATAAACACGTCGCAAAACGTCGCTGCCTAGCAACGTTCTGCAACAGGAGTTTCCTACGTCGCTGAATAGCGACGTTCAGTGACAAATTATAAGTATATGTCGCCATTTTTGCGACGTTTAGAGACGTGAACATGTGACGTCGCTAAGTTATTTTACTTAGGGCACGCCGCTGCCTTCTTTCCCCCTCACTCTCACTCGAAAACTTACGAAACTTTTAATTCCCCCCCACCCCCCCGGCGACTCCCTCCCCCTCTGTCAGTGCCCTCCCCCCCGGCGACCCCCTCCCTCCGGCGACTCCCTCCCCCTCCGGCGAGCTCCTCCTCCTCGAGATCCTCCTCCTCGAGCTCCTCCTCCTCTTCCTCAGGTAAACCCTAACCTAACTCCTCTCCTTCCTCCTGCTCTTCCACGGACACACACACAAACGGACACACGGACACACACACACACGGACACACGGACACATGGACACACATCGTGTCCCCAAAGAGTTTGGTTTGTTTTTGGACACATTGTGTCGAGTATTTGGACACGAGTTTGATTTGGGAGACACGTACACACATGACACGATTAGTGTGAACATCACATGCGCAATGATGGAGCTTGAGTGTGGTTAGGACATGCAAGAAAATCATTATATACATTTTACGACCCCTCTTCTTAGGTCATGGTCTCATTATTTAGACATTGTTATGGCTAAATCAGAAATTGGTGAAGCTTGGAACATCTACGGAATTTACTTTAGGGTTATTTAGTGATAGAGTTTCACATGATATTTAGATCTTCGTATTGTCCAATGTGTGTCCGATTATATAATTTAACGCATTGCACACGCATTGCATGTGCCCTGATAATGTATATAGATAACAATGTAGTTATTTTAAATATAGTCTAGTATTAGATAAATTTTAATTAAAATTTGTTCTTTGGATATAAGTTTAAATATAGTTTAATATTAGATAAAATTTTATTAAAATCTGTTCTTTCGATATATGTTTAGATAGTATAATATAGTTAATTTAAATATAGTTTAAATATTGAATATAATTTAAATTTATTTGTACAACTTTTGATATGTTATTTTTGGATAAATTTTTATATAATAGTTTAAATATTTAATATATTTTAATTTTAGTTTGTTATATATATGTTTATATAATTTGATATATGTTTAGAAAGTTGTAAGGATTTAAAGTTAGTTTTACGTGATGATTTACATAAGGCACGTACGTTGGTTGTTAATTATAAGGATTAAAAAACAAATTAGTGCGTGATACACAAACGGCTTGGATGACTCATTTCTGAGTCATTTTAATAGACTATCATTAAATGTTCAACACTAGCTGTTATTAGGCCTCACTTAAATCACGAGTTTGGTTTGGACACTTGACTTTTGTTTGTTTTCGGACACGACTCTGTGACACAGGACACAGGACACACACACAATACATACATATATACCTATATATATAAATACCCAAGGTTCACAATATCGGTATCGGAATCGGTATCGGACTATTCCTATGAGTATTGGTATCGGCGATATCGGTAGTATCGGCAGTATCGTATCGGAGTATCGGACTTTGGTATCGGAAAACAAATAATTATTAATAAATTATTTACATTTAAAAACATATATTTTATATATTTAGGCATAATTTTAAGTATTTCAGCGTTATTTCTTAGTAGTTTTGAAATTATATGAAATAGTAGTCACCCTTACCGATTGGTTTTGCCGAATTGACCGGAACAAAGACCCCCAATGTCGGTATCGGTCAATATTTGGTATCGGTCGGTATCGGATCGGAACATGCCAAACCGTATCGGTATCGGCCGTATCGGATCGGTATCGGCCGATACTTTAAACCATGGTTGTCACATTAAGGGTCTTTGAGGAGGTGACATGTTGTGAAAAGATATATTCTTATAGTTCTCTTACGTAATATTAAAGAAAATTCGTAGGAGAACTATATATAAGGATATATTTTTTCGCAACATGTCATCTTGTCAAAGACCCTTAATGTACCAACCATGTTACCGCGGTATTGGTATTTGGATACCAATAGCGATAAGGTAAATGGTACCAATAGCGATAAGGTAAAGGGTACCAGCTTAAGGTATTGGTATTGGGATACCAATAGCGATAAGGTAAAGGGTACCTTGGTAGGTAATGACTAGAAATAGGATATTTGTGCCTGTTGGATAATGTGTGTCCATCTTTGCAGAATTATTTCCAAATAGATATGAATTACTACTTGCGGAATCGTTCATGGATGTACAATCGTCGTCCTGATGATATGTGTGGTGTGCGGGATGAATACATAGCGAGAATAGAGCAGTTCCTGCAGTTTGCTAAGGCGTTCCCTCAGTACATGGACGGCACCAAAATTAAGTGTCCGTGTGTGAAATGTCATAACGTGAAATATTATCCAGAAGTGGAAGTGACATATCATTTGTACTCGAGGGGTTTCACGCCTAATTACTATCAGTGGACCGCACACGGAGAACTTGTGTCTTTAGCATCAGAGCCGGAGCCTTACGTTGAGCCGTATATGCATGCGGGACCTAATTTTGTTTCAGATAATCATGCATACGACGACGGGTGCGTCAACATGGTTTTCGACGCTGTGGGGCCTAGTTTCATTCATGATACACCTGAGGAGGCACCGAACGCCGATGCTGCACAGTTCATGGAGTTGCTGGAGAATGTAAGGACTCCATTGTATCCTGGTTGTGAGGATCATTCACCGTTGGAGGTGGTTACAAGACTGTTGAGCATTAAGTCAGATTTTAACATGTCGTAAGAATGCTACAACCGAGTGTTGGAGTTGATTATAGAGATCTTGCCGGTGGGTGCTAAGTTGCCTAAAGACTTCTACCGGTCTAAGAGGATGGTGAGATCGCTCTGGATGGGATACGAGAAAATCGATTCATGTCGCAATGGGTGCATGCTGTACTACAAAGACGACAAGGACGAAGATGTGTACAGATTTTGTGGTGCTGATCGCTATAAGACAGCTAGTACAGGAAGGTCTACCGGTGCAAGAAGACCGACCGATTCAATGCACTACTTGCCTTTAACGCCGCGGTTGCAAAGATTATTTATGGTGAAAGAGACGGCCGAAAATATGAGTTGGCACATGCGAGAATAGATTGAAGGAGTGTTGGATCACCCATCCGATGGAGAAGCGTGGAAGCACTTTGATCGAATGTATCCTGATTTTGCTTCAGATCCGCGTAATGTCAGGTTGTGACTATCTTCTGACGGTTTTACTTCTTTTGGTCTTTCAGGATCCCAATATTCGTGCTGGCCTGTGATTGTCACTCCGTATAACCTACCGCCTTGGATGTGCATGAAGACTCAGTACATGTTTCTAACCGTTATAATTCCTGGTCCGAACAATCCCAAGAGGAACATTGACGTGTACTTACAGCCTTTGATAGATGAGTTGAATCAGTTATGGGAAGTAGGCGCTAACACGTACGATGTTTCCAGGAAGCAGAATTTTCAGATGAAGGCAACCCTTATGTGGACCATCAACGACTTTCCGGCCTATGGAATGTTATCTGGATAGAGCACTAATGGTCGTCTCTCATGTCCGTATTGCATGGACTGTAGTAAGGCTTTCCGTTTGAAACACAAAGGAAAACCGTACTTCTTTGATTGTCATCGGCAATTTCTGCCAAAAGATTATCCGTTCAGAAGGAACATGAATGCATTCCGTGCCGGCGTTGTAGAGAAGGGTGATCCACCGCCAAGGTGGTACGGAGCCACGATATGGGAGGAGGTTAAAGATTTTCCAAGTGCTATCGAAGATCCTACAACTGGGTACAAGTGCGATGGATTTGGTAGAGATCATAACTGGACAAAGAGGAGCATATTCTGGGATCTGCCATACTGGAGTACCAATCTGATCAGACATAATCTTGATGTCATACATATTGAGAAGAATGTGTTTGATAACATAATTAATACTGTGATGGACGTAAAAAAAAAAACGAAAGACAATCCCAAGGCCAGGTTGGACTTAGAAGAAATATGCAAACGCCATGCGTTGCATTTGATACAGCTGAATGGAAAACAGTTCCTGCCGAAGTCAATTTTTTCGCTGGACAATGAGGATAAAGTGAGACTTTGTCGGTGGATCCAGGGCCTAAAATTTTCAGACGGATATGTGTCAAATCTGAGAAGATGTGTCGATCCGAAGAAAAATAAATTGACGGGTATGAAGAGCCACGACTGTCATGTATTCATAGAGAGGTTAATTCCGATTGCAATTCGGGAATTCTTACCGCAGGCAGTTTGGGATCTATTGACGGAGCTTAGCATATTCTTCATGGATCTTTGTTCTAAGAAATTGCTCGTTGATCGTCTAAAAAAGCAAGAGAAGGACATTGCGGTAACACTAAGCAAGCTAGAGAGGGTGTTTTCTCCTGGATTCTTCGACTCTATGGAGCATTTGTCGATTCATCTATCCTATGAGGCACGTGTTGGTGGACCCGTCGAATATCGATGGATGTACCCGTTCGAGCGACATTTGAATCACCTAAAAAGAAAGGTAAAAAATAAGGCACGGGTCGAGGGTTCTATTTGCGAAGCCTATGTTCTCGAGGAGATTACAAACTTTTGTTCGATGTATTTCAAGCCTCATGTTCCAACTAATAGAACGAGAGCTTCCAGAAACGACGACGGGGATCATGAAAGTAATGATACAATACTGAAGGTATTCAATGCTCCAGGAAAGCCATCGGGTAAAATGAAGAAGAGATATCTGAACGATGATGAGCTAAGGGTTGCTCAGGTGTATGTATTACTCAACTGCGACGAAGAGGAAGTAGAGAAACTGGAGGGGTAAGTAAATAATACGTCTACATTATTTTAATAGTGTTGATTATTATACTATTACATTAATTGCACGATGTTGTTTTCAGCATATTTAATGATGATGTGAGGTCAGGTAGGCCACACATAACAGAAGAAGAACTAGAACAAGAAATGAGGCGTTATTTTCCATCATGGTTGAGTGCATATGTAAGACTTCAGAACTCTGTAATTACCTTTTTGTATATGCACTTGATTGAGAATGAGCTTAATTGCTTCTTTCGTGGTATTTATGTCGATCGTCCATACGCAAGACTTGAGAATGAGTCTATTAGAACGCTAGCCAAGGGACCAATTTATGCTACAAAAATATGGCCAAGCTACTATGTTAATGGGTTTAGGTTCAAGTCAACAACTTGCCCGATCAGAGACAACTTTGTGGATCTCGACTCCACCAAAAACAGCTGTTTGTGTATCAGATCTTCGAACTACAAAGATGTTGATGCGGGCAACGATTTCTATGGCATGCTACGGGAGATCGTGGAGCTGACATATAGTTATAGAATAGAGCCTGCTAAGATTGTGTTATTCAGGTGTGATTGGTTCGATCCGATTGAAGGTCAAGGTTGGAAAGTAGACAAGCACGGTCTTGTTGATATAAACTATCAGCGTCGATATCAAGCCTATGAACCATTTGTCCTATCAAGTCAGGCTAAGCTCGTGTACTTCACAAGTTATCCTAAACGGGGAACAACAAGGTCGGACTGGTGGGCAGTATGCAAGACCAAAGCTAGAAATACCTTTTGTATTTTACTTCTTGTAGAGGACCTATTTCTATCCACCACACCGGGCGGCGAGGATCGAGGGCCAATTTTCTGCCGTCGCAGCCAATGTCACGCCCCAGAACCAGAATACTGGAGAGCGGGGGCGAACATAGCCAGCTACGTATATTGAAATGAAGTCCATTTCGCTATACGGTCACGACTGTCTAGATATGAGGGTTTACTGCAAGCCAACAGTCTCTTAAGGTCAAGCCTACTGTCTCAATCTCAAGCAAGTAATATAATCACAAGATGTTTGACCACCAAATATACAATAAAAGGCGTCCCAAATATTACATATCAGCTGATCATGAAGCTAGTCGTACAAAATGCAAGGACTAGCAAGAGTTAAGTCATACATGATCAACCCTAGATTTGTTAATCATGTTTACAGCCCGTAGGCAGACAGTAAGTAAAGGTGCATCGAGCTAACAGGTGCTCGTCGGCTAAACGCCTCAAAAGAATAAATTTACAATAGAGTGAGCGAAACAAAATAGAAAACCCACTCGTAGCCCGGGTTCCTTCTAGTCGCCACCATCGGGCTGGAGGTTCGGTAGATCCTCGGGTACTGCTCCGAAATCTGGCCACACAAAATCAGCTGGGTCAAACCCCAGAAAGAGCAAGTGCCACAAGGGAGGCCACGAAATAAGAACAAAACCAGCATGTCAGAACATAAGAAAATGAAAGAAAAGTACAAGTAATAAAGAGTACGTTAGGACAATAAACGACTAGGAACGTGGAACCATTCTGGGAGCCAGGTTACAACCCGTAAACCAAACAAGGACCGGGGTTGTAACCCTTCGCCTGAATATCTCCTTGTCCCTACCCAATTATTGTTAAAGCAAGTAAAACAATCACGTTCAGGAGTACCAGGGTACAGGGACTAGACAAGACTTAGACAGGGCTAGACATCATCCATTCACAAGCGGCCAAGCAATTACTACGGCTTACTACTTTAACTAACTAGGGTTGTCACAAGACTAATTACTAACAAGATGCAATGAGAATCTCCCAGTCCCAAGCCCTGCAGACCATCCAGTTATCCTTCTGCGGGTTGAGAGTATGGTTGGGTACATCGCCCCAGAGACGATATACCCTTAGGTGACTTAGAGGGTGCAACACATGACAGTACGCTGGAAATGTGCTCTACTCGTCGGCAAGCTACAAGTCCAATTAAGAGCGCCCAGATAACAAGATTGCTTGTGACTGGAAATTCTCCATGAACTATAGTTAGATCTAGTCATTAGCCTAATCTATGTTCAGTGCGAATCCCTGACCGTGGGAACCAGGGAGTCACGTCCTAGACATGATGCAAGACAAGACAAGTAGATGCACAAGCAAGCAAGCAGGAACACCCACGGTGTCAAGTTGATTATACGAGTCAAGTTAGCCGTCGTAACAGCATCAAGATAAATCATGTCAGGGTACTTGTCAGGAGTGCGCCACGACGGGCCACTATCATGTCAGGTTGGTCATGTCAGGAGTGCACCACTACGGGTCACTGTCCTGTTATGCAAGTTCCTTGTCATACCATGACATGTACAATAGTCATTCCAAACATATTAAGTAAAATCAAGTTCATGACAAAAGGCGTAAGGATATAAAATGGGCGTAAAATATCTAATATAATATCAATATCCAGGGCTATAGAAGAGCCAAGCTTAGAGAAATAAAACCAAAACTCCAAGAGCCAATGGTTTGTGCAAGGGGGTCAGGGGTTGGATTGCGCAGGGTGTCAGCTGCGCAGGGTGCCAAGTGCGCAGGGGCACAGGGCGCAGGGGCAGATGGCGCATGGGCCAAGTGCGCAGGAGTTAAGTGTGCGGGGAGCCAACTGCACAGGGGTGGATTGCACAGGAGCAGACTGCGCAGGAATGAACTACGCAGGGGTGGATTGCGCAGGAATGGATTGCGCAGAAATGGACTGCGCAGGAGTGGATTGCGCAGGAGTCAAGCACGCAAGGGGAAAGGGAACGCTGGGCTAAGAAGCGCCAGCGCAGTTCAGCTCAACGCAATGCGCTGGCCGAGGGGATACGCAGTTCACCAAAGGGTGAGCTGCACAATCGGCATTGCGCTAAATAGCGCAGGCCGAGAGGTCTGCTCCTCCAACCCGAGAAGAACTCCAAGAACTCAAAAACTTCAATTCTTCATATCTTTGTCAAATCAAAGCCAAATCTAGATTTTCAAAGTTCTAACTTGAGTAAAATTGAATTCTCTTCCACATGGAAGCATCAAAACCCACAAAAATCCAACCAAAATAGATCAAAACCATGTAAATCCAAAAATAGTTAAAACCTAGATCTAGAACAATGGAGACTTCAAATCACAAAATGTCAAGTTCTAATGTTGATCACCATGGCCTAATCTAGCTAATGAACAAATAAAAAGTGGTTCTCATGTGGTGGCAAGGTGCACTTGCCTATGGTGTTGGTGAGTTGTGTAGAGGAAGGAAGAAGAAGGAGATGGAGAAGTAAATGAGAGAATTATGGAGGAGAGAGAAAAGTAGGTGGAGTTTTAATGAGGGTGGTTGTGGTGTGTGTGAGGGTGGGGTATAGGTTAAAGTGTTCCAATACATATTAAACCAAACTAAACCAAACCAAACTAAACCAATTCTCCTCCACAAAATAAAACCAAGTCATGCCAAAACCCGTTTTACGAGAAAACCAAAATCTGCAAGTCGAACCAAAATACAATTACAGGCCAGAATCTGAGAAAACAAAATACAGGTCCAAGATACATGCAGGCTTGATCAAAATACGTATTCTGAGATATGGGTGTTACAACTCTACCCACCTTAAAAGAATTCCGTCCTCAAAATTTAATTAAGAGGCTAGAGAGACAAGGACAAGCTATATTAATCACAGGCAAGCTATAACCAGACAAGCAATCAAACAATCATACATGCAAGCAAAGGATGGAAAACATAAGACATAAGGAAGACATTATACCTTACGAGTCAAACAGGTAGGGATATCGCGATCGGATATCATCCTCACGCTCCCACGTTGACTCACCTAGAGAGTGATGACCCCAAGCAACACGGACTAAACTAATAGTCTTGTTCTTGAGTATCTTCTCTCTCCGGTCCAATATAGACACGGGCCTCTCCTTATACGAAAGGTTGGTACCAACAACCAATTCCGAATGGTCTAGAATATGGCTCGGGTCCGGGATATACCGTCGTAATTGGGACACATGGAATACATCATGCACCTCACTTAGCAACGGCGGAAGAGCAAGACGATAGGATACATCTCCTACTCGCTCCAGGATATCGAACGGCCCTATATACCTAGGACTAAGCTTTTCCCGTACGCCAAAGCGAATGACGCCGCGGTTAGGCAAGATCCTAAGGAATACATGGTCGCCGATAGCAAACTCCAAGGGACGTCGATGAGCATCGGCCCAATGCCGCTGGCGATCTTGGGCAACTCGAAGACGATCTCTGATCCTTCTGACCACTTCAACTGTCTGGGCAATCATTTCTGGGCCGAACATCTGCCTCTTTCCAACATCATCCCATGCTAGCGGGGATCTACACTTCCTACCATACAGAGCCTCGAACGGAGCCATCTGGATACTGGCCTGGAAACTATTGTTGTATGAGAATTCCACAAGATGCAGGTAATCTTTCCACGAACCACCGAAGTCGAGCGTACAAGATCTCAGCATGTCTTCAAGAGTCTGGATCGTGCGCTCTGACTGGCCATCTGTCTGTGGGTGATATGCTGAACTAAACTGGAGATGAGTTCCCAAACTCTCTTGCAAGCTACGCCAAAAGTGTGACGTAAACCTTGAATCTCGGTCTGAGGTGATATTGATGGGCACACCGTGAAGCCTGATAATCTGTCTAAGGTACATCTCTGCTAGCTGAGCCGTAGACTGCCCAACTCTGAATGGAAGAAAATAAGCCACCTTCGTGAGCCGGTCAACTATAACCCAAATAACATCTCGACCAGCTGGGGATCTAGGCAATCCAGTCACAAAATCCATGGTCACATGCTTCCACTTCCATTCTGGAATCGGCAAGGGCTGAAGAAGTCCAGCGGGCCTCTGATGTTCAGCTTTAACCTGCTGGCAAACCAAACACCGAGAGACAAACCGGGTTATCTCCCTCTTCATGCATTCCACCAGAAATGCTGACGGATATCACGGTACATTTTTGTACCACCGGGATGAATAGAATACTGTGAGCTGTGAGCTTCTGCCATGACTTCCTGTCTGATATCTCCACTGGGTACACAAAGACGAGAGCCGTGTCGAAGTGTACCATCTTCATGAATGCACAACTCTGGTCTTCTTCCTGCCTCACACTCTGCTCTGAGCCGCTGAAGCTTGGAATCTGTAGATTGTGCCGTCCGGATCCTCTCAACTATGCTGGACTGAACCTGTAGACTGGCCATCAATGCCACGTTGGTAGGAAGAACCACTTTAATCCCTATCTTCTAAAAATCTGCCAATAACTCTGGTTGCGCCGTTAGAAAATAAACTCCGGCTCTCCGGCTCAACGCATCTGCTACAACATTGGCCTTCCCTGGGTAATAATGCAAATCTACATCGTAATCCACCACTAGCTCAAGCCATTTTCTCTGCCGCATATTAAGGTCCTTCTGGGTGAAAACATACTTCAGGCTCTTGTGATCAGTAAATATCTTCACTCTATCTCCGTACAAGTAGTGCCTCCACAACTTAAGTACAAATACTACTGCTGCTAGCTCCAAGTTGTGGGTCGGGTAATTCTTCTCATGATCACGAAGTTGGCGTGATGCATAAGATATTACCTTCCCATGCTATATCAAGACACATCCCAATCCTCTGCCTGAAGCGTCACAATAAACTGTGAATCCTCCGGTCCCATCTGGAAGCGTGAGAATGGGAGCCGTTATCAACCCTCGCTTCAACTTCTCAAATAATTCCTGACACTCTGCTGTCCAAACAAACGGCACATCCTTACGAGTCAACTGGGTCATCGGCGCAGAAATCCTTGCAAAATCTGAAACGAATCGCTGGTAGTAGCCGGCCAATCCAAGGAAGCTGCGAACCTCTGCCACTGAACTAGGTGCTGGCCAAGTCTCGATAGCCACAATCTTCTGGGGATCCACTTCCACTCCTCCTCGAGTAATGATATGATCCAAGTACGAAATGCGATCAAGCCAGAACTCGCATTTACTGAACTTGGCATACAACTGATGCTTCCTAAGCGTCTGAAGGACGATTCTGAGATGCTGCTCATGCTCTGCCTCGCTCTTGCTGTAGACCAAGATATCATCTAGGAACACGATCACGAACTGATCCAGGTAAGGCATGAAAATGCGATTCAAGAGGTCCATGAATATGGCTGGCGTATTGGTCACTCCAAAGGGCATAACAAGGAACTCCCAATGCCCATATCTCGATCTAAATGCTGTCTTCGGGATGTCCTGCTCTCTGACTCTGATCTGGTGGTATCCTGACCGCAAGTCTATCTTCGAGAATACTGAAGCCCCTCTGAGCTGATCAAACAAGTCATCTATTATCGGGAGAGGGTATCTGTTCTTGATTGTCACTGAGTTCAAGGTACGATAATCTACACATAACCTGGACGTACCATCCTTCTTTTTCACAAGAAGCATCGGGGCTCCCCAAGGCGATCCACTTGCACGAATGAATCCCTTGGTCCTGAGTTCTTCAATCATCTTGTACAAAATCTCCAACTCTGAAGGCGCCATTCTGTAGACTCGCTCTGATACTGGTGCTGTCCCGGGGATCAAGTCTATAGTGAACTCGATCTCCCGCTCTGGCAGCATCCCTGGAAGTTCTTCTGGGAAGACATCTGGAAACTCTTCAACTATCCTAGGCAACTGCACTGCTGCTACTGCCATCCGCAACACTGGGGAAGATGGCTCCACTGCTCCTCTGGAAAATGAGAACTCTGGCTCGCCTGGAATGCTGAAAACAACTCTGCCAACATGGCAGTCTATCCTAGCATACTGGTTTCTCAACCAATCCATGCCTAAGACTACATCATAGTCTGCCATAGAGAATTTTATGAATCTAGCGGGGAACTCTCTACCGCTAACTACGATCCGACACGAGGAAAACACTCGATCTACTCCCATAAGACCATTACCAGTAAGTATATTGAGCCTTATTGATAATGACTCGGGCTCCAATCCTATCCGTGTCGCGAATCGTGCAGACAAGAATGAATGCGATGCACCAGAATCAAATAATACTGAAGCTGGAAAGGAGTTGACGAGAATAGTACCTGCCACTACCTCACCTGGTGCAACTTCTTCTTCCATAGCCATCATCATGGCCTAACCTCTAGCTGCGGGTCCCCTCTGCTGGAAACCCCTCTGCCTGCTCTGCACTGGATCCTGGGCACACTGCTGCTGGAATGCCTGTGCCTGAGGCAACAATGGCCTCGGGTACTGCTGCTGCTGCATGGGTGCTGGTCCCCTAACCGATGGACTGGTTAGGTTGGAAAAGAAAGAACTACCCCTATTCGGGCAGGCTCCTATCTTGTGATCTGCCGCTCCACAAGCTAGGTACAATCCTTGTGCCCTACGACAATCTGCCACTACATGGCCTGGCTTTCCGTAATGTGAACATCCCATTGCGGAAGTCTGCTTTTGCTTCTGCTGCTGCGGGTACGTCGGGGTCGAATGCTGAACCGACGTTACTGAGGCCGCCTGCCTCAGAGTTCCAATGGTCAAACTTCTAGCTGCTGCGGCTGGAGCTGATGATTGGTGCATCTGACTGTGGGACCGCTTCCTGCCTCTGGTCCTATCCACGATCCTCTGGGAGGTGTACTCATGCCTCCTAGCTGCCCTCAATACTGCAACGAACGTCTGGTGCTCGAACTGCTCGACTGCCAACAAGATCTCCAAATGCAGCCCCTGCTGGAATCGCTGGGCCCTATCAAACTCGGTCGCCACCAAGGTGGGGGCAAACCTACTGAGTCTAGAAAACTCAGATGCATAACTGTCGACTGTTCTACCTCCTTGCTTCAGGTTGGTAAATCTGGTCTGCAGGTCGTACCGAGCCACATCACCGAAATACTTCGTCTGGAATCTCTCTCTAAACACTGCCCAAGCAATGGGTGCCACTAATCCCATGGCTTGCGCTGCCCACCAACTGCGAGCTAAGTCCAACAACTGCAGGCGTACCACCGCCACCTTCTCATTCTCAGGTGTCCTAGCTGCTTCCAGAACCACCTCGGTATCCTAAAGCCAAGCGTCCGCGGCAATCGCATCCTCGCTACCGTCGAAGAAGGGAGGGTTCAAGCGCTTGAAGCTGTTGGCCGTGCTGTTCCATGGATGACCGCCTCTGGTCAAAGCATCTGCCACAGTCTGGTGCAAGGCATCTCCTCTACGATCCTGAGAAGCTATCAAGGTCCTGATGAGACCTACCAAGGTGCCATCATCCGGCTCGGCAGGTTGAACGGGCTGAACTGGGGGCTCTCCTCCAGTAGGCACGACTCGGGAGGCTACTCCGGAGTGCTGGGCTTGATCTCCTGGTTGCTGGTCCACATGAAGTGCTCCACCGTGCTGATCGGCGGGGTCAGGTACAGTGCCGCTGAAGAAGACGACACAGAGAAACAATAAGGAAGGACCAGGACAGATCAACAATACAAGCATGTAATCAGGGCAAGAATTTCAGGGATTTGAAAATACGGGCAGAGATCAAGGGCGAATACTGATTGAGACATCTATTCGGTAAACCCTCACATTTTTTGATTCACAAGACCTGTATGGGCCACCACTTAAACCATGTTACGCCCCAGAACCAGAATACTGGAGAGCGGGGGCGAACATAGCCAGCTACGTATATTGAAATGAAGTCCATTTCGCTATACGGTCACGGCTGTCTAGATATGAGGGTTTACTACAAGCCAACAGTCTCTTAAGGTCAAGCCTACTTTCTCAATCTCAAGCAAGTAATATAATCACAAGATGTTTGACCACCAAATATACAATAAAAGGCGTCCCAAATATTACATATCAGCTGATCATGAAGCTAGTCATACAAAATGCAAGGACTAGCAAGAGTTAAGTCATATATGATCAACCCTAGGATTTGTTAATCATGTTTACAGCCCGTAGGCAGACAGTAAGTAAAGGTGCATCGAGCTAACAGGTGCTCGTCGGCTAAACGCCTCAAAAGAATAAATTTACAATAGAGTGAGCGAAACAAAATAGAAAACCCACTCGTAGCCCGGGTTCCTTCTAGTCGCCACCATCGGGCTGGAGGTTCGGTAGATCCTCGGGTGCTGCTCCGAAATCTGGCCACACAAAACCAGCTGGGTCAAATCCCAGAAAGAGCAAGTGCCACAAGGGAGGCCACAAAATAAGAACAAAACCAACATGTCAGAACATAAGAAAATGAAAGAAAAGTACAAGTAATAAAGAGCACGTTAGGACAATAAACGACTAGGGACGTGGAACCATTCTGGGAGCCAGGTTACAACCCGTAAACCAAACAAGGACCGGGGTTGTAACCCTTCGCCTGAATATCTCCTTGTCCCTACCCAATTATTGTTAAAGCAAGTAAAATAATCACGTTCAGGAGTACCAGGGTACAGGGACTAGACAAGACTTAGACAGGGCTAGACATCATCCATTCACAAGCGGCCAAGCAATTACTACGGCTTACTACTTTAACTAACTAGGGTTGTCACAAGCCTAATTACTAACAAGATGCAATGAGAATCTCCCAGTCCCAAGCCCTGCAGACCATCCAGTTATCCTTCCGTAGGTTGAGAGTGTGGTTGGGTACATCGCCCCGGAGACGATATACCCTTAGGTGACTTAGAGGGTGCAACACATGACAGTGCGCTGGAAATATGCTCTACTCGTCGGCAAGCTACAAGTCCAATTAAGAGCGCCCAGATAACAAGATTGCCTGTGACTGGAAATTTTCCATGAACTATAGTTAGAATTAGTCTTTAGCCTAATCCATGTTCAGTGCGAATCCCTGACCGTAGGAACCAGGGAGTCACGTCCTAGACATGATGCAAGACAAGACAAGTAGATGCACAAGCAAGCAAGCAGGAACACCCACGGTGTCAAGTTGATTATACGAGTCAAGTTAGCCGTCGCAACAGCATCAAGATAAATCATGTCAGGGTACTTGTCAGGAGTGCGCCACGACGGGCCACTATCATGTCAGGTTGGTCATGTCAGGAGTGCACCACTACGGGTCACTGTCGTGTTATGCAAGTTCCTTGTAATACCATGACATGTACAATAGTCATTCCAAACATATTAAGTAAAATCAAGTTCATGACAAAAGGCGTAAGGATATAAAATGGGCGTAAAATATCTAATATAATATCAATATCCAAGGCTATAGAAAAGCCAAGCTTAGAGAAATAAAACCAAAACTCCAAGAGCCAATGGTTTGCGCAAGGGGGTCAGGGGTTGGATTGTGCAGGGTGTCAGCTGCGCAGGGTGCCAAGTGCGCAGGGGCACAGGGCGCAGGGGCAGATGGCGCCTGGGCCAAGTGCGCAGGAGTTAAGTGCGCGGGGAGCCAACTGCGCAGGGGTGGATTGCGTAGGAGCAGACTGCGCAGGAATGAACTGCACAGGGGTGGATTGCGCAGGAATGGATTGCGCAGAAATGGACTACGCAGGAGTGGATTGCGCAGGAGTCAAGCGCGCAAGGGGAAAGGGAACGCTGGGCTAAGAAGCGCCAGCGCAGTTCAGCTCAGCACAATGCGCTGGCCGAGGGGATGCACAGTTCACCAAAAGGTGAGCTGCGCAATCGGCTTTGCGCTAAAGAGCGCAGGCCGAGAGGTCTGCTCCTCCAACCCGAGAAGAACTCCAAGAACTCCAAAACTTCAATTCTTCATATCTTTGTCAAATCAAAGCCAAATCTAGATTTTTAAAGTTCTAACTTGAGTAAAATTGAATTCTCTTCCACATGGAAGCATCAAAACCCACAAAAATCTAACCAAAATAGATCAAAACCATGTAAATCCAAAAATAGTTAAAACCTAGATCTAGAACAATGGAGACTTCAAATCACAAAATGTCAAGTTCTAATATTGATCACCATGGCCTAATCTAGCTAATGAACAAATAAAAAGTGGTTCTCATATGGTGGCAAGGTGCACTTGCCTATGGTGTTGGTGAGTTGTGTAGAGGAAGGAAGAAGAAGGAGATGGAGAAGTAAATGAGAGAATTATGGAGGAGAGAGAAAAGTAGGTGGAGTTTAATGAGGGTGGTTGTGGTGTGTGTGAGGGTGGGGTGTAGGTTACAGTGTTCCAATGCATATTAAACCAAACTAAACCAATTCTCCTCCACAAAGTAAAACCAAGTCATGCCAAAACCCGTTTTACGAGAAAACCAAAATCTGCAAGTCGAGCCAAAATACAATTATAGGCCAGAATCTGAGAAAACAAAATACAGGTCCAAGATACATGCAAGCTTGATGAAAATATGTATTCTGAGATATGGGTGTTACAGCCAAGCTCATCCGTGATGCGATCGACGACCAGAAGCGTTGTGATCGCGCCGGACAGCCAATCCATGGTTGGATCATGCCAGATCAGTGGGCTGCGATGAAGGCTAGATTCAACGAGCCCAAGTACCAGGAGCGGTCTGAGAAGGCCAAGGTGGCACGGTCGAGCGCCGGTAAGTAGTGTGGTGGCTCTATTCCGATGACGGAGCATTTTCATCGTCTGGTACGTTTCCTATGACTGACATTAATTTATATATAGTTCGATAGAATATTTAATACTAATAATAGACAATATATTTTAACAGATAAAAAAGGGTGAGGACCCGAACAAGGTGACCGTCTTCCTGGTCACCCATCGGAGGGCTGGGGAGTTCATTGACGAAAGGGTGACGTAGGCTTATGTACGTTCTATTCTTTATATTAATTTACTATAACTTAGAAAACATAAAAATAAATATCAATATAGACTTTAGCAAACACTTACACATTAGCAAACATGTTCTAGGCCGAGTTTGTTCGGCTACAGCAGGAGGCGGCTGCTGCTGCTAGTGCGCCAGCAGAGGAAGGGGTTGGTAGTTCCTCCCAGCCGCCTACAGCTCCATCGCAGGACGAGCTCTGGATGACCACCATTGGCGGTCTTCAGAAGGGTACGTACTACGGTACGGGATCCTACGGCACGTATTTGGCTTCGGAGTCATCCCGGGCCCCCACTGTCAGTGCGCAGTCTTCGGCTTCGTAGGCGTCGTCACGAGCTGAGGATATTTGTCGTCAGATCGAGGAGCTGCATCGCGAGTTATAGCAGCAGATTTCTGATGCGATCGAGCGTCGATCCGACCCTCCGATCGTCACCGGACGATTTGATGCGGTCGAGCGCAGTATACAGGAGCTGATGAGTCTGCATCAGGCTATAGCTGCCAGCTTGCACACGCTCACCGAGTCTACACAGCGCACAAAGCTTAGACAGGTCAAGCTGGAGGGATCGCAGAGGAGCATGTCTGCCTCACTCACTCAGGTTTCGGCTTCGCTTGAGGCGAGTACTCAGAGGGTGGTGAGTACCCTTGCTGTGTATGGTGAGCGACTGCGAGAGCTGGAGCAGATACGTCCTCCCGGTCCATCGACGACGCTGACTCCAGACACTGCACTGCCTCCGGCGCCGACTCCAGACATTGCACTGCCTCCTACTGCCCCTAAGGTGCAGCTCACCCAGGAGCAGTATGACTACATTCTATCCCAGTTGTGCGGCAGGGGTCCGCAGTGATTTTATTGATTTTTTTATGACTTTTATGTATTGGCCCTATGGGCAAATTGTTTATTGGTATACTTTCGTTTATACACTTGGTGGGAGACTTTTTATCATCTTCCATTTTTATTTGACTCTATTGGGTGTTTGTGAGGATGTGTGTCTGTGATATTTATTTTGCACTGCCTCTTATTTTTATTATGATATTTACTTTGTGATATCTGCGACGGGGATGACAAATATACCTATGCTGGGTTATAAGCGATGATCTGATATACAAAGGAGGTGCTGCCAAAATTTTAAAAAAATATAATGTGTATTTTTGTGATGATGTGTGTCTGTGTTTACAGTGAATGTGAAATGCAGTGTTCGGAACCATCGACAGTTTCGATTACTGTTGTATGTTTTATCTTGGATAGAAAGAGCAACAGTTCAGGGTGTACTTCTGAGAGCTTCATTTTCACGTCCTTCACTTTCTCCGGACGTCGTAAAGGTTCCCGAGAAGGTGAAGGATGTGAAGAGGAAGCTCTGAGAAGTGCACCCTAAACTGTTGCTCTTTCTATCCAAGATAAAACATAGAACAGTAAGCGAAACTGTCGATGGTTCGAACACTGCACTTCACACATACTGTAAACACAGACACACAACATAACAAAAATACCAATTATATTTTTTTAAATTTTTTTTATAATATCTGTGACGTATAGCGACGTTCTGCAACGTACAGCGACGAAACGTAGACGTCGCTATACGTCGCTAAATAGTGACGTAACGTCGCTAGACGTCGCAAAACTGCTGACGTGGCTGAGGGCGTACGTCGCTAACGATGTTGCTAGGTGTCGCTAAATTGTCCACGTGGCTGCCGTGACATGTCATCATATATAAAGTTTACATCGTCGCAAAGTGGTCGCTTTACGTCGCAAATTTGGCGACGTAACGTTACGTCGCTATCTGTCACCAAATTTATGACGTATAGCGACACTGGACGTAGCGTCGCAAATAGCGACGTTTTATGACTAAAGTGTCATCTGCGACTTGCCTATAAGCGACGTCAAAGTTTCGTCGCTAAATACGTCACAAATAGATTTTAGCGACGTATTTTCCTTATTTAGCGACGTCTTCTGACGTCGCTAAAATGGGTTATTTTAGTAGTGCCAGCATATGGCATGAAAGTGAAGCCAGCGACTCAGAAGACGGACAATCAGAAGACGCTGCAAACGTATGCTTTATGGCATCCGATCAGGTGGAACACCTTTCACATGATAAAAGCAAATGGATCATCGACAGCGATTATTCACGGCATATGACCTGTGACGCAACATTATTTGCAACACTGTTGAAGAAGAAGAAGGAAGGTTATGTCTCCTTCGGTAACAACTTGAAAGGGTATATCATTGGTATCGGTGATGTTGGTAAATCTCCCTATCCTGTGATTAAGGATGTCTGTCTGGTTATCGAGTTGAAACATAATCTACTTAGCATAAGTCATTTAGCTGATCATGGTTATGGCATCAACTTTGGCAAAGACAAATGTACTATAGTTGATAGCTCAACTGGTAGTACTATCTTTGAAGGTATCAAGGAAGACAACATATATGTTTTCTATTTGTTGGAAGAAACTAACATTTCAGGTAGATGCTTAATGGCTAAAAGTGATGAGAGTCATCTGTGGCATATGAGACTCGGTCATGCAAATATGGACACAATCTCAAGATTATCCACGAAGAAGCTAGTACGCGGTTTACCGGACATAACATTCAAGAAGGATTCGGTATGCAGCCAATATGAAAAAAATAAAGCTACCAGATCCACATTCAAGTCAGTAAACGCAGTATGTACTACTAGACCTCTACAATTGCTACATATGGACTTATTTGGTCCTAGCAGAATTGCTAGCCTCGGAGGTAAGTTATATGCTTTTGTAATTGTAGATGATTACTCTAGATATACGTGGGTATACTTTTTGACACGCAAGAATGATGCATTATCCGAATTTGTCGTCTTTTGCAAGAAAGTACAGAATGAAAAAGGTTACATGATCACTCGTATTAGAAGCGAACATGGTGGCAAATTTGAGAATGCAGAGTTTGAGCAATTTTGTGACTCACATGGTTTTGTACACGAGTTCTTCTGCCCTAGGACTCTACAACAAAATAGAGTTGTGGAACGTAAGAACAGAACTCTATCCGAAATGGCCAGAGTAATGTTAAACCAGTTTAGTCTACCCAAATATTTCTGGGCTGAAGCTGTCAATACAACTTATTTTGTTCTCAATATAGTTCTAATTCGACCCAAATCGAAGAAGACTCCATTTGAGTTATGGTTTGATAGAATTCCATCAGTTTTATATTTTAGAATATTTGGTTGTAAATGCTTTATTCTTAATACAAAAGATAATTTGGGAAAGTTTGACGAAAATACCGATGAAGGTATATTTTTAGGTTATGCGGCCAAGAGCAAAGGATACAGAGTCTTCAACAAACGAACTATGATCATCGAAGAATCAATCAACGTCACCTTTGACGAATTGAATCAAATGACTATCGATGACAATGATGAAGATCTAACTGTACCAAGCTCGACACCAGCTGATTCTCCAAGAGAAAAACCCGAAAGCAGCTACCTTCGGAGTCTGCCGAAAAGATTGAGAAATTTACGGCTGATCATCCAAAGGATTTGGTAATTGGTGATATTACCAAAGGTGTAAGTACTCGTACATCCAGTAGAGATATTGTTTCTAGTGTTGCATTCATTTCACAGCTAGAACCCAAACCATTGATGAAGCATGTAGTGATTATCTTTGGTTAGATGCTATGCATGAGGAATTAAACCAATATGAATGGAATAAAGTTTAGAAACTTGTTCCCAGACCTATTGATCATCCGGTCATTGGCACCCATTGGGTATTCTGAAATAAACTGAATGAGAATGGTTTAGTGACTCGTAACAAGGCTCGACTCGTAGCTCAAGGATATAATCAGGAAGAAGGTATCGACTACGATGAGACTTATGCCCCAGTTACGAGATTAGAATCCATTCGCATGTTATGTGCATTTGCATGTTTTTATAATTTCAAATTATTTCAAATGGATGTCAAGAGTGCATTTTTAAATGGTTTTATAAAAGAAGAAGTTTTTGTAGCACAACCTCCAGGTTTCACAGATTTTAAAAACCATGATCATGTTTTTAAGTTGAAGAAAGCTTTGTACAGTTTAAAACAAGCCCCTCGTGCTTGGTATGATCGTCTAAGCTCTTTCCTACTTGACAATAGTTTTTCAAAGGGAAAGGTTGACACTACTTTGTTTATAAAGTCTTTGAATAATAATATTCTTTTAATACAAGTCTATGTTGATGATATTATATTTGGATCTACTGATGAATCTTTTTGTCAAAAATTCTCTAAGTGTATGCAGAATGAGTTTGAGATGAGCATGATGGGAGAGCTAAAATTCTTTCTTGGACTGCAAATCAAACAAACTGACAATGAGACATTCATAAATCAAGCCAAGTACACAAAAGATTTGCTAAATAAGTTTGATCTGGACAATGTCAAACCTATTGGCACTCCGATGGCAACTTCAACAAAGCTTGATATTGATGAACAAGGCAAGCCTGTCGACAAACGTAAGTATCGAGGTATGATCGGTAGTTTACTTTATTTAACTGCTAGTCGTCCAGATATTATGTTTAGTGTTTGCCTGTGTACACGTTTTCAAGCTAATCCAAAGGAAGCACATCTGTGCGCAGTTAAGCATATCTTTCGATACTTTAAGGGCACTTCTTCTGTTGGCTTATGGTATCCCAAAACCAAGTCCTTTGACCTTATTGGTTACTCGGATGCAGATTTTACTGGATGCAAAATTGATAGAAAAAGTACCAGCGACACATGTCATTTCTTAGGCAAGACTTTAGTCTCATGGTTTAGAAAAAAGCAAAATTCTGTAGCCCTATCAACAACAGAGGCTGAGTATATCGCCACAGGACGTTGTTGTGCTCAGATTTTGTGGATGAAACAAACCTTGGAAGACTATGATTTATTTTTCACACACATTCCTATTTTCTGTGACAACACGAGCACAATTAATTTGACTAAGAATCCAGTATGTCACTCTCGTACAAAGCATATCGAGATCCGACATCATTTTCTTAGAGATCATCATCAGAATGGAGATATTGACCTCGTATACATAGACACTGAGAATCAATTAGCTGGCATCTTCACAAAACCTCTAGCAGAAGATTGTTTCAATTATTTATGTCGAGAATTAAAAATTTTGGACGTCAATAATGTTAATTAATTTTGTTTTATGATTACATTTCAATACGCAAAACCTGTGTTAGAGACAAGCCAATAAAGAGTCTGTCTGTCACCACAACTACGGTTGAAGCGAAGCGGTACTTAAGAGTTTCTTGGTGAACCTCCGCCAGCTGGGACAGTACTCCTACAACTAATCTGAGACAGTCGCTGTGTAACAAAATTTAATCTATAAAATAATATTAATTATATTAATTGAAGGTTGAAATTACTAATCTTTGAATTAAATTTTTGAAATGAGTCAATGAAAAAGAAAGTGGCCCAAACCAACTAACAGAACCCCTAGGCGAATTCGGCCAGTGTTCGGACCGAATTCGGCCCGAGTTCGGTTAGTAGTATCTGGTTATATAACCAGAACCCGAGAGCCTCTTCTTCTTTATTGCTTCTAAAACCTCTTCCACAGCAACAACAGCCGCGCGAAGCTCTCCAAACCCTAGTTCTTCACCACTTCGTTTCTCATAATCTATGTGGTGAAATCCATCCAAATTTTGGATTCGTGCAGAGATCGTTGTCCTCTACAGCATAGTTGAATCTCGGGAGATATAACTTCGTATTTCTCCTCCTTTCAAATTCGTGTATATTTACTTTATTTGCACAATATCGCCTAAGGGATTCAACCCCTTCAAGAGGAAGAAGACGACCAATCCTAGTGAGGAAGGATCATCTTCACATCCACACACGGATTCTCTCTTTTCGCCAGTTCAATCGAGCGATGGAGCGTTCGATGGGTTTTATTTTCAAACCCTAGATCAAGCCCTTATGTGGTATGGAGACTTTTCTACGAGATCCATATGCTCAGGCGCTCATATCAAATGGACTGTGTTTCCAGATCACCGCCCTTATTTTGAGGCATTAGGGTTACAACACTTTGTTAAACTTTGTTTCCCGGTAGCTACTAATGCCATTAGACTTTTCTATTACAATATTGTACTAAACACGTTTGACGTAAGTACTCATGTTGGCGGACTAGATATTGAGTTCAATGATGTCCTCTTAGCGGAAATCCTTGATATTTCTAACGAAGGTGCACCGCTTGATGATATCACTGAATTTGATTTCCCCGACGGCACGACACTTGCTAGTTTCAAAGCTGAACTCTGTGCCCCTGATCGAGTTCGCATCATCTACTCCACTCTCCTTCCGAAGTCTACTTCAAAGAATGATGTCACATAACTTGAGCTGTCTGCTATGTATCATATTCTTAAGGGAATTTCTTTTTCTGTCCCTAAGACTATTATCCAGATGATGAGACGTTGTCGTGCAAGAGATAGAAATCTATCTTATGTGATGATTCTCCCACGCATCTTCCAACATTTTGATATTGATCTGTCAACTTGTACTCAAGACCCTGAGCCCAAGTTTTTTAAGCTATCTCGTCGTAGTATGACTGCTGCTGCTCCTCCTATTACTCCACCTCCTCCACCTACTCAGCAGTATGCCATGACCCTTGATGTCATACACCAGTATCTTTCTGATTTGTACGTCTCGATGATGGATATGGCCCGTGAACGTGAGTTCCGCGATGTCACTCGTTATCAGGTGATAGCAAATTCTCTAGCTGATCTACGATTTGCTCAGACTTGACATTCTGCCGGTTCTATTCCTAGAGATCCAGCCTTTTCTGGTTACCGCTGTGAGGATGAGGCTGTTCATGCCTACTTTCAGCCCGGTAACGCTTATGATTGGTATCGCAGTTCTGGTGCTACTCCATACCCTTCTGGAGCTGGTACTTCTGGAGCTGATCCTTCTGGACATGCCGGTCATGCTGATGCTGATGATGATGATGATGAGGAGATGTGATGATGATATTAGCTGATTTTGAGACTTAGTTATTGTCCACTGTACACTTGGAAATGCTCCGACATTCCAAGTTTCTTTCTTTTTAGCTTTTAGTATCAGTTTTTTGGACTTGTACTGGATATTTCTTGATGTCTCTTGAACATCATTTTATTTTTATGGGATGCGTTGTTTATTTTTCATATCAGTTTATTTATTCTTTATAGCATCTTTATCTGCTTCTATATTATAAACTGCCTGTGAAATACTTATCTGTTATGTCTTGTATATTCTCACTACATGAGATATTATTTTCTTGTGTTTCTTCACTGTTATAGCTTATACATTGATTGCGGGGGAGCTTTCTCTTATGTAATTATTTTGCTAAGTGCCAACGGGGGAGAAAAAGGATCTAATATTTTGTTTTTGAGAATAATACAGGGATTGAACAATTTTGAACAATTTTTGTGGTATCTTATCTCAAAAGATGTTATATCATTCATAGTTTATCAATTATCAAAATGGAGAAGATTATTGGCCCATTGGTCATATGGTTAAACTGATTTTAATAATTGATCAAACTCTGTCTCGATATATGGAGCTAGTCAGGATATCTTGGACTCTTGGACATGATCAAGAACGGCTATCTACTCAGTTCAAGACCGAAGCGTTGTTTGCCTATTCGAGTCTGTATTTCTTTGAGCAATGTAATCTTTTATTTTATTGAGTCTAGAAATACATTGTACACCGAATCGTACTGGCAAATAGGCTATTCCAAAATTATTTTAAAATATTTTTTAAAATGTCCTTAGTTTTGAAAAACATTCGTATTTATAAAAGCTCCAAAAAGGTTTTCAAAATTCCCCAAAATCTATTTTGAAAAACCCTAACCTAACCCTGACAGAACTCGGCCAGAGTTCGGCCAGAGTTCGGTTAGTAGCCGTTTTGATTTTTGAATTCCTTGGAACTTGGTCCTCATGCAGTTGCAGATTTGACCGAGATTTGCTCATCGGGTTCTGCCCGAATTCTGCCCGAATTCTATCTTTGGAACTCCTATAAATAGAGAAGGATTTCGATCATTTTAACTCACTCATTCACTTTCAATCTTCTCTCTATTTAAAGCCTACTGTCTTCCAAAGAGTTTTTCTCAAGCTTTAATTTTCAGATCCCAAGCCAGTTACAATCCTCTAGTCGATTTGCCAGTGCGGTGCGGTCTAGAAGTTTCTAAGTGATTGTGATCAGAAGGCTTGATAGAAGAATACCTCTTCACAATTGAAGTTGGACGAGTTCTTCGTATCAAAGCTCGCGTTGTAGAAGTTGCAAGGCCTTCGTAAGAAAACTTGCGATTTTGCCAATAGTGGATTCAACTGGTAGCAAGAGTTCTACCGACTGGACTAATCCTCAACAGAGGAAAACCAGTACACATCGCTGACTTTGCATTTGCTTTCTTATCTCTGCCTTTACATTATTTAGTTGTGATTATTATTCTGTGATCTTGCTGCTAACAATTTTTAATTAGCATTATTCGGCTGCCAACTCTATTCACCCCCCTCTAGAGTATTCTGATTTACGATTTCGTTCCTACAGTACTGATTGCCTAACAGTTTTCATGTGCAGGTTACAGGTACTTGTTCGCTCGAGGCGGAGCTCACTTGTATGCGCTGAGGCATGGAGTTCCTTGACGTTTCGAGACGTGCGACTGCATTGAAGACTTCACCTATACGGGACATAATATATGAATATCGCCTTTTGAAGCATCCACAAGTTGTAAGCCTTCGAGCATGAGTGATTATAATTGAGGGAAGAGAGAGAGAGAGATAGAGAGCTAAGTGCTTGTATTCAGAGTGAAAGTGAGCTCGAGTGACTTGTAATGTTGGCTTTGCGCCCTTGTAATCTTGTATTCAATATCAATAAAGTGTATCATTTTATACATGCCTTTATAATGTTCAACTTTTCTGCTCGAGATTTCTATGTGACGACCTCGTCGCAAGATGGTATTATTGGCCTTTATGGAACCCGTCTTGCGCGAGCGCAACCTAGGCTCGCGCGACATCACGCCTTAGCGAGGACGATCAGTTCTACGGAATCGGAGTATGACATAATGGTATCAGAGCACGACTTTATTTCCTTGGACTTTCTATTGAATTCTTTAACTCTGATGGCTTCGTACTAAATGTTGTTTCTGCAATCGATATTGTTGGTGCGCTCTCTCAATATTCCGTGGGATGTTCCATACAATAATTCTATATATTTTGTAAAATCTCACGAGGAAAATTAGTTGAACAAAAGATGGTTCCATGTATAACACAGTCTGTTCAAAACATCCAAAAAATTGGTACAAGCAAATCCTAATAAAACTAAATTCAACTTCATATCTACAATTTAACAGAATTTGACAACAATTTGATTTATTAAGCCACTTGTGATACTTATCTTCGATCTCGTTTGAACATAATAATGGGACAATCAGAGTTCCAGAAAGCACTAATTGTAGAAGCTTAAAAATATTAAGACAGTACAATGCGCTATTCACTGATAGCGCTAGGACTTATCTATTAAATGACGCCCAATATGTAATCGCCCCCAAACTCAAATAGCGCCACCTTCAGATAGCGCTAGCTGCCACATGACAATCTTTCTTAAAAAGCTAAGTTGTTAGTCATGATGACAGATAATACGACAGTCGATGAAAATCTCTTCGAATCCCAAGCGTGCGACGATCAAGAAGATTTTGTCAGATTTTCCATAATGACGGCCGTTTGTTTCTCAGCGCCATTCATCGATGGCACGAAGTGATTAAAATTCTTCACGAACTTGATGCTCGGTGCTTTTCACAGTTGGCACCAATCAACAGATTGCGCCATTCATGTACTAGCGCCAATCAATCAATTATCATCCAAAAGTAATTAGATGACATGGCACACATGCCACTAATCCGAAAGAATGCACACGCAACTGCCCATAACCAAACACACTTCTCTCACATAATGCTATGCTCCTATGCAGTTAAGCTAACCGTTCGTATGACTGGGTGATTGTGTGCCAAACAGTGCATAATCATCCATGTTTTATACTGCATGCCAATCCTTGCAACTACCTGACAGTTATTCCAAAACTCTATAAATAGAGTTCAAAACCACCATCATTAATGATCATAATCTCGTAACCAAGCTTCAGCAACATGCTCAAGAATGTTTTTTGTCCGACATCACATAGTCCAAGGGATAAAGTGATCGTCTTCTGATCAGATTCCTATAGTTATACTTTTTCAGAATCCAATTGTACTCTTGTAGTCTTTTTTTCTTAGTTTGTAGTTAAACTTTTATTTCTACAAACAAAATGGCGACTCTGCTGGGGACGACTTTCTTCTCTGACGAAAAGGTGACAAATGCGATGTTGCGTTGGTCGGCACAATGCAGGAGACCTTGGTCGTCGAGTTCGACCAAGTTGCTTATGAAGAAATGATTGGCGCCGGGGGTGCCAAGCGTGCTTCTGCCAAGCGCGCCACCACCACTGCTTCTAAGAATAAGATGTGCACCATTTGGACTCCAAAGACCAATGCTGTGCTAATTGTTGATGTTTCTACTCAAGACAAGGGAAAGCGCCCTATGGCCATTCCTCACTCTTCCCAATCCTGGACTTGGTGGAAAAATTGCTCAATTGCACCTCTGCACCAATCAGTACCAAAGCATCTCTGTACAAGAACCGTACTTCCCACAAAGTAGGTCCTTCTCAGAGTTCACTTCCTTCTACCCATAGGCGTCGTACCAAACGTGCTGTGCCAATGCGCACAGCATCACTAAGGCATCTTGCCTACTCCACACCAATCTGACTGGCACCAGGCTACTTCACACCAATCAGGTCAACGCCATAACTTTCCTATCCTGCGTATATCAAGGACAGAACAGGAAAGATTGAAAGTGTCACAGACCAACAACTAAGTAGGGCCAGATGTTGACATGTGTGCCTATCTCAACAGGCACCGAACAGAAATGAGTCAGATGGCGAGCCACAAGGCCTCAGTGCAGTCTGCGCCAATCATTAATTCAAGCGCAGTAAGGGCTTCTAAGAGGCAAGATCCACTCACCTATGCTAATGAACTTAGTACTGCCCTGTACAAGAAGGAAACTCAAAAATTTAGAAATATGCATCATATTCCTAATGTAATCAGACAGAGTCTGTCTTCTTCTTCTTATTTTTCTACTACTGTACCAGATCTTCGTGAACTTATTGTACAAAAGCGGAAGACTACGAGTGCATCCCGTACTACGATGACTCCACAGGCTGAACGTCACTGTAACCAGTATCATGAGAATGTAATCAAGTGCTGCTGTAAGACAGCCAAACGGTCTATGTTTGACCGCTTGAATTATCCTGGCTTTTCTAGAATGATCTTGATAGTTGAAGGTGACGTAATTACATATGACAAACGTCGCTGTCATTCATATGAAGTCGATGTCAAGTGCTGCTGCAAGCTAGCAAAGCGAGTAGTAGGTGAAGATGAGCTGCTATTTGCATATGTTAACATGGCATCTCGTAGCACTGGGGGTAGAGGACGCCCGAGGTGGCATAATTCATCACAACCTTCAGGTTGAAAAATCTGCAGTCAAATCCCAGACTCTACTAAAGGGGTCTACCAAAACACAAGGTCAAGAAGCCGAGACTTTCTCGGTCAAAGGATCTTCCTGATTCCAACCGATACTTCCTCGGTCAAAAAAATCTTCCCGATTCCAATCCTGGGGGTAGTAGTCTGCTAGACTTCGATGCTGATAGCGAAGAATCTTATCAGACCATCCTATCTACTATGTCATCTTCTGTATCGGGAGAAGTATCTGCTCATGTGACGAATGAAGAGCAAGACGCTTCCAGTTCTGCAAGCCAAGAGCACATAGTCGCTTCTTTGGAGGCCAACCTAAAAGCCATGACTGGTATAGTTACAAGTATGCATGCAGTAATCATGGCACAACATGCTATTTCACTGGTTGTGAATCCAATTTCAACCCAAGAGCACACATCAGGTTTCGTGCCTATCAACACTGGTCCTGGAGCACAGCCTCTTCCAAACACTACCGTCTCGGAGGTCATACACCTTCAAGCATAGGCTAATCTAAGTTATTCTGTTGCTGGGGGTAGTGCTTATCATGCAGTCCTACCTCCAAATCCTTCGAATCAATCTGTTGCTCCTCAAGCATGAGAAGATCATTTCGAAGCGGTCAAGCTTCTGCAAAATCAATTTAAAGCTTTCAAGTAGAAGGAAGGCTTACAGAAGTTAAGGATCAAACAACCCTGTCCTGCAGAATGGAAAGAAGTTCTATTCCTACCTAAATATAAGCCGCCGACTATAATATTATTCGATGGCAGTACATCTCCAAGTCAATATATCAATCACTTTGAGATGATAACTGATCATCTTCAACAGAACGATGCTCTACTTACTAGAGACTTCGTCAGATGCTTAGTGGGTATTGCCTATGATTGGTACCGAAGCTTGCCAGATGGTTGCATAACATCCTTCGCAGCATTGAAGCATATGTTCTTGGAATAATTCTATGAAGGGACTCACGACATGACTATGTCCTCCTTCACTAAAATCAAACAAAAGCCCAATGGAACAACCGAACGTTTCATAGAGTGCTTCTGACGGGAGGCACTCAAAATGCCTCTAGGTACTCCGAACACATTGACGATAGAAACATGCATATCAAACTTGTTACCTATCGTCAGCATGTGGATGTGACCTACACAATTTCAAGATTGGGATTCCTTTATAGTAAGTACCAGAGCAGCCGAAGACAGTACTGAGAAGTTTAAGCAACTCGGCATTCTAATGCCTAATTTTGACAAAGATAGGCATCCCTCAACCAGCAGCATTGGTAGCCAAACAATCGCAAAGACAAAGAGGCCTTAGCCATCAACGTAAGTCAGTCAACATCTACAACAACAGTACCTCCATAGAGGGCAGCACCACGACGTAAGGAAGAGTATTCCTTTGATGACGATGACGTCATGAGCATCTTCGATTGCTTAATCAAAAGCAATAAACTTCAACTGCCGAAAATCAAACGACCAGATGAAGTAGGTAAGATTGACAATCCTAAATATTACATGTATCACAGGTTTTTGGGGCATCCAACCAAGGCGTGCTATGTGCTCAAAGAAAAGATCCAGGAGTTAATCAATGCCAAAGCAATCACCCTCCGAAAGGATGAGAAGGCGGTGACAGCTAATGTCGTCTCTTTACAATTCAGAGACTTCGCTCCTCAATTAATTCCCAATGGTGTTGTCCTGATTCCGAAGGCAACTATGGAGATTGTCAACCTCCCGCCAGCACAAAATGGCGGTTTGGTTCCATTGTCAGCAGCCAAAGGCGAGATTATGTGGGTTCATCCAGACCTTGTCAGTAAATTCAAACAAAAGACATTCGTCCCTTCTACTAAATCAAAGAAGTCAGCCAATTATAAATCATGCAATATGACTTCAAGTGAGCACTCCTCGCTTGATGAATGTGTTCCTTCTTAAAGGCTACTTCCATTCCGGCAGGATCTACACATTCTTCTCTGAATACTGACTCTCTGATATCAAAAGTCAACTACCAGCCCTAATTCCATCGATACAGTAAGCAATCTCGTGAATTGATGATAAAGATGAGATATGACTTTCAGAAAACCCCAGGCTTGAATAATGGAAAGGGGTCTCTGATACCCTTATCTTTACAACTTCAAGACAACAGGTCTCGTGTTGGACTGAGATTCAGGATAGATAACAGAATTCCCCATCAAAGAAAGAAGCCCTCCAAGAGAAAAGCATGAGAGAGGACCTGTAACATGGTTTCTTTCTCGCCTGCTTCTGAAGAAGAAGTCTTGACCGGTACTAGATCTGGTAGACTCTACCTTAAAGACTACCCAGATGGTCAAGAGAATAAAGTTGTCACTCCCCCTCCTGCTCCTGATGCTCCTTCAAAATCAGCTATACCAGTTGACTTGGATCCTTCTAAGCCGACAACAGCTGATAAAGTCAAGCAGCAGGTTCGCTTTGATAAGAACATGAAGAAGACAACTCCACTGCAAGGTCTTCAGAAACCATACAATTTTGACATATTGGCTCAACTAGCCAATGCTCCAGCACGATTGTCAATCTTTGAGCTCCTTCATCTCTTGAAGGAAACTCGAGAAACACTAAGCGAAGCTCTGATGCAAGCTGATGCTTGTCTTGCACATCTCAAAAAGTCGAATGAAGAACCTGTGACATGCCCTCAATGTCATGGTATGATAGAAATTATGCCAAATATCACCTTCACCTAGGATGACATGTTGTTGGAGGACAATCGGCTTGATTGACCTCTTTATTTTACTGGGTACGTCGATACGATAAGGGTGGATTGTATCCTTGTTGATCCCCGGTCTGCACTCAACATAATTTCGAAGACTTTGCTGGATTATCTAAAGATTCTAGTCCATGTATAGTCTCTCAACGACGGTTACAACTATTCTTGGATTCAACTCTGAAAAGAGTAAACCGCTGGGAAAGATTCGCCTGAGAGTCCAAATTGACGTTTTCTATACAAAAGTCACTTGCTACGTGATTGAAAACTACGTTTCCTACAACCTATTACTAGGAAGGCCGTGGTTGCATGAATATAACATTGTGCCATCCATGCTCCACCAATGCTTTAAATATATGGATGAAAATGGAGAGATCAAGAAGGAAGTTGCTGACCTCAATCCTTTTCGAGGTGTCAAAGCCTATTATACGGACTCCAAAATGTACAAAGAAGAGTACATGAAGGTCTTATTGGCGATTCCAGTCAAAGGATGCACCTCTCGTCTTTTCTCTTCTCAGATGCTAACCATCACTCTTGATCCTCCTACTGAAAAAGTGGAGCAAAGGGAGCTCACCTCTTCTGAGCCTCTTGTTATCGACCTTCGTCGTAACAAGCCTACCACTTCTCTTTTTCCTCCTCTTATTATCGACCTGGCAGTATCTTCAGCCAGGGTCACAAATGCTATTGTAACTATTGAGACAGAAAATATCAATAAAGCAGTGTCTCCTTTGCAGCATATTAATGTCAACTTTAATGTACAACATTACTTAGAAATTTTGGACAATTTCGAACCTCTCACCTTAGGAGCAATTCAACCTCTTCAAGATGAGATAGTGTACGAACTGATGCAAAGTTCTATCTTCGTAGTTCCTCCGCGGAACAACAATGAGCATCAAATTCTCTTCAGCAGAGAACGTAACCAAAGAAATATACTCGACAACAATTCTGAAAATGATGATCGTGGAAGAATACAATTACGTTATTATAGTCAATAATCCAAGAATATCATCAAAAAAATGGGTTACAAC
Source organism: Iris pallida (assembly GCA_029216955.1). Taxonomy (NCBI): domain Eukaryota; kingdom Viridiplantae; phylum Streptophyta; class Magnoliopsida; order Asparagales; family Iridaceae; genus Iris; species Iris pallida. The sequence continues at coordinate 23,775,136 of JANAVB010009198.1, read as the reverse complement.
TTCGGGTCTGGACTGAATGGAGGCAAAGGTAGACGTACTTCTATTCGGCTGCCTGCTCCGAAAGAAAATTCCTCACAATACTATAACAAGACCAAACATGGGTTAGGCTATATTACACCGAATACAACCCCTGATAGATCTGAATCAGACGAAGAGATACGATTTCACTCTTCTAATTCCGCTTCATGGGACTTAGACACCAGCATAGGAAAAGTTCGTCAACTGACTCTATATGTCAATATGGTGACTGTTTGCAAAAACAAAATTTGTTTATTCCAAACTTGTAAAAGAGTACAAAGTACAATAAATTCTGGGGAAGTAAAACTTTAGGAATCTGATCAGAAGACGATCACTTTATCCCTTGGACTATGTGAACTTGAAGACTGTAGCCTCTAGAGAATGCAGCTGTCACGACCCGCACCCACTGTGAGGGTACGAAAATCTAACAGCGCCCAGCCTACACCGCAGTGTCGACGGTAGAACGCTGTTCTAGGTCATAAACTATAACTAACATAATATGAATACTCTCCATAAGGAGGCCAACATAGAGGTATAACTCAATCACAATCTATAAATAGAATATGGCATGATGAAATAGATAAAGGAATCCTCAACTGAGGTACAACAGAATGAAATACAAGTCTTATCATCTCTAAAAATATACAACTCCGAATCAAGAACAACAACTAAACATAAAAAGGTAAACAGTCTAAGCTATCTATACTAAGCAAGGTATCGTCCTCAGCAGCTGCCTGAACCTCCCAGGGGTCCAGGTCGCGAGTGTCATCTAGGCAAACTCCAAGTAAGGGATGCAGGGTTCCTCATCATCCTCTGTAAAATTTTCAATAGGTCCAGTCAGGACGGGAGCGAGCACAGTACATCTCAACAGTTCATAGCAGGTTAGAAAATATAATCATACAGTAAAGTAAGATATAGATACTGAAGGAAATGTAGTTTGTAAACAGAGAGAGAACTGTAATAGAAATATCTACGATAAGTAGAGAGCTACCAGTGACTAGTGATTTAGGGCACAAAGTCGACATGTGAACGGCTTGATTGTACATGGCTATACTAAAGAGGCGTACATGGTTATTCTACTTTGGAATTGTTTACATGGCTATTTATACTCCCCCGTACCCCTAATTAATACACAAGGATCCAACCAGGTTATGTTATGATTCTATGTTACAGCCCCCGAAGGGTGGTAAGCCCCCGAAGGGTGATATGCCCCCAAAGGGTGATAAGCCCCCAAAGGGTGATATGCCCCCGAAGGGTGATACATAGTAGTCCCATAAATGGGGATTCTGATAGACCCAATAAATGGGATAAGGATTCAGAGAAGACTCTGTGATCATATGGATATATGTCACAAGTGATCAAAGAACCAAAGAAGCATATGATACGCTATGTAAGTGAAACGCACAGAACATAGAGTACCCGATGCTCCCTGAAGGGATAACATCTCAAGAAGGGATCCATATAGTACTAATCCGTGTGACCAACGTGACAGTATCAAGTAAAGTAATTTAATGCAGGAAATAATTCTAAGCAGGATATGAAATGATCAGAGAATGTACTCGCCTCGTATCTGAATGTCTGAAGTAAATATACTGTCCGAGATGAGGTACCTGACTCCTAGTTAGAGCAACACAAGTCAAGATGTATACAGAGGGTGATATATGAAATGTACAATGCATCTGTATGCTGTCTAGGTCAAACTAGACCAAAGTCAACTCTCGGTCAACTCTGGTCAACTAGACTGGTCAAACTAAGTCAAGTTTAAGCCCAAATAAGTCTAACAAGTCTCACTAGGCCTAACCAAGCCTAGTCTAGCAATCACACACCAATCACAGAGCTATACAAGCCATCAATCACATAATTTATATTATATATAACTCATATATTTCATACACTAGATATACATTTAGGCAATCAACTATATATACATTAGGCATTCATAGGAACATATCAATGAGCTAGTGTGAACATACTTGCATATACTAGCATACAATACTAGGCCTATATATAATATGCCATCTACATATTACATATATATATATCTATATTCTCATATATGTATATATCAATAGGAAATCTCTGAGGGATACATGTGTGACTGTGTGAGAGAGAGTCATGAGTGTTATGAGTGAGGGTGTTACAATGATACATGTGTGGTGTTCAATTGTGTGTGGAGAGCTATTTGTGAGAGGAAATGTGTCAATGTGAATGTGTCATGTGAGAGTGTTATATAGGGTAGTGAGTGGCATATGGAAAGTTAGTGCATGGCAAGGTGTATGTGTTAGCATGCAGGTTATTATAAATTCAATTAACATTCAGTGAAAGGGAAAGAATTCAGTTAAAAAAAGAAGGAAGTAATATCAGTTTAAGATAGGGAACCAATTCCCTGTGTGTGTGTGTATAGAGTTTAGATAGATGTCTCAGTCATTGCAATTAATAACAGGAAGAAAACAGTGAACAAAATAGGGTTCCAGATTTCAGGTTTTACTTGAATAACAATCAGGCATGTAAAAATCCAAACACAGGTATTCAGTGCAAAATGAATCAAAACCCAATTTCCTAATCTATCCTCAAATTTCCTCATGTGGGTGTGTTGTGACAGTGAACTACCAGAGGGAATTCAGCTTAGAAAGGGAAAGGAACTTTCAGGATTTGACAGTTATCATCAATTGACAGTAAAGTCTATCCAACCAATGAATCCTATTTCCCTGAAAACCAATTCCATGCCAACCTAGTCTCTAACAGGTTATAGGAATGCAGTACATGAAATTAGTTCCAGGAAATAGGAATTCATACTCAGTTGCATTCCATTTTATTGCAGTCATGAAGCATCATCACAATTCGGTTATCAATATTTGTAAACTGGAATCTCAGGAATTTAATGATAGACAAGCACAGTTTCACTTCTCAGGCTATTAGCTACCAGTCCTAATTACAGTTAAAGGACAAGAAATCTCAGGAATTTAAGCTAAATAGTCAGTGCAAAGGGAAACCAGGAAATCAATTTAATGAATAAAGCACTCATCCAATCTCAGTTAAAAGGCAATACAGTATATTAAAAAGGAATAACCTCCAATCCAGTTTACAGGAAAGAAAGAAAGGGACCCAATTCAGTTACAGTAAATCATTTCGATACCCTTTCAAAAAGGGAAAGGAAAACAATATATTTACAAATTAGTCAACAGTGCAATGCATATGTGTGTGTAGGCATTTAATAGAGTGTGTGTAGAGTGTAATAGGAAAACCTGTTCGACAGGGAACTAAGGGGGTGTCCAGTGTTGAACATTTGAGAGTGTGAGGAAAACAGTTTGTGTGTTGGTATGCGATTTTGTGTACAAGTTTTACAACTCAAGTGACAGTGTGCAAGAAATCAACAGTGTGCAGGAAAGAATAACTCAGTTTCATTCCTAAATTCCAATCCCAGATATGCACAAACATTTAAAACCCATTAAACTCAATTTTCCACATTATCCCAATACCATTTCAGTTAACATTACAAACTAAATCTCAGTTAACATAAATCCCAAAAAAATCTCAGGAAACCATATAATAGGCAATCACAGTTTTCTCATTTAAAATATCTCAGGAAACTGAAAACCAAGTCAATTTAACCTGTCATGATATCAGTCATTAAATCCTAATCAATACAAATTTGAAACAGTGAACAGGGAATGCCTAGGATAGGTTGTCCAATACATGTGTGTGTGAATGTGTGAGTGAAATCAAGAGAGAGAGTGTCACATTAGGTGTGTGTCAATGCAAGAGTGTAGTAATCTCAGGGAAACAGTACAATGTGCCAATGGGGCAGTTAGTTTAGATTGTGTGTGAACATTTGTGTGTGTACATGAAAACCTATGTGTCTCAGGGTTCTATATAGAAAGTAAGTAGGTGTATAGGGCTATATGTGATACAATATTATAGAAAAACCAATGTAAAGTAGGTGACACATGAGTGTGTAACATGATGAACTCAGTGTCTCAGGAAAATATGGCAAGGACAGTTTGTGCATATGGTGTGTGTAGTTATGTGTGATGTAGATGGATGGAAGAGTATAGCAGTACACCACAGGCAATTAAGCATGTTCAAATGTTACAGTATTACCTAACATTAAATTGACAACTTAAAACTTATAAAATATCAGAAAAATAAGATGAAAAGCAAATACGATTGATTCCCAGGTTGGCTACCTAAGTCTCAGGTTATCTGATACACACAGACATGTGTACATACATGAAACAGCAACTAATCAGTTTTAACATAACTTGGATCTCAGAAATCAACACGCAGAGCATGGTATCAGAGAATCGAACCAAAACCAAATTTGAACTAGGAAACCCAATTAAACCTTCAATTCAAGTGTGCAGCTATAAAAGCATAGTTAAACATGCAATATGTGATGAGTCTAAATCTAACATTTAACAGTGTTAACATTAATGTAATAAAAATTTAAAGAACAGTGCACAATTTAGGGAGTATTAGTCTACAATGGGAATCGAGGAATTCGATCCTAAATTAATCACAAAATCACAAACAAGAGTTGGTAAACATCAAACACATACGTGATAGTGTCAAGGTGTCCCCGTGTCCAAGAGTCTGGACACATTCGTGCCTAAACACAACACAGACACAGACATAAGCACTATGCACTAGACAGTGTCGTGCACACGTGCACGTGTTTGTAGAACACGACACACGACACGACACAACACGTGGGTGTGCACACGTGTACGCCTAGACTAGGGGGACGTGTACATGTGTCTGTATCGTGTCCACGTGAGTCGTGTCAGAAGTAAAAGAGTCGTATTAGGCACAAATTTCGCGTGTGTGCACAGTACACAAATCAGTGCAGGCCATATATCATGTCCGACACGACACAAGAGGCCACGAAACTTGGGAAGGGGTATGTCAGATATGGCCCCCTCCTCCACACCAAGTTTTAGGCGTCGAGGTGGCGTGTCCAGCGAGTTATGGCCCCCGAGTAGCAGGGGACTGCTCTTGCATGCGGTGCGCGTGAAACCAGCGTGTTCACGTGTCCAATACGACGCGACATGACACCACAACTACCTCAGTCAACAAGAAACCCATAAACAACATCAAACCCAAATTTTTTATTCAAATAGAAACAGAAAACGAGGATGAAATGCCCACTGTGGCATTTCATCAAACACATAGGTGTATCCATTGATACATGTCCGATACGGACACGTATTGGACACGAAACCTAACAATGCCTATACCAACAGAGAGAGGATACCTAGGGCTTCCTATCCATGCAAAGAAATCGAGATTTGGTGGAGGGAAAAGAAAGTTACCTATGTGTGTTCCTTCTCAAGAAAAGCTCCAAAAGTGAGATCTCCTCAAGCTAGCCAATGGCTCCAAATTGTATCAAACCTGAGAATAGCCTCCACCAACAGTAGGGGGATACTAATTAGGTTACAATAGAAGAAGTTTCAATAAAAATGGACTAATATTGAATAAACTATGAAGAATTTTTCAATAGAGAACAAACCTTTCCTTAGAAATTGGAGGGATGAATAAAGAGGAGGCACAAACTTTGAGAGAGGCTTTATAGCAAGGGGGATCCCTAGGCTGGTCACCAAGTTAGGGTTAGGGTTTTTGGGGTGAATCCAATGGTTATCAATCCATCAAGTCCAATCAAGGGCCTACAACCTAGGCTTCACACTAGACTTAATGCAACCTATTTCATTTAGCTAATCATGACTTAACTCAACTAACCAATACTAACTATTACTAACCATGGCTAACTAGACTAGGTATGACTAATCTAGGTTAGGGCTAAACACAACACAAGACAATTGATTAAAATAATATTTAAATCACACCATTCTAAATAATCATTTTAAATTCCAAATAATATATATTAAATTCAAATATTTCAAAAATGAGAAAAATACCCTTAAACTAAAAAATGATAAATGAAATACTCTAATCACATGGCTAGGCTCTAGGATAGACAGTCTCTACGGTTTCACTAGTAAAACACCAAAATCACAAGTCATGATTTTAAATAGTTTTAAAATTAATTAAAAATCACCAAAAATCATAATATGAAATAAATATCAATAAATAATAATTATAATTTCAAAATTTCAAAATTACCCTCATCTGAAAAAATTGGGTGTTACAATCCTACCCACCTTATAAAAATTTTGTCATCGAAATTAAGATGGTAGTAGTCCTTCTAGGTCAAACACCCCACAATCAAAGTCTCAAACATACCGTCAGATAATCATATGCGTCTGTCCAAAATCATGATACTCAGAATCTTCGTCATGCTAGTGAGCACGGCTACGATAATCATAGAGTCCTTGACTAAGGTACGTACCTCTAGGTTCATGGTATTTAAAATTTTCGTATTGCCGCATGCGACGGCGAAAACCTTAAATTCTCATACCCAAGAAATACATCCAAAGTCTGACTACGTGTCCTCACTATGCCAACTATTACGACTATCGAAGATTCTAGATCCCATGATTTAGGTGACCTAGCCCATATGATTTTCTCAGAAGAAAAACAAACAAAACAAAAGAACAATATGACAAAATTAATCAATCAGCAAGGAACAGATGGAATCGGATTTCAAGGTAGTTATAAAAGACAATTTTGGGAATGGAATCAAGAAGAACGGAACTTGCAGCAAGATCTCCAATGGTCTGTGCATCCTTGATAGTCCTGACGATAGCTCACCCTGCTGGTTTCCCCTGGTCTGCCGCTGATGCTGCATGAACCGCTGCTGCTGAGAGAATCAGAAATGACGAGAAAAGTCTCCGTACAGACAGAGGTGCACCTCCAATGTAGCAGAAACGCAACCTGAGTCGGCACAACAGAAGCTGCGGTCTCGAGGCCCTGATGAACAGGACGAGAGGTGGCCAGCCTCTCGATAGTATCCCCCGAACCGAAACGATGAGATCGTGTCTTCATAACCAGCATGAGGACAGATCAAACAAGAAGCAATTTCTGAGAATGAAGCGAAAATTCAAAGAAGGACAGTTTATATTCAAGGAAAGTCAATAAGCAATAATTTTAGACAAAAGGAATCTGATTAAGAGTTTTTCCTAATGTGATTGAGTACCTCCAAAAATAATCCAAATCCTACTGCAGGCTGTAGTGATACTCTAGTTCGAATACCACTACATAAACTCGACCTGCATGGGCCACTACTAAAAATATGTCACGACCCGCACCCACTGTGAGGGTACGAGAACGTAACAGCTCCCACCCTATGCCGCAGTGTCGGCGGTAGAACGCTGTTCTAGGTCATGAACTATAACTAACATAATATGAATACTCTCCATAAGGAGGCCAACACAGAGGTATAACTCAATCATAATCTATAGATAGAATATGGCACGATGAAATAGATAAAGGAATCCTCAACTGAGGTACAACAGAATGAAATACAAGTCTTATCATCTCTAAAAATATACAACTCCGAATCAAGAACAACAACTAAACATAAAAGGTAAACAGTCTAAGCTATCTATACTAAGCAAGGTATCGTCCTCAGCAGCTGCCTGAACCTCCCAGGAATCCAGGTCGCGAGTGTCATCTAGGCAAACTCCAAGTAAGGGGTGCAGGGTTCCTCATCATCCTTTGTAAAATTTTTAACAGGTCCAGTCAGGACGGGAGCGAGCACAGTACATCTCAACAGTTCATAGCAGGTTAGAAAATATAATCATGCAGTAAAGTAAGATATAGATACTGAAGAAAATGCAGTATGTAAACAGAGAGAGATCTGTAATAGAAATATCTACTATAAGTAGAGAGCTACCAGTGACTAGTGATTTAGAGCACAAAGTCGATATGTGAACGGCTTGATTGTACATGGCTATACTAAAGAGGCGTACATGGCTATTCTACTTTAGAATTGTTCACATGTTTATTTATACTCTCCCGTACCCCCAATTAATATACAAGGATCCAACCAGGTTATTTTATGATTCTATGTAACTGCCCCCGAAGGGTGGTAAGCCCCCGAAGGGTTATATTCCCCCAAAGGGTGATAAGCCCCCAAAGGGTGATATGCCCCCGAAGGGTGATACATAGTAGTCCCATAAATGGGGATTCTGATAGACCAAATAAGTGGAATAAGGATTCAGAGAAGACTCTGTGATCATATGGGTATATGTCACAAGTGATCAAAGAACCAAAGAAGCATATGATACGCCATGTAAGTGAAACGCACAGAACATAGAGTACCCGATGCTCCCTGAAGGGATAACATCTCAAGAAGGGATCCATATAGTACTAATTCGTGTGACCAATATGACAGTATCAAGTAAAGTAATTTAATGCAGGAAATAATTCTAAGCAGGATATGAAATGATCAGAGAATGTACTCGTCTCGTATCTGAATGTCTGAAGTAAATGTACTGTTCGAGATGAGGTACCTGACTCCTAGTTAGAGCAACACAAGTCAAGATGTATATAGAGGGTGATATATAAAATGTATAATGCATCTGTATGCTGTCTAGGTCAAACTAGACCAAAGTCAACTCTCGGTCAACTCTGGTCAACTAGACTGGTCAAACTAAGTCAAGTTCTAGCCCAAACAAGTCTAACGAGTCTCACTAGGCCTAACCAAGCCTAGTCTAGCAATCACACACCAATCACAGAGCTATACAAGCCATCAATCACATAATTTATATTATATATAACTCATATATTTAATACACTAGATATACATTTAGGTAATCAACTATATATACATTAGGCATTCATAGGCACATATCAATGAGATAGTGTGAACATACTTGCATATACTAGCATACAATACTAGGCTTATATATAATATGCCACCTATATATTACATATATATATCTATATTCTCAAATATGTATATATCAATAGGAAATCTCTGAGGGATACATGTGTTATTGTGTGAGAGAGAGTCATGAGTGTTCTGAGTGAGGGTGTTACATTGATACATGTGTGGTGTTCAATTGTGTGTGGAGAGTTATTTGTGAGAGGAAATGTGTCAATGTGAATGTGTCATGTGAGAGTGTTATATAGGGTAGTGAGTGTCATATGGAAAGTTAGTGCAAGACAAGGTGTATGTGTTAGCATGCAGGTTATTACAAATTCAGTTAACATTCAGTGAAAGGGAAAGAATTCAGTTAAAAAAAGAAGGAAGTAATATCAGTTTAAGATGGGAAACCAATTCCCTCTGTGTGTGTGTATAGAGTTTAGATAGATGTCTCAGTCATTGCAATTAATAACAGGAAGAAAACAGTGAACAAAATAGGGTTCCAGATTTCAGGTTTTACTTGAATAACAATCAGGCATGTAAAAATCCAAACACAGGTATTCAGTGCAAAATGAATCAAAACCCAATTTCCTAATCTATCCTCAAATTTCCTCATGTGGGTGTGTTGTGACAGTGAATTACCAGAGGGAATTCAGCTTAGAAAGGGAAAGGAACTTTCAGGATTTGACAGTTATCATCAATTGACAGTAAAGTCTATCCAACCAATGAATCCTATTTCTCTGAAAACCAATTCCATGCCAATCTAGTCTCTAACAGGTTATAGGAATGCAGTACATGAAATTAGTTCCTGGAAATGGGAATTCATACTCAGTTGCATTCCATTTTATTGCAGTCATGAAGCATCAGCACAATTTGGTTATCAATATTTGTAAACTGGAATCTCAGGAATTTAATGATAGGCAAACATAGTTTCACTTCTCAGGCTATTAGCTACCAGTCCTAATTACAGTTAAAGGAAAAGAAATCTCAGGAATTTAGGCTAAATAGTCAGTGCAATGGGAAACCAGGAAATCAATTTAATGAATAAAGCACTCATCCAATCTCAGTTAAAAGGCAATACAGTATATTAAAAAGGAATAACCTCCAATCCAGTTTACAGGAAAGAAAGAAAGGGACCCAATTCAGTTACAGTAAATCATTTCGATACTCTTTCAAAAAGGAAAAGGAAAACAATATATTTACAAATCAGTCAACAATGTAATGCATATGTGTGTGTAGGCATGTAATAGAGTGTGTGTAGAGTGTAATAGGAAAACCTGTTCGACAGGGAACTAAGGGGGTGTCTTGTGTTGAACATTTGAGAGTGTGAGGAAAATAGTTTGTGTGTTGGTATGCGATTTTGTGTACAGGTTTTACAACTCAAGTGACAGTGTGCAAGAAATCAACAGTGTGCATGAAAGAATAACTCAGTTTCATTCCTAAATTCCAATCCCAGATATGCACAAACAATTAAAACCCATTAAACTCAATTTTCCACATTATCCCAATACCATTTCAATTAACATTACAAACTAAATCTCAGTTAACATAAATCCCAAAAAAATCACAGGAAACCATATAATAGGCAATCACAGTTTTCTCATTTAAAATATCTCAGGAAACTGAAAACCAAGTCAATTTAACCTGTCATGATATCAGTCATTAAATCCTAATCAATACAAATTCGAAACAGTGAACAGGGAATGCCTAGGATAGGGTGTCCAATACATGTGTGTGAACGTGTGAGTGAAATCAAGAGAGAGAGTGTCACATTAGGTGTGTGTCAATGCAAGAGTGTAGTAATCTCAGGAAAACAGTACAATGTGCCAATGGGGCAGTTAGTTTAGATTGTGTGTGAACATTTGTGTGTGTGTACATGAAAACCTGTGTCTCAGGGTTCTGTATAGAAAGTAAGTAGATGTGTAGGGCTATATGTGATACAATATGTTAGGAAAAATAGTGTAAAGTAGATGACACATGAGTGTGTAACATGATGAACTCAGTGTCTCAGGAAAACATGGCAAGGACAGTTTGTGTATATGGTGTGTGTAGTTATGTGTGATGTAGATGGATGGAAGAGTATAGCAGTACACAGGCAATTAAGCATGTTCAAATGTTACAGTATTACCTAACATTAAATTGACAACTTAAAACTTATAAAATATCAGAAAAATAAGATGAAAAGCAAATACGATTGATTCCCAGGTAGCCTACCTAATTCTCAGGTTATTTGATACACACAGACATGTGTACATACATGAAACATCAACTAATCAGTTTTAACATAACTTGGATCTCAGAAATCAACACGCAGAGCATGGTATCAGAGAATCGAACCAAAACCAAATTTGAACTGGGAACCCCAATTAAACCTTCAATTCAAGTGTGCAGCTATAAAAGCATAGTTAAACATGCAATATGTGATGAGTCTAAATCTAACATTTAACAGTGTTAACATTAATGTAATAAAAATTTGAAGAACATTGCACAATTTAGGGAGTATCAGTCTACAATGGGAATCGAGGAATTCGATCCTAAATTAATCACAAAATCACAAACAAGAGTTGGTAAACATCAAACACATACGTGATAGTGTCAATGTGTCCCCGTGTCCAAGAGTCTGAACACATTCGTGCCTAAACACAACACAGACACAGACACAAGCACTGTGCACTAGACAGTATCGTGCACGCGTGCACGTGTCTATAGAACACGACACACAACACGACACAACACGTGGGTGTGCACACGTGTACGCCTAGACTAGGGGGACGTGTACATGTGTCTGTATCGTGTCCACGTGAGTCATGTCAGAAGTAAAAGAGTCGTATCAGGCACAAATTTCGCGTGTGTGCACCGTGCACAAATTATTACAGGCCATATATCGTGTCCGACACGACACAAAAGGCCATGAAACCTGGGGAGGGGTATATCAGACATGGCCCCCTCCTCTACACCAAGTTTCAGGCGTCGAGGTGGCGTATCCAGCGAGTTATGGCCCCCGAGTAGCAGGGGACTGCTCTCGCATGCGGTGCACGTGAAACCAGCGTGTTCACGTGTCCAATACGACGCGACACGAAACCACAACTACCTCAGTCAACAGGAAACCAATAAACAACATCAAACCCAAATTTTCTATTCAAATAGAAACAGAAAACGAGGATGAAATGCCCACTGTGGCATTTCATCAAACATATAGGTGTATCCATTGATACGTGTCCGATACGGACACGTATTGGACACGAAAGCTAACAATGCCTATACCAACAGAGAGAGGACACCTAGGGCTTCCTATCCATGCAAAGAAATTGAGATTTGGTGGAGGGAAAAGAAAGTATCCTATGTGTGTTCCTTCTCAAAGAAAAGCTCCAAAAGTGAGATCTCCTCAAGCTAGCCAATGGCTCCAAATTGTATCAAACCTGAGAATAGCCTCCACCAACAGTAGGGGGACACTAATTAGGTTACAATGGAAGAAGTTTCAATGAAAATAGACTAATATTGAATAAACTATGAAGAATATTTCAATGGAGAACAAACCTTTCCTTAGAAAATGGAGGGATGAATAAAGAGGAGGCACAAACTTTGAGAGAGGCTTTATAGTAAGGGAGGATCCCTAGGCTGGTCACCAAGTTAGGGTTAGGGTTTTTAGGGTGAATCCAGTGGCTATCAATCCATCAAGTCCAATCAAGGGCCTACAACCTAGGCTTCACACTAGACTTAATGCAACCTATTTCATTTACCTAATCATGACTTAACTCAACTAACCAATACTAACTATTACTAACCATGGCTAACTAGACTAGGTATGACTAATCTAGGTTAGGGCTAAACACAACACAAGACAATTGATTAAAATAATATTTAAATCACACCATTCTAAATAATAATTTTAAATTCCAAATAATATATATATTAAATTCAAATATTTCAAAAATGATAAAAATACCCTTAAACTAAAAAAATGATAAATGAAATACTCTAATCACATGGCTAGGCTCTAGGATAGACAGTCTCTACGATTTCACTAGCAAAACACCAAAATCACAAGTCATGATTTTAAATAGTTTTAAAATTAATTAAAAATCACCAAAAATTATAATATGAAATAAATTTCAATAAATAATAAATATAATTTCAAAATTTTAAAATTACCCTCATCTGGAAAAACTGGGTGTTACAGCAGCAGCAATTTTGCAAGAGTTCTTGATCTCTGTCTGTCCGATAATGATTGGAAACTCTATTTATAGAGTTCTTGAAATAACTGTTTTAGCAGTTATTCTGATGGTACGCGAAGCTGGATTGCGCCACATTGAGTTACGCTAACCTCCTGTTGCACCGACTTTCATTCAGTTGTCAATCATGTACTAACTGTATTTAGACGCATGGCATCATATAATTGAGATGCGCGTGGTCGTATACAGGATAGTAGACACGTCTTGAGAGATTAGTGGCATGTGCGCCACATCATCCTGCTTTAGAATGTAAGTTGTCTCAACTTTATCAGGTTGTGCGAGCTTCAGTCAATAAGTCAAACTGCGCTTGATTTGGGCTGTGCCTACATACGTGGCAGCTTCTGAGCAAAATTCATTCAGGTTGCGCCCAGGCGCAACTAAAGATTTTGTCTGAATTGCGCCTGGGCGCAAATCATGAAGCGTACACGACAGCTGTCCACTAACTTCCCTTGAGCGGTACAATTCACGAGATTCGAAGAGATTTTCCTCGTTCACTGTTGTGTCAGTTGTTAGTGTTGTCAGGTAATGATGACCATTAAGTGTCAGATGCCATGTAGGTTTTGGCGCCAAAAGACTGGGCGCAGTCTGATATCAGGCGTGTAGCTTCCCTTCCCGAATTTTTTAAAATATTTTTATTTATTTATTTTTTTAAATGGTGATTTTTTTAGATTTTTATAAATAATTATTTAGTTAATTGTTACGGTAGATGATTTTAGCTATGGTGGAGTTTTGGAGTACAAAACGACTAGGAATTGTGGCACGGAAGAGGTAGCAGTGTGCCTTGACTAGTGTACTAGCCATGTCCAGGGAGACCTAGCCATAGGGACATCCTAACTAGGAAAACCAGGCCACGTTGTGACTTAACCCGCACCGAAGAGTTATTTATTATTTAATTATATTATTGAGTTTTAGGAACCCGGTTGTACTGAACCTGTCTAGATTGGACCCAAGTCAAATCCAAGCCCATGTAGTCATGTAGTGGGACCAAATACGGCCTCGTAGACATGTTTGATAAATGCAAATATTTTGTATATATTTTAGGAATTGGCAATTATTTTCTAGATATTTATTATATGTAAATTATAGGTATTATTGATATTAAATACCATTTTAGAATATTTATACAATTTTTCCGGGGCCCAGTAATGGGAATATATGATATGTCCATCCAGGAGATACTATTGAATTATTTTAATTACTAGTGAAATTATTGTTATTGTTAATATTATTATTGTGGTTATTAAATGTAAATTATTTATTATTATTATTTATTATCATTTTATTATATCAAAAGAAATATGTGTATATATAATATAAAATATTATAAATGTGTATGTGTACGTATATATATATTTATATTATATACGTGTGTGAATGTATATATAAATATATATAATAGTGTTTGTGTGTGTGTATATGTAAATTTATATATATATATATATATATATATATATATATATATATATATATATATATATATATATATATATATATATATATTTTATTTTTATTTTTATTTTTATTTTATATATATATATATATATATATATATATATATATATATATATATATATATATATATATATATATATATATATATGTAAATGCAAAAAAAAAAATATATGTAAATGCACGTATGTATGTATGTATACATATACACAGGTATTTATACGTATGTATATATATATAAATATATATATATATGTATAAATATATAATAGTTAAAAAAAATGTATAAATATATAATAGTTAAAAAAGAATAAGGAGCATGTAGCAGCCCAGCCATCATTTTCCCCCACAAACCTCAGCCCATATCAACCAGCCCAACCCCCAGTCCGCGAACCCAGCCCAACTCGCCAGCCGTGAACCCGAGCCCTTAATGAACAAACAACTGCTAAATCTCTCGACTGTTCGACGAGTTAGAAAACCTTTATAATCGAAAGGAAAATACTAAAACCCTAATCCCAAATTCCACCACCACCCACCTGGCACCCCGTGCGCGCGCCAACACCGCCGTAGGCAGCCGTCGGCCGGCGACGGAGCCACCATAGGCCGGTGAAGCCGCACAGAGCAACAGCAGCAATAGCAGGCCGAACCAACTTCGACATAAGATTTCTCACCCCTCGCTTGATGGTTTTTCGAATTTCAAGATTCTACACATCGATAACCTATAGGTCTACACCTCCCTTTAATTAGTTTTTATTTTTTTAGCATGAATCGATCAAGAGATCGACGCCAACATCGGCAAAAGACTGATCCGAAACAGGATCTATGACAGTCCATGTACCCATATAAGGAGATCGAATCGGATCGATCTAACAGCAGATTATAAATTATATTTGAACAAAATTTTAGAGTACATGACCAGGATTGGAACCCTTCTTTTACTTTCTGTTCTAGATTAGTATAGATTCAATTAATTGGTTTCGAAAATCCGAAAAAACCTTATTTTGAAAACTAGACTTAATGAAAAACACTCCGATACCATGTGCGTCCCGCCAAACCGGGCGACTTGGTCGTAAATCGAAAGCATCGAAAGGTGCGTAACGGCTTCGTGGTCGTGTGGACTTTGACGGAATTCAAATTGGTCGCGTGTGCGTGGCAAATTTGATGCATATCCGCCGAAATTCACCGTATCGTGCACCTTACAAATTTCTCAATTACTTTGTGCACGCTCATCAGATCGAGACAAAACTTATACTATCAGGACCGTATCATTTTTCTGGTCCTGTATGCCAAGTTTGGTCCGATTCTGAGACAGTTGATAAAATCTCGTGGGCCCTCCGGTCCGACTCAACGGGTGATTTTGTGCACGGCCTGCCGGAATCCAACTTTGGACATACGGTTGGGTTCGTATCAGAAAACTGGATCAGTAGACATGTAGTTTGACGACTTTACATGTTTGACGACTTTAGAGACCATTGACTCTGGCATGCTTTTCGGTACAAAGCGGGTCCAACGGCGGACATTGTTTTTGTCCGAAATTATCGTTTTGCTCCTGTATCCAGAATTGGACTTAAGGACAGGCAATCCTAGCTAATTTGACTATTTTGAGATTATTGGTAATGTTTATTTCAGCTTTCGGAGACAGTTGTGATGATTTGACTCTATGGCTTGGCAGTTGACTATTTTGTGGGATTCTACGTGCAACATCCAGGCAAGATACCTTGTCTTCCTCTACAGTTTATTTACATGCATATTTTTATTATTATTATACAGTTTTACTAGTTGATTATTGACACAAGATTGTACATCGTGCATGCTAGTATATATATAGTTCTCTAGTTGTTCATGATTTACATGCGTAGTTAATTTCTATATCTTTATATGTTATCAGTTAGTTATTACAGTTCTTTTGATTTGCATGCTTTACTTTAGACAGTGTTTACTGGTTTATTAGTCGTGTTCTTTTATCGTTATCATGCTTGACTGGATGTCGTGGTTCTATCGGATTGGTTCCCTCTCGTACCGTGTCGTGAGTCGTATCGTATCATAGGATGAATAAGTCATATCGGAACTGCTTTACCTCCTTGTCTTGAAATCTTAAAGCTAACCTGGGAGTCCATATTAGGGACGAGGGTTAGTAGTTAATCTAACTTGCGAGCCCACACCAGGGGCGAGAGTTAGTAAGCTAACTTGCGAGCCCACACCAGGGACGAGAGTTTGTAAGCTAATCTGCGAGTCCACACTAGGGACGAGGGTTAGTAGTATATGGTTCACACCTGCGAGTCCACACTAGGGACGAGGGTGATGCTAGCCTGCGAGTCCATACTAGGGACGAGGGTTAGTAGTGTATGGTTCACACCTGCGAGTCCACACTAGGGATGAGGGTGATGCTAGCTTACGAGTCCATATTAGGGGCGAGGGCTAGTAGTTATTCAAACCTACGAGTCCACACTAGGGGCAAGGGTTTGAGTATTCGATTGGTTGTCCATTGACATCGTGATATCGTGTTCTCTTATTTTCTCCAGCAGTTCGTTTAGGCGTAGTGGTTCTTCCAGTCGTGTATAGTCGTATTTTTCATGCTAATTGGTCTTTTCCTAATATTTTCCTGTATTTTCTTTATTGCATGATAAACTGCTAGATAGGCATATTTTTATGTATCTTGCTGTGTCTCATGAGGACCTGATGATCTCTTCAGGTTAGTTATTGCGTGGAGCTAGTTAGCAGCTCTGGATGGCAGACGTGATGATACGCTTGTGGGATTCAGGTATCGCTATTGTGTTTATTATCCGCTCGTGCTTTTTATTTCTTATCATGAGATATCCTGTTTCTTGTTTCAGTTGTAGACACTTGTTATTTCCTTAGAGTCTTATCGAACATTTATGCTAGTGTGCTGCAGACCACGACCCATAGTGTTCATTCATGTTTATTACCTTATTGTGGATTGAGATTTAGAGTTGTTTGCCATGATTTGGCAGTATACCATAGCCTTGACAGCGTTTACGTAATCGAGTCGGGCTGGAGTCCGTTCGATACATAGCTGGCTTGCTCACGAGCTCGCGTCCGAAAATTGGGTACGGATCGTGACAAGGCACAACCTGATAAGTGGCGCAGTCTGTTCCCTGAGCTTCATATCAGTGGTACAACCTAATTTTTGGGGAGCAATTTGATCATTGATCAGTATATTCAGAACGCAACTTGATTTTTAGGCTCTACAAGACCCCCTTCAAAGTTTTTAAAACTTAAAAATATTGTAAAGTTTTGGAATACTTTGAATTTAGAAAAGTTTTGACTAAGTCAAGTTGCGCCGGACTCGTGCAATCTGTTATGACCAATTTAGATTTATCATGCACGATTCGGGATGACTGTTAGGATTCTGACTTTCCGGCTATAAACAATCCCCTTTTACTCCTCTATAATTTTTTTACTTTCACTCTTAATCTCCTGAGAAAATTTCTACAACTTTTGTACCTCTCTTTTTCGATCATCTTCTCGACGACATGGCCCCAAAAAGGACCGCTGCTGACAAGGAAAAGGCCATCGCCACTTCTTCAACTCGTGTTCCGCCTACCCATGTGTTACAATATGTACCGCCTTTGTCTCGTCGAGAGACAGCCAATCCAGCAATGGAAGGTGATTAAGGGCGAGCCGATTCGATTTGTGATTTCGCCAATGCTTAATTTGTGCCTCTTTTTTTAGAGTGTGGTGCATCACAAACTTTGCACCACCCCTTCTTAGGATGTGGTCGCTCTTTCCTTGAACACTGTTCGTTTTTACGAACCGTGTTACGCATACTGTTGTGAAATGTGGCACAACCTGAGGTATTGCACAACTTGAGTTTCGTGCAACGTGGCATGTGGTGCTACCTGGGTTGTCGCGCAACTCAATATTTTGCGTAACTTAAGTTTTGTGCAACACATCTCGTAGCACAACTCAGAAAGTCTGTATAATTCAATAAATCATACATCTTCATTTTTGCTTCTAATTTTTTGTTCATGTATTTCTCTGCAGTTAATCTCAGGGAAGACCCGAATGCAGAAATGTTTGCTTCAATATTTAATGTCCCAGAATATAGAGAAAATTTGTCTCACGTCACTTTACCTCATTACAATGGTCCTGAAGCACAAAGAACTCTGCTTATAGATCAGGATAATCAAACCCTTTTGAACTTGATGAACGACGAACCGCTCCAAAGCTTGGATACTACAGTCCACAAGAAACCTGCCTTTTTATTTGGAGACGCAATCAAGAAGACCTCCCAACCTAAGGCAAGAAAAAAGACGAGATATTTCTTAAAAGGAGACAATGTCATACATCTAACAGAAATATCCAGGTCCATGGCATTATCCCAGTATGCCTTTGCTAGCTATCCTAGAAGGATGTCATGGGATCTGACTCCTCTTCAACAAGCAAGAGTCGGTCGAATCTATTATAAAGTGGGTCCACAGAACAAAGACCTCTTTTACAGCACTTCTGAAAAATATAGCACACACTTGAGAGGTTTAAGATCGAGCTGTATTCCTCCCGAGGATTCTTCCTAGCTCTTTTCCGTCAGAGTACCTATTTTTGCAAATACGTTTGCAAAAGCTGAAGGAAGATATCCAGATCGTTCCATGCGTATGACAGGTCTGGTAAACCCTGGAATGAAGCACTGGAGTAGTTTATCCATATGGATTTTGGAGGAATTCAAAGATAAACTGATTGACCTGGGCCTCTATAATCCAATCTGCACTACAGTGTATGTCATTCATCCAACAAGAGTACTGGGACTTTCATGACGCCTCATGGAGAAATGGAATTTGCTCTTAACGAGATGGAATATATCTCTCGTCTGCCGATGGGTGATAACCCATATGAAGAATATGTACCCACAAATGATGAATTGGATGCTCTAGCAAAGGAGAATCCCCAGATGATCACAGTTTTCCAAGAGTTGCTGTGTCACTACAAAATCTGCTCACTTTACTGCGAAAGTGCCACTACGGGTACTTGCTACATCACAAAATGGATGCCATACCTGTTCCTGGGCTATGCATGGGAAGATAAGCCATTGGATAGTCAAGCCTGTACTCCTCATTTCTTTGAACCTTTTGATAAAAGTGATATGCAATATTTGATGGAAAAACATAACCATGGGGATGTCACTTTGACTGAGGACTCAGGTCTATTCAAAGCTGGCGACGTTCTCCAAAGTTATCTTAGGCAGGGTTACAGACCCATGTATCAAGAAGCCCAGCTGGCAGGCTTTCTATTCTTATGGCTACGACGCTTTGTAGTTCCGGGGGCTAGTGCAGTTGACAGGTTTCATCTAGGGGTGCAACTCGGGCGGGCTAAACCCGAACCCGATCGGGTAAACCCATTAATGGGTTGGGTTAGGGTTGAAGATATTCGGGTTCGGGCTTGGGCTCGGGTTAAAATATTTGAACCCGATAAAAAATCGGGTTGGGCTTGGATTCATATGTTGGGTAACCCGAAGAACCCAAAACCCGACATATATATATATATATATATATATATATTGTTCCATACTACTTAAATAAAAAGTTTAAACTATAATTTTTTTCACCCGAACTCTTCAATTCCTTGTCCTAAATCTCATTTCAGTTTTATTTTGTAATGATTGAGGCTTGATTGCTATTTGATTATGCATTTAATATTACCCTTGTTTAAAATCATTTCAAATATCATATTAGAGTCCGATAAACCCGATGGACCCGACCCAACCCGAGCCCAACCCAATCCTCCGGACTTGGTCTTGGGCTTCATATGTTGAACCTAAAGTCGGGTCGGGCTTGGGCTTGGACTAGGCTAATGATCTATCTGGTTGGGCTCTAGTTGACCTCAAACCCGACCCAACCCGCCCGAGTTGTACCCCTAGTTTCATCGGGGTGTCCTGTTTGCTGCGACACATCTTGTATTTGGATACAAGATGGATCTGCTGTCAGCCATGACCTGTCGTCTGAACGCAGGATTGCGTTCTTTTGTGGACACTATGCTGAAAGAAAATGATAATAGGTCGAATTTTCCCCGTACAGAAATGCCATTCACTTATTTGTTTGGATGGTTATTACTACACCATCCCTGCTTGATGGACCCAGATATGGGACCTACTGATGGAGACTTCATTGGGCATTTTGCTAATGCCTACTAGAAATACACTGCTCTTACGGAATACCGACTTGCCCTGAACCGTAGATCAGGATGGTTCTTTCAGTGTGTTGGGCCTCCTACAGGGTATGATACCATGCCTCCATAGATGATGGATTTATTCGAAGAAACACTCCGTTTAAGTCCAAACATCTTTTCCTGGCTTAAAATAATCCGAGCGTCCCACTTGGTCTATAGATTTAAGAAAGAATGCTATTTGGAGCCGTATTTGCCGAGTCGATTTGCACGACAATTCGAGTATGATCAACTTCATATAGGAAATGTGACCACTTGCCTCCAAGCCACATGCTATCTCATTGATGGGGCTAGAGCTTGGAATTATTACAACGCTCGGGGAACAAAGGCTATTTTTTCTATGCCTTACAAACTTCTCCAAGGCCCGCGTATGTTATATTCATATGCAAACTTCTACACTTCAGCGAACACATTTGCTGAAAACTTCCATCCCTCACATAGCTTCGCAACTGAAAGGAGAATTAAACAAGGAAAACGTACTCTTCAGTCTTTCCGAGATGTAGAAGACAGGGACCCTGCTGATGTTCCTCTGGAAGCATCAATTTTAATGAATTTTGCTGACCCGGTTCAAGATCCTTTAGATATATCTATAAAGATACGAAAATAAAAATCTCCTGTTAAAAGTTTGAAGAAGAGAAAGACTAAAGAACTGACAGCCTCTCCTCAACGAGATAATCCTCCTAATTATCCAAGGGCTCCTGAGAAGAGAAAAAGAATATCACTGGTTATTAATGAACCAGTGACTACGAGAACAACTCGTTCTCAATCAAAGCAGTTGTTTCTCAGTTCTTCTTCCGGAGAGAAGGACATTACCCCTTCTTCTATTCAGAAACATGAGAAGTTTACAGAAGGAGGAACTTCTGTTTCCTTGATCGACCCAGAGGGTAATCATAATGAAGCTATTGCGGGGCCAGACACACCGATATCCAGAGGAGTTAGAAGAAAATTGGACATTGCTGAAGAAGAACCATCTCAAGCAGGTAATGTCAACGTTGTGAAATATCCTCATTTTTATCAGAGACATATATCTAAATTGCTTTTCCTTGTATTGGTTACTTTAACAGATGTCCATCCACTTATCACCATTATGACAGTAAATGTTCCTGCCAATGTACTTGCCACAGCAGGGATAACAGTTCCCTCTCCAACTTCCATGAGTCCAAAAGCTTCCTTTCCAAAGCACGATCTACCTCCACAAGATGCTTCTCAAGCTCAAATATCTACTCATTCAGGAGAAGCAGTGATTGATGCATTGAATGGTTGTGATTTTGATAATGAAACTTATGATGAAGATTGGGACAACATTGCTAAAGAAAAATAAACTTTAGCGAATGCATCATCATCACAAGAAATCCCAGTTGATAAAATCCTTCGCTTGTTGAAGACGAGGGGGATGTGGTTCATGATAAAGAACCTGTCAATCTTCTTGAAGTTAATGAACCCACAACCACTGAGCCGCCCGAAGTGTCTAAGGTGGCGACTGAAATGAATAAAACTCCAGTAACTCTACCACCTCCGACTGAATCAGGAGCAGGGAGTAGTCAGGCCACCATGTCTACAGAGACTCTGTCCAAACTTGAGTCTGAGACAACTAAGGCTATTGAGACTCCTCATAATGTACTCAGCCCAAGTAAGTTTCCCCACTGTGAATGATTTGTTATTGCATCTTCAGCATTATAAGTCATAATATGTGATTTGTAGTAGTACCCACGGGGACTGTAGCCGGGGAAGGAAGCTCTTCTCATATTAGTGCTCCAAATGAAGTACCCCCACCTGTTAAAGTTGTGAAGACTTCTGCAAACTTAGTAGCTACTCCAGAAGCCCTGGCAGCTAACAAATTTGTGGTGACCTCTTTCACAAGGGTTTTCTTCACGTCTTTGGAGCCCTTAGTTCATAGAGTTATGGAGAGAGAAGATGTCCCTTTCAGTACCGTTAGAATTCCCACTACATTCTTGATTGAAGGCATCCGCAGTCAAGGAGACGAAGCTCAAGCTTCATTTTTGGAACATATTTTGGATGAACTAGAGAGTTCAATTAAGGCTTACAGGGAGTTGAAAGGAGGAGATATCGAGCCACTAGTAAACACAAAATATGAAACCATGATTCAAGAAGCAGAAATTAGTAAAGCTGATTTTAAAACATTCCTGCGGGCTTCCACTAGATAGTCCTCTGAGCTAGACGTTCAAATATCTGATGTAGCTGTTGTTGCTGAGAGTCTAAGACTAAAGCTATAGAGGAAGAGAAAAAGGCTGCTGATCTAAAGCCAAAATTGCTCGACTTCAGGCAGAACTCCAAACTACTGAGCAAAACATAGAACAAGAAAATCAATTGTACCAATCTGCTGTTGATCAGGTGGAGATTTCGAAGAATAAAAAGAAGGAATTTGAACGTCTTCAAAATGAAGAGCTAAAACGCCGAACTGCTGCTCTACAACCTTTCGATCCTGAATCAGGACGAATTGAAGCTAGGCAGAGAGTGCTAGATTCTCGTGATAAAAGAATTCAAGTTCTGAAGAAACAAATTGCTAAACTTATCATCTATCCTTCAGAGTAAAAAATGGGCAAATATTGTTGTTTCTTTTTACAATGTACTCTTTTTCTTCTTTTGCAAAAAAAATAGTAAAAACTTTTTATGTGGTTCCATTACTTATTGCATATCTTGTTATAGAAATAAGTAATAGAATAGAAAATATATTCAGAGGTACTGGACATAATATATTTCAAGATTTTAGAAAATAATAATATTCATTATATCTGCTCAGAGGTAATGTGGACGTTTAGCGATACTGTTATTTCAATAGACAACTTTATCAGGGATAATAAGGACATGACAAGTTGCTGATATAAATAATCGAAATTCAGAGGTGTAAAGGACGTGAATTAAAATTATTTAAATAAGAGACAATAAATATCCAATGAATGATAAGTCAAAGAAAGTGAATGAGCTAATAGTCACTTTAATTTTCAAAGAAAAGATGCCACCTCATTAGATTGAAAATAGTTCTTAAATCTTGAATGCGATCTTCTTTGAGACGACTTTTGACAGCAATATCGTCAACATAGCATTCGACAGTCTTTCGCAAATGATCTCGAAAGATAGTACTCATAGCCCGCTGGTAAGTTGCACCTGCGTTCTTAAGACCAAACGGCAAGACTGTATAACAATATACTCCCCGAGGAGTACGAAACGAAGTATATTTTTCATCTTCAAGATTCTTCCGGATTTGATTATATCCAGAAAATCCATCCATGAAAGAAATTCGTTCGAATCCATATGTATTATTGATCATAACATCAGTAATTGGGAGAGGGAATTCGTCTTTAGAGCAAGCATCATTGAGATCCCGAAAGTCTATACAAACTCGAACCTTTCCGGTCTTCTTCAGGATTGGGACGACATTGGCCACTCGGTCAGGATGTTGTTCTTATCTGATAAAACTGCAAGCTATAAGCTTTTTGACTTCATCATCAATCGCATCCATCATTTCAGGCTTGAATCGCCGTTATTGTTGTTTGACCGGTTTGGCATTCGACAAAATGTTAAACTTGTGAGTTGCAATTTGAGGATCTAATCCCGACATATCTTCGTAACTCCAGGCAAAGACGTCGATGTATTCACGAATAAGGTGAATTAATTCTTGTTTATCATCCTCTGGGAGATTTTTGCTAATGAAGATTGGTCGTGATGCACCTTTCTCTCCAATATCGATTTGGACCAGTTGATCCTCAGTAGGTGGTTCTCATTATTCAAACGAAATTCCTACTGATTGTCCATCCTTTGTGCCTAAAGGTCCATTTCAATAGCTTCTTCAATGTCACTTTCGTCATCTTCTGAGAATTCGGCAGCTACCATGTTAGAAGATACTATCACCTTATGAACATGACCGATGCTGGTATCAGAATTCTATAAGATTGAATCAGAAGATTTTGAACGTTATTTTTCATCAGATTCAAAAGGTTCTGGAGTTGGAAGTGGTGACATATAACCTAGTCCTCATTTTATTTTACTGTGGTATTGTTTCGACTTTCCTTTTGGAACAATAATACGAAGAGGGGTTCGCCTTCCTTTACTATTGTTGAGACCTGTTCTGAAATTATAGCCTATTTTACGGATGATGGCTTTGGATTGTGGACTATAGCATCGTAATTGTAGCCTTCCTGTATCATCTCTATTATCATTATAGAGCATGATTTTTGGTTCTTCTCTTTTGTTGAAGAATATAGGCTTTTCATCTTTCTTTCGAGACGGTACTAAGAAGTACGACTCTTGTATTGAATCTAGTGATACCACGTTTCGTCGAGATGATACGACTTCTATTGTAAGTGGTTTAAAGCTATCTAGCATATCCAGATAACACTGAGTATAGTAAAAGATATCAGTATACTGCAAAGGAGATGCTTTATTGATTTTTACCCGATCATTTACAACAGGGACTTTAGCCTTAGCAGGCTTAGTCAGATTGATGACAAGAGGGGGAGAAGAAGAACGAGAAGGAGGAGGGAGCTTCTCGCGACGAAGATCGATTACAAGCGGCTCAGAAGAGGTGATCTCCCTTTGTTCTTGACTATCACCTTTAGGTCGCTTCTCATGGGAAGGAAGATAGATAGTCAGAGGTTTGGAAGACTGAGGACAGGAGGTACGTCCTTTGACCGGAATCACCAGAGTATCATTAGGTATACTCTTCTGTTCTTCATCTGTGTCTATTGCTAGTACCACCTTTATGAATTCCTTTTTGTACATACGAGAATCGTTGCAGTATGCTTCAATTTTTTTGAAAGGATTCAGATCTGTAACCTCTTTTTGGACTTCTCCATTACCATCCATATATTTGAAACATTGGTGGTGCATAGAGGGTAAAATATTGTGTTCATGGAGGAATGGCCTTCCCAACAAAGCATTGTATGAGCCATGATTGTCAATAACATAGAAAGTTACCTTTGTACGAAGATTGCCAATTTAAAGTTTTAGGCATATTTTTCCAAAGGTTCACTTCTTCTTTGATTGAATCCCAGGATGGTAGTGATAATTGTAGAAAGATTCTGTACTGGGATTTTCAAAGCATCCAATAAGGACTTCGGCATGATGCTAAGTACAGACCCAGGATCAATCATAATGCGGTCGACTTTCATGGTGTCTACATACCTCGTGAAATAGAGAGGACGATAATGACGATTGTCTTCTAACAACATGTCATCTTGTGTAAAAGTGATATTGAGCATTAATTCAAATACACTATGACAATGTGTACAGCTAACTGGCTCCTTTTTGGACTTCTTGAGAAGAGTCAAACAAGCGTCAGCCTGCATCAAGGCTTCAATTAATGTCTTACGAGTTTCTTTTGAGAGACGTAAAAGTTCAAAGATTGACAATCTTGCTGGGGTATTGGCCAATTGAGCCAATATGTCAAAATTGTAAGGCTTTTCAAGTCCAAGAGATGATGATGTTAGCCCAATGATTATATCATGTTTTTGAATATGGCTAATCAATTAAGTTTAACATAATAACATCACTAATATTCATGTAATCGCTATCATGTTGCTACTTAAACTTAGCATTGTCCTAATGTTAGCATTGTCCTAATATCAATATTGCTATACTTGTATCATATTGGTTTTGTTTGTCTAATATGTATTTATAGACATGCTGTAAGCATGATCAAGCTTTGTCAAACCAGGACATATGCAATAAAGAATTAATGATGGGCCAAAGACGGCGTTACTCAAGAAGATTTCTCTGAACCGCCTAACGACCTATCCGGGGCCTCGCATCGGGGGTTCCGCTGCCCGGTCAGCGGACAGGGGTCGAGGGGGCAGCGCCCCCCGTCAGGGGTTCGGGGGCGAAGCCCCCGAAAGGTATTCAGATTTGCAGATCTGTTTATCTTTGGACGATTGCCGTCAAGGAAAAAGGCGTCTTCAAGTCTGCTCAAATATTTGAAGAAAGGCGTCATCAAAGGGCTCTTGGTTTTTCTATTTCATCAATGTATTTTTCATATTTATTGAGTCTAGGAATACGATGTACACTGCATCGTACTGGCAAATAGGCTACCCAAGAAACGTTTTTAAAATACCCTTTCATTTTGAAAACAAGTCCACTTACAAAAGCCCAAACTACTTCCTAACTGTTTGACTTTTCAAAAAGCCCAAAAACCAGTTTGCAAAAATCCTGACAGAACTCCAACAGAACTCGGACAGAATTCGGCCAGAGTTCGGCCCGAATTCGGCCAGAGTTCGGCCAGAGTTCGGTTAGTGAACGTTGCTTTTTGAACTTGGTCTCCCTGCAGTTACGGATCCCACCGAGATTTTCTCATAGAGTTCTGACCGAATTCTGCCCGAATTCTGTCAGAATTCTGCCTTTGGAAAAACTATAAATAGAGAAGGATTTCGATCATTTCAACACACTCATTCACTTTCATATCTCTTCTCTATAAGCCTACTACTTCTTCCAAAGTATTCTGAGCTATTCATTTTCAAATTCCAAGCCAGTTACAATCCTCTAGTCGATTTGCCAGTGCGGTACGGTCTAGAAGTTTCAGAGTGGTTGTAATCGGAGGCTTGATTGAAGTTACACACTTCACAATTGAAGTTGGTCGAGTACTTCGGATCAAAGCTCGCGTTGTAGAAGTTGCAAGATCTTCGGATGAAAACTTGTGGTGATTTTCCATAGTGGATTCAACTGGAAGCTAGAGTTCTTCCGACTGGACTAGTCCTCAACAGAGGAAAACCAGTATACATCCTTTTGTTTGCGTTTGCTCTCTACTCTCTACTTTTTTACTTATCTGTGATATATTATCTGTGATCGTGTTACTAACTTTTTTAAATAGTTAATTTCCGCTGCCTACTCTATTCACCCCCCTCTAGAGTATTACGCTTTACAACCTGTTTCTACAATCGGTCCTACAATTGGTATCAGAGCCAGTGCTACAACTAGAGAGCGGTTACTTGGTATATAGATATTGCTGCTCATACCAATTGCTCCTACAATTGGTATCAAAGCAGGCTCTGCATCTAGAGGTAATATATTCTGATCCCAATTGTTCCTACAATTGGTATCAGAGCAGGCTCTGCATCTAGAGGTAATATATTCTGATCCCAATTGTTCCTACAATTGGTATCAGAGCAGGTGCTCCTTCTAGAGATATTATTGCAGGTGCTCCTTATAAAGATATTATTCTTATACCAATTGCTCCTTCAATTGGTATCCTAGCAAGGACTCTATTATTTGGCTTAACATCCTTGGAGCAGATCCTCATTACCAGAGCGGGTTATACAGGTAAAGCGAGGTAATATTGTTATTATATAACTGTTGTTACATAGATCACAGTATCACATATGGCAAGTATGTACTTCACAACTGAAGAGCAATCCTCAAATAGACTCCCACTATTTGATGGAACAAACTATAGCTATTGGAAGACACGGATGAGCTTCTACTTGAAGTCTCTAGATTTTGACTTATGGTCAATTGTTGTCACCGGCTACAAAAAGCCTACTATCACTTCTGTTCTCACATCCTCTATAATCAACAAGCCTTATTATAGTTACACGGAGGAAGAGAAGAAGTTAGCTAGCCTTGATGCAAAAGCTATGCATATGTTTTATTGTGCTGTAGACACAAATGTATTCAATATTATTTCTACTTGTACAACATCTCATAAAATTTGGAAAGTTCTTGAAGCTACTTATGAGTGCAGGTATAAAAGCAAAGCTAGCAACTCCAGAGAGAAGGATAGTCTTTATAATGATGCAAATATGTACATAACAAAATTGGGATTTAAGGTACATCATAATCCCTTATACGAAGAAAAGCTTGTATGTGACAATTACAAGAAGATAGACCACATCCAAGAAGATTGTACTACTACAAGAAAGGAGAGTCACTACGAACAATCAAATGAAGGAAGATCATCGGGCATATGGTGTGAAAGCGAAGCAAGAGAGTCTGAAGAAGAAGAAGAAGAAGAAGAAGAAGAAGAAGAAGAAGAAGAAGAAGAAGAAGAAGAAAAACCTCATCAAGCTGCAAATTTATGCACAATGGCATTATCTAACGAGGTACAAAGTAATTCTTTTTCTGAAGAGAGTGAATTTTCTTATGATAATTTATCTGATGCTTTCAGTGATCTGTTAGAAGAACACAAGAAAGTATTAGATAAATATAAGCAAGCTAGAAAGGATATTCTATCCTATAAGCGTGAGATTAAAAAGCTTACTTGCTTATTGAATGATGCTAGAGATACTTCTACTTCTGATAATTCTACTGAGATATCCACACTTGAGTTTAGATTGCATGAGGCACTTGATTGCATTGAGAAAAGCACTCAAGAAAATGCTAAGCTTAAGGAGGAACTAGAATCGGAAAAGAAGAAGTATTCTATTGCTTCATGTAGAATTGATGCTCTTTCTGCTAAGTATGATGAGATCTGTGCTAACTCTAAAAAGTTAGAGATAAGACTGGAAAAGCAGGTAGTACAACCTACGACTCAGTCTAACACAAGACACTTAGCACATCACAAAGTCACACACGACAGATCTTTTAGAAAGGAAGCAAGCAAAGCTAAAGCTTCACACAACCATGCTTTCTATTACAAGTATCCATGCACATCATATCACACTACTGCACGTTCTCAAACTGCTGCACATAGTACTAATGTTAATTCTTTCTGTCATTATTGTGGTATGAATGGACATATTTCTAATCATTGTCAGATTAGAAAACTTGTTGATATGAACTTGTGCAAATGGGTTCCCAAAGCTAACAAATGTGGATCCAAGTATTGGATACCAAAGTCTTCACCTAATATTGCAGGTGAAGCTTCTCATATCAAATAGAACCATGGAACATGTTGGTGATTGCAAAGCTACAAAGGTCATCTTTCATGCAATTATACCAACAGAAGTGTGGTCACTAGAACCACTTCGGTAACATGCTTACTAAATAGTTTCTAATATCTAGCATGTTCTTTTTGATGTCTTGCTATTAGCTTTCATTGATATCTTTCAAATTGTTTATTATTTGAATTAATATGAGATATAATCTTAGCATGACTATTGTCTAGCTTAAATGATCAGCTCACACTATATAGTATGTTATTTTCTACTAGTGTGACAAATTTTGTATATGTATGCTCTTCACTCTTAATCTTTATTCTTTAAGCATGCATAGGAGCTTAATTTTGTTTTTGGTGAATATGTTTTGACTCTTCGTCTTTATATATTTTTAATGGTCACTTTTTACCGATTTATCTTTAACATGTCATATTTACTTTGATCAGTATTTTGTGAGTATGTATGTTTAGCACAAGTATTCTATTTACTTGAAAAGTATATATATATAAATTTATGTTAACCTTGTGCTTGCATAATATATTCACTATTGATTCTCATATTTTATTTTGATTAACTTTTTATGAATCAATTACTGATAAAGTTTATTTATGTATATTTTTGATGCTTGTTAATGATACATGAATAATTCATTGTCATTTATATATTGCTCATGTTTCTTATATTTTTTTGTATAAATATCTTTATGGGATATATGAGTTAAGTTCAAGGTCTATATTATATTATTTTGAAAAGTAGTTTTCAAACTTATGCTTATCTCACACTTAAGCTATTGATTTCTTTGAACAATTTATGTTCTTATCTTTATCAGCTTCTTCCTTAAAGCCTCTTTTAATGATGTATATTTTTCATGGCTTTTTGGTTGACATTTTTGATACATGATATTTTTGAATATCTTGATCTTGATAAACCATTCCTTGGGTATTTACTTTTAGGAATTCTGGATTTTGACGATGTTCGATGATACTGCATATATTTCTTTGAATCTAAGTTCTTAAGAGTAGAAATCATTTTGGGAACAAGCCGAAAGGGTCCTTCTGTCATACAGGTGTAAATAGCCTGAAGCGACACGGTGCACTAGTCTTCGGACTACCGCTAGCTGGGAACCGGCCCCTACAGCTAACCCGAAGTGATCAATACTTTATAGACTTAAGATTTATTAAAGTGTACTTGCAACTATTATCTAGTTCTGGATTCAACGTATCTATGTCCTACATTTTGATTTACAAATATTTTATATTTTATTGTTACCCAATGATTTTGTAGCACATATGGATAAATGTAATTGATACATCTTATGTCGTATGCTACATTGTTCTAAGATTTTTTTAAGTCCATAGAATATAATTTATTTCATATTGCACTAATTCTTCTTAAATCTTCGGTTATTAAAGAAGAGATTTATTTTGGGTACAAGCCTACAAAGGGTCTGTCTGTCACCACGACTACGGTCGAAGCGAAGCGGTACTTAAGTGTTCTCCGGTGAACCTCCGTTAGCTGGGACAGTACCTCTATAGCTAACCCAAGATTGATCGACGCTTTTTAAACTAAAGATTTATTTAGATCTAGTTGCAATTGTTATCGTTTGGATTTTGAATTTTAGATTTGATGAATAATATTATTTAATGATTTATTTTCACAAAAGGTAGCATATGTTGATCTATCTTGTCGATTGTGAGATTCTATAGCATAGATCAATTTATGTCATCTTTTGACTTATACGATTATTCATCTTGCTAATTGAAATATCTTTTGATTATTTTATTTTTAAATGTTCATTTAATGGATATTTCTTCTTTTGTCTAAAGATGATTGTTTTTCGTATTCGTGACTACTCATTGAATATTATGGTATTGTGATTTCATCTTTAGCTTGTGTAATATTCGTAATATTAATGATTTTGAGC
Source organism: Iris pallida (assembly GCA_029216955.1). Lineage (NCBI taxonomy): Eukaryota > Viridiplantae > Streptophyta > Magnoliopsida > Asparagales > Iridaceae > Iris > Iris pallida. Next base: position 23,743,747 of record JANAVB010009198.1, on the reverse strand, counting down.
TTTATATTATTATCTTCTTATTCAAGTTACTTACTGTCTATAATAGTAATTCTTTGCGGAGAGAAGTCATGTAAATTGAATCTCTCTCTCAAAGCGTTTCTTTTCTTTAACCCTACGGTTGTCAGTGAACACCGTGCTAAGGTTTTAAAAGGGAAGAAATGAACTTTGATAAGAAGACCTTATATTTTTGAATTAGTTTTCTCTTTCGAAAATATGTCTCTGAATTTTATTTTAAAATTTTGTCTATATTATTATTTTTTGGATATAGCCATGTAAAGGTGGAGTAGTTAATTATTTCAAATCAATTATTCCTTTGACATGCTATATATCTAGAATACATTTTTCTTTGGACATTTATCTAGTTATGTTAATTTGTTCAAATGGATTTATTTATGATTTATGGATTCGTTTATTAAAATTGTTTTTGTGATTCGAATCGCAAGCTTTCAGTCTGAGGACTAAATGGACGCATTCGAACATTTATAAAAATAGTTTTTCGTAATAAATTCCATATTTTTGAAAAGCATTTTTGATTTCTTTTTGATTTATTGAATCTGTCCGGTACTCAAATTTTATTATTAAAGACAGTTTTCAAAATCTTTTTATGTCTTGAAATATTTCTTTAATATATATTGGAGATATGTGTTATTTGTTCATCTTTAAGCGTTTATTTATTGGATTTTTTTGCCTAAAGATGATATTTGTTTTGAGTTTGGAATTTTATATGCATTTGATCAAAGGAAAGAAAAGATGTATATCTTATATATCCCTTGGATCTTGTGATTATTTATCTATTTTATGCATATAAATTATTTTTGAACTATATACGCATATTTTAAGGGGGAGCAAATTAATTGTTTCAATTCTTTTATGCCCTTAATATGTGGTATACCTAGTTCATCATGGACATATATTCTTTTACTTAAAATATCTTGTTGAGTTGTTCATGATTTTTGGATTTGTATTAGATGAGAGAATATATGATTTTTTTTTACCAACTATACTGTGTTGACAAGCTTTTATTCTTTAGTTATACAATTTTCTACACTTGTCATTACACTGTCCTCCTAATCCTTGATCATGATTATTTTTGCTTTCCTCCTTTACTTATGCTTAAGTTCATTTTAGCTTTAATTACGGGGGAGCTTATTTTTTGATCATGTCAAAGGGGGAGAAATAAGTTTAAGTTGGAGAAATAAGTTTAAGTTGGAGAAATAAGTTTAAGTTAGCACACAATATTCTAGTATTATGCGTTTATTAGTGATACATGCATCTATTGTATATATATTAAACTTAAAGGATTTGCCATAATCAAAAAGGGGGAGATTGTTAGCCCAATGATTATATCATGTTTTTGAATATGGCTAATCAATTAAGTTTAACATAATGACATCACTAATATTCATGTAATCGCTATCATGTTGCTACTTAAACTTAGCATTGTCCTAATGTTAGCATTGTCCTAATATCAATATTGCTATGCTTGTATCATATTGGTTTTGTTTGTCTAACATGTATTTATAGACATGCTGTAAGCATGATCAAGCTTTGTCAAACCAGGACATATGCAATGAAGAATTAATGATGGGTCAAAGACGGCGTTACTCAAGAAGATTTCTCTGAACCGCCTAACGACCTATCCGGGGCCTCGCATCGGGGGTTCCGCTGCCCGGTCAGCGGACAGGGGTCGAGGGGGCAGCGCCCCCCGTCAGGGGTTCGGGGGCGAAGCCCCCGAAAGGTATTCAGATTTCCAGATCTGTTTATCTTTGGACGATTGCCGTCAAGGAAAAAGGCGTCTTCAAGTCTGCTCAAATATTTGAAGAAAGGCGTCATCAAAGGGCTCTTGGTTTTCCTATTTCATCAATGTATTTTTCATATTTATTGAGTCTAGGAATACGATGTACACTGCATCGTACTGGCAAATAGGCTACCCAAGAAACGTTTTAAAAATATCCTTTCATTTTGAAAACAAGCCCACTTACAAAAGCCCAAACTACTTCCTAACTGTTTGACTTTTCAAAAAGCCCAAAAACCAGTTTGCAAAAACCCTGACAGAACTCCAACAGAACTCGGACAGAATTCGGCCAGAGTTCGGCCCGAATTCGGCCAGAGTTCGGCCAGAGTTCGGTTAGTGAACGTTGCTTTTTGAACTTGGTCTCCCTGCAGTTACGGATCCCACCGAGATTTTCTCATAGAGTTCTGCCCGAATTCTGCCCGAATTCTGTCAGAATTCTGCCTTTGGAAAAACTATAAATAGAGAAGGATTTCGATCATTTCAACACACTCATTCACTTTCATATCTCTTCTCTATAAGCCTACTACTTCTTCCAAAGTATTCTGAGCTATTCATTTTCAAATTCCAAGCCAGTTACAATCCTCTAGTCGATTTGCCAGTGCGGTACGGTCTAGAAGTTTCAGAGTGGTTGTAATTGGAGGCTTGATTGAAGTTACACACTTCACAATTGAAGTTGGTCGAGTACTTCGGATCAAAGCTCGCGTTGTAGAAGTTGCAAGATCTTCGGATGAAAACTTGTGGTGATTTTCCATAGTGGATTCAACTGGAAGCTAGAGTTCTTCCGACTGGACTAGTCCTCAACAGAGGGAAACCAGTATACATCCTTGTGTTTGCGTTTGCTCTCTACTCTCTACTTTTTTACTTATCTGTGATATATTATCTGTGATCGTGTTACTAACTTTTTTAAATAGTTAATTTCCGCTGCCTACTCTATTCACCCCCCTCTAGAGTATTACGCTTTACAACCTGTTCCTACAATCGGTCCTACAGATGACTTCTTCAATGCTTTATCAAAGCGAACAGGTTGCTTTCCCTTGTCTGCTGATGTTGGTTTAGGAGGAGATGGCTCAACCACTGGCAAGGATGTAGATGGTGTATCTTCAGCAGGAGAAGATGATGGAGGAAGAGCATCCGGGGATGGAGCAGAGTTCTCTTGATTTTTGGAATACTCCCGAAGATAGGGTTTTCCAGATCTAGTGCCCATTAGAATTTCTTCTTCTGTTATTGGTTCAAAGGATACCATGTTGCAGTTCTTGGATTTAGACTTGGAATGCTTCTTTTGCTTAGAAGTGGAAGGCGTTTCAAATTTTGCCACCAGATCTGGATGAATCCATATAATCTCTTATCTGTCAGTTGACAGCGGAACAGGACCTTCATTTTGAGGAGGTAGGATATTCACAATTTCCAGAGTAGTCCTTGGAATGGGGACATCACCATCTTGTACGAATTGTGGTGGAAAATCACCGAATTAGACAGAAACCACATTAAAAGTCACCGTTTTCTCGTCCTGCTGTAGAGTAATTGCTCTAGAGTTGACAAACTCCTGAATTTTGCCCTTGAGCACATAACATGCTCTGGTTGGATGTCCTATGAATCTGTGATAAACACAGTATTTAGGGTGATCAGTTTTACCAACTTATTTTGGTCGCTTTGCCTCTGGAAGCTGAAGCTTATTGCTTTTGATCAAGCAATCGAAGATGCTTAAAGTATCATCTTCATCGAAAGAATACTCTTCTTTTGGACGAGTTAACTTTTGCAGTGGTGCTGATGGGGTGGATGCCGTCTGAGTAACATTGACAGCCAAAAACTCTTTGCCTTTGAGATTAATTCTTTATTCTTATGGTTATTCTGGCGATTACTATCCCCGGGTGTAGAATGTTCATCTTGGTTAGGATGAGTCATCTGGACTCCTAACTGCTTGAACTTTTCGGCACTAACTTCTGCCGCCTTTGTATTAACAATGAAAGAAGGCCAATCCTGGAATTGTGTAGATCCCGTCCACATATTGATAATAGGCAACAAGTTTGATTTGCAAGTGTCTATTGTTACAGCAGATGGAGTACCTAAAAGGTATTTTGAGTGCCTCTCGGTGGAATCTTTCAATAAAACTCTCTGTGGATTCATTGTGTCTCTGTTTAATTTTAATGAGGGCAGACATCGTCATATCATTGACTCCCTCATAAAATCATTCCAAGAACAATTGCTTGAAACCAGCAAAAAAAGTGATACAGCTATCAGGTAGGCTATGATGCTAGTCATATGCTGTACCGGCTAAACAACCGACGAACACTCTGGTAAGAAAAGCATCATTTGGCTGTAATTGATCAGTCATCACCTCAAAATGATTGTTGTACTGACTTGGAGAAGTTCTGCCATCAAACAACATAATGGTTGGAAGCTTATACTTAGGAGGAAATGGAACTTCCTTCCACTCTGTAGGATATGGTTGCTTTATGCCTAGTCTTTGTAGGCCATCCTTCTGCTTGAAGGCCTCAAACTGAGTGCATAAGAATTTTATAGCTTCATTAGCATCTTCTGATGTTTGGGAATTGGTAGGCTGGTTAGAAGTATTAGAAGGAGGAACAACGTGATAATTACCACCTCCAGTACCAGACTGACTGGGATCAGCTTGAATTGGTACAGAAGAAACCTGAGGGGCTTGTACCCCTAGACTAACAGGTACAGAAGATGCTATAAGCTCAGGATTTGTAACAAAATTTACAATCGTGGGCACTGTATGTTGAGATACCATTATGGTGTACATGCTTGCAACCATTTCTGCCATGATTTTCAATTTGTAATATAATGTATCAATTCGTTGCTCTTGGCTGGTTGACGTAGAGGTATCTTGATCTTCCGTAATGGTATATGCCATCACTTCTCTTGCAGCTGTTGATGAGATAGTTTGTTCAGAACTTTCACTATCTACATCAAACTCCGAAAGAGAGTCCTCTCCCACATGGGTGATAGGGAAATCTTCTTGATTAATGACACCTTGGTTCAAATGTCGATTTATTGATCTAGTGTATTGAAAGACACCTTCACTGGATGCATGAATCCGGTCTAAGTATTACAGACTGGGATTACGGGATGCATTACATCTTGGACGTTTTTCACCCCCAGTGCCTTGAGAAGTCATGTTAACAGAAGCATATAATAGCTCATCTTCGTCTTCTATTATATGTTCAGGAGTTGAAGCATAGTTCAGACGATTGAAGACAGATCGTCGAGCCGATTGGCAACAACAGTTGATGACAACTTCATGTAGGCATTTTATTCTTCAGTGCATATGCATTAAAAATTTTCTCGTTTTTACCAATAAGGATGTCGGTGAGTGAGCCGATTGGAACAGAAAAGAACCTCCAATAAAGCTAATGTATGGTTTTTACCAATAAGGATGTCGGTGAGTGAGCATTTTATTCTTCAGTGCATATGCATTAAAAATTTTCTCGTTTGTTTGTCCTTCGTAATGTATTAATTGATGTGTATATAGAAAGCCACGTTACCTCCATCCGTCAAAAAGCCTCATAAATTATGGAAGAAGTTTAAATATTTTCAGGATTACATGGAATCTTTAAGCACTTGTAAAGAGGTATTAATGTATTTATGTTTAATTATTAATCCTAATTTTATAAAAATTTACTAATTTATTTTACCTAATTATCCTGATTCAGATATACATACCCATTCATTTGGGCGAACACTATACTCTTGCAAGAGTTCTGGTTAAAAAAAGGACTGTTGAAATTTGGGACTCACTTGCATCTAAAGATGATCCGATTCAAAGTAGAACAGTTATAAAAGAAATAGTAAGCTCATATTCATCAATTTTTATGAATTGGGTACAAGATACGCGGTATACTAATACATATTGTATTCTAGTAATTGTAGCTTTCAAATTTGGATATCTTTCTCGAAGAAGAGATTTTGAAGCTGAGAGATGCTAGGTTCAGCTTTTCTACTTTTGCAATAAAATGTCCTTCTTATGTTCCCCGCCAAGGCAATTTAGTTGATTGTGGAATTTTTGTAATTGCATTCATGAATGACCGATGTAGCCTGGACTACCGTTCTATCGATGTAAGTATGAAAATATGTCGTCAAAAACTTCAACTTTTTAGAACAATATTTTTGATGTTATATTTGTTATATGCAGTTTGATGCGGAAAAGGAAAGACGCAAAGTTGCTGAATGGATTACAACTTCAGAGCACAATGAAGAGCTAAAAAAGAAGTCCAATCTGATTGAATATGGAAGACGATGATTTTTTTTCTTCTTCTTTTATATCTAATGTATGGAAACCCCTAATGTATTATGTTCATTTGTTTTGTTGAGTTGTAATGACATTTTTGCCAAATGGCTTCAATTCTTTTTGATTAAGCAGAATCATTTCTGTCCTTCAAATTAATATAATTAAGCAGAAAGGAGTCTTTTGCCCTTCCATCGAATGACATTTTTGCCCTTCTAATTAATTCAAAACACCCCCGAACCCTTTTATTAAAAAAAGAAAAGGAAAAAAGAAAACCATTTCGGAGCTTCCTCTTCTTCCATAATCCACTCTGTACACAAACCTAGGTCATTCTCTTCCAAAATCTTCAAATCTTCCTCCTCATTCGTAATATTCACACCATGTCGGCATCAGCGGCAGAATCATCACCGGCAGCATCACCAATTAGAGAAGATGCACCAGTTACAGAAAATCCAAAAGCGATAGACGGGGAACAACAGAAACCCTATTCTAAGAAAGTTGCACAAAGGAAAAAGAAAAAAACTGCTAAACAAAAAGAAGTGCAAGAAAAAGTGCAAACAGAAGGTATAACTTTGATTTTATGTTCGCAAATTCTGTATATATTACAAGAAAAATGACATTCTCCGTCATAAAACGCATTTGAATGTTAAATTCTATTTGCCATTTAATTTGGAACGGAGAATGGAATTCTTCGTCTAACTTGAAACGGATAATGCCGTTCCCAGTGTTAAAACCCATAAGAATGACCATTCTCCGACCTAATTTTTTGTTTTTTTGTTTTGTAAAAAAAATCTGTCAGGAACAAGGATTCAAGACTTTTCCGTTCTACCTTCAAGCCAATGCTAAATCTTATGGAGGAGGTCAATCGAGATGTTGGCCGTTTACCTGAGCCAGTTATTGGTTCCTTAAAGAATACCGATTTCTGGAATTTTGTCGAGATTTTCTACCAAAACAGAGTCCACGTCTCCGAAGTGGCCAAGGTCTCCGAAGGGCTTGAGAATTTAATTGCAAGTTACACAAAAGAAGAAGATGGCGTCGGGTGCTTTGAATTGAGCACCACTGTTAAAATCGTGCCAAGCGTCGAGGATATGGCAGTCATATTCGGTCTACCGCTGAATAAAGAAAGCGATGATGATGTTTCTTACAGAAGATTGATAAAGAAAAAACAACAGCAGCCCACACGACCAGCAACATTGAGCCTGTGTAGAGATCACTTCACAAGATTGCTGGCTAATACCAAGGGCAAATACTCAGAAGTCACAAATAAGGAAGTGAGAGACAAGTTCTCTGAATTGTTACGACGGCTTCGTGGCGAAGACAACGATGTTAATCCAGATGATTTGGCCAAGCTAATAATCTTCCACTTATGCCAAACAGTATTCTTCACAAAGTCTGGCGGTTCAAATTTTCCGTACAGATTCTTGGCCTTGGTAGACAGTGTGGACGTCACAACAGTATATGCTGGCCAAGGTTAATCCTGTCATATGTAATGGATAGCATAAAGAGGAGTAGAAGCAAAACTGAACAAGGGGATTACTCAATGGCTTTCCACAAATTGGAAGGTTGCACAATATACTTCCTCTATTGGTTTGCAGAACATAGTAAATTTGTGGAAAGGCAGTTTGCCCCAATTCTTGATTACCCAAGATTTTTCACATGGAATGGGTATGAAATCTCAAACTTCCTCAAGGCCGAATATCACAACAAAATGAGATCGAAGATGATATTTGAAGATCTGGTTATACCTGTTGGGGAAGAAGAAGGACACAAAGAAGATGAGCCACCTATAGAAGAAGTTAAAAACGAGGGAGAGAAAGAACACCAAGAAGCAGGTGGGGATAATTTTGATGAACAACGGATACCACAGCATCATGAAATTGGCGCTGTGATGGACGACACAGCAAAGAAATTGGAGGATTTGAGAAGACATCATTCTGATATTCTTGCGCAGAATGAAGAACTCAAAGAAAAGTTAGAAGAGATGGAGGCACAAGGAGCGCAGTTACGTACAGCCAACTTTGAGAATGCCATACTCAAAGAAAAGCTGAAAGAGCTCGAGGCAGAAGAAGAGCAACAACGTGCAGTCAACGTTGTGATGGAGGGCTCTGTGCATGAACTGGAGGATTTGAGAAGACATCATTCTGATATTCTTACGCAGAATGAAGAACTCAAAGATAAGTTAAAAGAGATGGAGGCACAAGGAGCGCAGTTACGTGCAGCCAACTTTGAGAATGCCATACTCAAAGAAAAGCTGAAAGAGCTCGAGGCAGAAGAAGAGCAACAACGTGCAGTCAACGTTGTGATGGAGGGCTCTGTGCATGAACTAGAGGATTTGAGAAGACATCATTCTGATATTCTTACGCAGAATGAAGAACTCAAAGAAAAGTTAAAAGAGATGGAGGCACAAGGAGCGCAGTTACGTGCAGCCAACCTTGAGAACGAGAAACTCAAAAGCTGAAAGAGCTCGAGGCACAAGAAGCACAACAACGTACAGTCAACGTTGTGATGGAGGGCTATGTGCATGAACTGGAGGATTTGAGAAAGCAGAATTCTGTTCTTAAATCAGAGCTAAATGCACAAGGTAAAATCTTTTCTATTTCAAATTTCTAATTTGGAATCTTCCAGGAGAATGACTATTCTTCGTGTATTATAACACGGAGAATAGTCATTCTCCGTGTTATTTGAAATGGCTAATTGCTATTCCCTATCATTTCGATACTGGAAAGGTTATTCTCCTTGTAATTCCAAACGGAGAATGCTATTCTCCGTATTATATTACAAGGAGAATGTCATTCTCTGTGTTAGATTCACATCATACATTTCATTGTTGTTTGTTTTATTTCAGTACAAAAAAACCGAGCAACTCAGAGAAACAAATGAAAGGCTCGTTGAGGAGAAAAGGGAGCTTCAAAATAAAGTTGAATCGATTAATATTGAAGCCAATGAAAAGGATGGGAAAATTCAAGATCTCGAAGCCATGGTTATAGTACTTCAGCGTGAAGAGTTTCAAGCAGCTGCTGAACTTGCTGCTCCAAGAAAAGTCAGAAGAAGAGGAGGATCGGGGGAAAAGAGGTTAATAAAAAGCAATACAGTTGGAGAGGCTAATAAAAAGCGGAAGGTTAATGCCGCTCCGAAATCCCGAAAAGACGCCAAAATGGCTGAATTAAAGAAGAACCACGTCATACTAAGGGAATGCGATGAACTCTTACTTTGGAAATATGCGGATGAAGAGCTGAAGAAACAATACTGTTGGCACATTTTATTTTGAGTAATTAACAGCATCTTCGTAGTTTAGTCTTTTGCTCTTCAAATTCTAATTCTCTCAGAAGATCAAGGACTTTCTGATTTCTTGAAGACTGTGGCGTTCAACGGCATTCCCTGCATAAAGTCGGCGTCTTCATGCTTAGTGTTTTCGAGTCTGTACTGGTCTAGGTATTTCTGTAAAACACTAAAGGATGGATGATAACTTAAAGCACAAATCGAAAATCAAGTTATTCAGAGCGGCATACCGGCGGTATGCTCCGGCATACCGGCGGTATACCGTTCTTGTGTCCAGAAAAGTTTCTGTGACAAAAAGCGGCATACCGACGGCATGCTACGGCATACCGGCGGTATACCGTTTTCGTTTCCAGAAATGTTTCTGTGACAATAAGCGGCATACCGACGGCATGCTTCGGCATACCGGCGGCATACCGCTTTCTGTGTCCAGAAAGTTGCTGTCTTGAATTGTCGGCATACCGACGGCATGCTGCGGCATACCGGCGGCATGCCGTTTCCTAGCAACACAATAGATGCTGTGATTTATTGTCGGCATACCGACGGTACGCTACGGCATACCGGCGGCATGCCGTTTCTTATAGCTCTATAACTTTCTGTGACTTTAGTCGGCATACCGACGGTATGCTCCGGCATACCGGCGGTATACCGAATTTCGAATAATCTGCTTTTTGATTTGGTCTGACATGCATTAATGGCCGTATTTAATGCTCTTGAACGGTCATAAATATGACCGTTACTATTTGGCCGGCATACCGGCGGTATGCCGCGGCATACCGACGGCATGCCGGTCTGCGTACACTCAGAAGCATTAAATGCCACCCACTCTTGGTTTTCTTATAAAAGGAAGCTCTCTCTCTCTTGAGCTTCCTTACCAACTCTTCCATAAATTTTCCAACAACCAAGAGCTCCACCATTAATACTCTCTCAAAGCTTTTCATTGTCATCCTCTCCCAAAGTGCTAGAGTATTAAAGAGTTGTACATTTCGATCTTCACGTGTTAGAAGATCAGCAAGTTCTCATTCTCTTTTGTTTGAAGTTGGCGAGCCTTCGTAAGAAAACTCGTGTGTAGAAGTTGGCGAGTCTTCGGATCCAAACTCGTGTTGAAGTTGGCGAGTTCTTCGGATCCAAACTCGTGTGTACTATTTGCATAATAGTGGATTAAAGCCGGAGAGAGTTCCGGGACTGGATTGCCTCAAAAGAGGATACCAGGATACATCCTTGCGTTTGCGTTTGATCTTTCTACTATTTACTCTTTATTGCATCATTTGTTATAGTTTATTATTTTATTTTCCTATTCACCCCCCCTCTAGGGTTCTACAATTGGTATCAGAGCTTTGTTCTCTTGATTTGGATTTACACCCTTGAGTGATTCATGGCCTCTAACCCTAGCATCAACACGTTTCACAATGAGGGACACTCCACAAATAGGCCTCCCCTATTTGATGGTACCAACTATAACTATTGGAAGATTAGGATGGGCATTTATCTCAAGTCTATAGATTTCGATTTATGGGATTGCGTGATAAATGGCATCCCTACTCCTTCCAGAGCTATAGAGGATATTGCTTCTGACACCCTTCGGGAAACACTCACTGAAAACATCAAGAAGCTTGCTTGTCGAGATGCCAAGGCAATGAACGCTCTTTACTGTGCTCTCGACAGTAGTGAATTCAATCGAATCTCTACTTGCAAGACTTCCAATGAAATTTGAAAGTTGCTTGAAGTTACACACGAGGGGACTTCACAAGTGAAGGAATCTAAGATCAGTAGACTCACGCAAGAATATGAGTCTTTTAAAATGAAGCATGATGAATCTATTACTAGCATGTTTACTCGCTTTGGTGATATTATTAACCCTCTCTCTTCTCTTGGAAAGGAATATCCCGCTCATGAAAAGATAAGGAAGATTCTTAGAGGTTTGACGAAAGCTTGGAGTCCTAAAGCTACCGCAATCATTGAGGGGAACGATCTTACCGTCATGAACCTAGAGACCCTCATGGATAAGCTGATGACTCACGAGCTTGACATGAAGGATCAAGAGGAATCCTCCATTCAAGAGAAGGAGAAGGAGAAGACCAAAGAAAAGGAGAAGACTCTTGCTCTCAAAGCTTCAAGGTCCTACTCCAAGGATAGCTCCGACGACAATGAGTCGGACAACGATGAAGAAATAGCTCTCACAGCTAAGCACTTCAGGAAGTTCTTAAAGTTCAACAAGGCCAACCGCTCTAGACGGGACAATGAAGATGACCCGGCATGCTATCAATGCAGAAGACCCGGACACATCAAGAGGGATTGTCCGATGGTACGAAAAGATTCAAGCAAGTACGAGAAGCCAAGCAAGGGAAGCTCGTCCTCCAGAAAGTTTGCCAACACTAGCATTTGGTGTGAAAGCGACGCAAGCGACTCCGACAATGACAAGGAGTGCAAACACAATGCCAACGTTTGTCTCATGGCAACCGATGAGGTACTTGATGATTTTTCCTTAAACACTCTTACCTATGATGATTTGGAGAAAGCCATTCTTGAGTTACATGAAGAACACAAAGGTGTTCGTAATAAATACAAGAAATCTCTTAAGGAGGTCGAGGCTCTTCAACTTGAAGTAGAGAGGCTCTCAAGCATCATTAGTGATATGAAGGGAAAATCTCCTATTTCCGACACGGATGAAGTGGAGTCTTTGAGACTAAAACTTCAAGAATCTCTTGACACCATCAAGAAAAAGGATGATGAGATTCAATCCATGAGAAGCTCTTATGAGTTTGCCATGCGCAAATGTCAAGATGCTAATAGAAGAGAATATTCCACTTCTATTAAGTATAATGATCTTCTTACACGGAGTAAGAATTCTAGTAATAAGAATTCCACTCACATGCATGCTCCTAGACCTCCCCACACTCATCACAATGCTAGGCATAACCATTACATGAACACTACACACAACTCCTCTTCTAACACTAGAAAAGGACCTTTTGTTAAAAAGAAAACTTCTCATCATGCATTTTTCTATCATCATAACACTCATGGTAGAACATCTCACACTAGAGACTCACATATGCACAACACTCACACTTCTTCTTTTAGATCTTCCTTAATGTGCAATTATTGTGGGTTGCTTGGTCATACTTCTAATTTTTGTTATACAAGAAAACAAGTTGATATGAGAGTTCTTAAATGGGTTCCTAAGACTAACACTCAAGGACCCATAAGATCATGGGTACCAAAATGTTCATCTTCAACTTATGTTGTAGGTGACGAATCCTTCTCATGCTAGAAGCAAGTGGATTCTCGATAGCGGTTGTTCACGGCACATGACCGGTGATGCTTCACTTTTTACAACGCTATCGATGAAGAAGGAAGGACATGTCTCCTTCGGTAACAATCTAAAAGGTTATATTATTGGAAATGGTAATATCGGTTCTCCTCCTTATCCTTGTATCAATAATGTATGTCTTGTTACTAATCTTAAGCATAACCTCCTTAGTATTAGCCATCTCACCGATAATGGCTATGATATCAAGTTTGTTAAACTCAAATGCTACATTACCGATAGCTCCAATGGAACTATTGTGTATGAAGGCATTAGAGAAAACAATATTTATGTTCTTTATCTTGTTGAAGGTACTAACAATGACAGGTGCCTAGTTGCAAAGAACGATGAGAGTTGGCTTTGGCACATGAGGCTTGGACACGCTAACATGGATACCATCTCTCGCCTCGCCTCCAAGAAGCTTGTACGAGGACTTCCTAGCATCCCCTTCAAGAAGGATATGGTTTGTGAAGAATGCGAGAAAAGTAAGTTGACCAAGTCATCTTTCAAATCCATCAACTCTGTGAGTACCACAAGACCCCTTCAACTTATTCATATGGATCTTTTCGGGCCTAGTAGAGTAGCTAGCCTTGGTGGCAAACTCTATGCCTTTGTTTTAGTTGATGATTTTTCAAGATTTACTTGGGTTATTTTTCTTGCTTGCAAAAGTGATACTTTTCGTGAATTTGTTGCTTTTTGTAAACGTGTTCAAAATGAGAAAGGCTTTTCTATTAACAAAATTAGGAGTGATCATGGAGGTGAATTTGATAATGTTGATTTCAAAAGATTTTGTGAAAAGAATGGTTTTGGACATGATTTTGCTTGTCCCCGTACTCCTCAACAAAATGGTGTTGTGGAGAGAAAGAATAGAACCCTTGGCGATATGGCCCGGGTCATGTTAAACCAATATAAGCTCCCTCAATATTTTTGGGCGGAAGCCGTCAATACGGCATGTCATGTAATTAATAGGGTCTTAATTAGACCTATTACTAAGAAGACTCCTTATGAGCTTTGGTTTAACAAAATTCCTTCTATTGAATATTTCAAGGTTTTTGGTTGCAATTGTTTTATTTTGAATACCAAGGATAACCTAGGCAAGTTTGAAGAAAAAGCCTATGAAGGAATATTCCTTGGATACTCTACTCATAGCAAAGGTTTTCGTGTTTTTAATAAAAGAAGTCTTGTTGTCGAAGAGTCAATCAATGTCTCTTTTAATGAACTCAACTCTTCTACATTCTCCTCCTCCGAGGATATTGATGACATCTCGTTTGGATTGGAGAACTCCTCTATTGAGGATCGTCCTTCTTCATCTAACAATGAAGTTGTGACCCCATTAAAAGAGTCTCCTCCTCTCGAGCCTCCTCCAAAGGATCTCCCAAGAGAATGGAGATTTGTCACCAATCATCCTAAGGAGCTCATCATTGGGGATCCTTCCTCAAGTGTTAGCACAAGATCCGCCACTCGTGATCTTTGTGCCAATGTGGCTTTTATCTCTCAAATAGAGCCTAAAAATGTTAATGATGCTTTTCTCGATGAATTTTGGATGATAGCTATGCAAGAGGAGCTTAATCAATTTGAGCGAAGCAAGGTTTGGGAACTTGTCCCAAAACCTAGCAATCATCCCATTATTGGAACTAAATGGGTGTTTCGCAACAAGCTAAATGAAGATGGGTTAGTGACTCGTAACAAAGCCCGATTGGTTGCCCAAGGCTATAACCAAGAGGAAGGCATTGACTACGACGAAACCTATGCTCCGGTTGCACGTCTTGAATCCATTCGTATGCTTTGTGCCTTTGCTTGTTTTAATGACTTTAAGCTATTTCAAATGGATGTTAAGAGTGCTTTTCTTAATGGTATTATTAAGGAGGAAGTTTATGTTAAACAACCTCCCGGTTTTGAAGATTTTCAATTTCCTGACCACGTTTTCAAACTTCATAAAGCCCTTTATGGCCTCAAACAAGCTCCACGTGCTTGGTATGAGCGTCTTAGCTCTTTTCTTGTTTCTCACAATTTTTCAAAGGAAAAAGTTGACACCACACTTTTTATTAAATCCCATGATGGGACTCTCTTATTGGTTCAAATTTATGTGGATGATATTATTTTTGGTTCTACTAACAACACACTTTGTGTAGAATTTGCCAAAGTTATGCAGGAAGAGTTTGAAATGAGTATGATGGGAGAACTCTCCTTCTTCTTGGGGTTACAAATCAAGCAAGGACCTAAAGGAACCTTCATCAATCAAGCAAAATATACAAGGGACCTCCTCAAGCGTTTCGACCTTGACTCATCCAAATCAATGAGGACCCCTATGGCTACAACGACCAAGCTTGACAATGATGAAGATGGCACATCGGTCGACATTCGTAAGTATAGAGGTATGATCGGTAGCTTACTTTATTTAACGGCTAGCCGTCCGGATATCATGTTTAGTGTCTGTTTGTGTGCACGATATCAAGCCAAACCAAAGGAATCACATTTGAGTGCCGTCAAGCGCATTTTTCGTTATCTCAAAGGCACCATTAACATGGGTCTTTGGTATCCGAAATCCTCATCCTTTGAGCTTCACGGCTTTTCGGATGCGGATTTTGCCGGATGCAAGATTGACCGAAAAAGCACTAGTGGCACATGTCAATTTCTCGGGAAGTCCTTGGTATCGTGGTTTAGTAAGAAGCAAAACTCTGTCGCTCTCTCAACCACTGAGGCAGAGTATATTGCGGCTGGTTGTTGTTGTGCACAAATTCTTTGGATGTCACAAACACTTTTAGATTATGGTATTTCTCATTCTTGCACCCCTATTAAATGTGATAACACTAGCTCTATCAATCTCACGAAAAACCCGATTTGTCACTCACGCACGAAGCACATTGAAATTAGACACCATTTTCTTCGTGACCATCAACAAAAAGGAGATATCCATCTTGAATTTATTGATACTACCTATCAATTAGCCGACATCTTCACTAAGCCCCTCCCAGAAGATCGCTTCTCTTTCCTTTGCCGTGAACTAGGCATTTTATCCTTTGATCCCTAACCGTTTCTCGTTCGGCACACCGACGGTATACTGCGGTATACCGGCGGCATGCCGTTTTTCGAAGCAGAATTAGGTTCTGTTTCGATCTTCGGCATACCGTCGGTACACTACGGCATACCGCCGGCATGCCGTTTTTCGAACCAGAATAACGTTCTGTTTCGTTCTTCGGCATACCGGCGGTATACTCCGGTATACCGACGGCATGCCGGACGACTGCGGACAGGACACCAACTCTGAGCTGGGCCCACCTTTTTCTCTATCCTCCTTTATTCCTTCCATCATATCTTTCCATACTATCTTTATTCCCTCTCTCCCATCACATCCATCATTAACTACCCATCTCCTCACCTTCCCTCCTATTAATTATCTCTCTTATCACTTCCCTCTTTTCTCTCCTCTTTTTACTCCCCTCATTAACTTCCCATCCTCCCTTCACCTTCCCCATTTACCACTCCTCTACAACCGTTCCCCCCTCCCCCCCTTATTTTTTCAAAATTTCATCTCTTCATCTTCCCTCTCTCCTTTATATACCATCCTTTCTTCCTCCTCCTCTCTACTCCTTCCTTCTCCACTACATAGCTCTGCTCCTCTCTCATGGCAAACCCAAAGCGCCCCCGATCCTCCTCCACCATGTTCAACCCGTTCGTTCCGGTGGCGCTTCCCTCCGGCTATGACCAACGCGTCTTCTCCAACGCCTTGGCGGCCGAGCTTTGGTTCCAACACTTCGCCAACCACAACGTCTTCAAAGGACGGGCCATCAACTGGAACCTCTTCCCCGGTCACGTCCCTTTGTTTGACGATGCCGGTCTCTCCTCTCTTCTTCGGCGCCAAATCCCTGTCTACCCGGCTGCCGTCCGTCTATTCTACTGCAACATGAGACCGGATGACGACGACCCTACCGCCATCCAATCTATGGTGAATGACCGCCACTTCCGTCTCACCTCTAAGGAAGTGGGGGCTATCTTGGGCGTCCCGGACAGAGGTGATACGTTACCTCTTTTGGGAGCTCTCACCTCCTCGGCGGCATCACCCTTCGACGAATTCTGTCGCATCATCTGCAAGGGTCCCAACCCTCCCGCCATCCCGGCACTCTCCGTCCAGCTGGAGCCATTTTACTACGAGCTCCACCGTATCGTGTGCCACACTCTGTTTCCAAAGGGCGGAAACTATGACGCCATCACTGGTGACGCTCTTGTTCTCATGTACCATCTCTATGCCCGGAAGCGTTTCTCCTTCCCCAAGACTCTTCTTCTGCAATTCCGGCGTACCATGCCTTCGGGGAAGCAGAACCTCCTCTATGGTTCCTTCATCACCTTACTCATGGAGGCCAAACAGGTTGACTTGTCTCTCTGCTCCTCGGATGGGGTCCCCTCTTTTCTGGCCGTCTCCCGTACCCTTGCTGGCGGCTCTTCTTCCCGTGCTTCCTCCTCCCAGGAGCAACTGGGTTCCACTCCTGCTGCCCCTGCATCTACCCCTCCATCTACGGGCCGCTATATGCCACTTACTCAGCACCACTTTGATCTGAGGATGGCCCAGGCGGAGGAGCAGATGCGGACCCACACTCGTGGACTTGGCGCCCTCATCCAGTCTCGCTTCCACGATCAGGGCTACTTCATCCAGCGCACTCTCCAAGACCGGGATGCCTTTCTGGATCTTAATCTTCAGGATCCCATGTACACGGCCCCGCGTTTCTCTGACCCCAATGCCTACGGGTTTATGTACCCGGACGGCATTGATCCTTTTGGCGCCCTCCAGCAGGCTCAGGATGATGATGGTGATGATGATCCGGCAGAGGATTAGGGATGGTTCTCCTTTGGTGATGGTCTCAGTGGTTTAGTGGTTCTTGTTTTTATGTGTTGCTTGTTTGTCTTTTGTGGTCCTTCGGGGACCGGTGTGGTTGTTTCTTGCTCTTTGCAGTCCTTCGGGGACTTTATCCATGTTTGTCTCAAGTGTCCGGCTCTCGTAATGGAGAGTCTTTATTTTCTTTATCTCTGCTTTGTATGGGTCAAGCATGTATCTTAACTTTTCCTTCAATATATTCCTGCATGCTTTTATCACTCTTCTCGTATTTTTACATTTATATGTGCACTGTTTACTTTAGTTATCCCCATCTTTGAATAAGTGACAAAGGGGGAGAAATCGTATTGAGGGGGAGCTGTCTACCTACGGGGGAGATACTCCCTGAAGATGCTATCTCTCTATTTTGTCAATTATCAAAATGGGGGAGTTTGTTGGCACATTTTATTTTGAGTAATTAACAGCATCTTCGTAGTTTAGTCTTTTGCTCTTCAGATTCTAATTCTCTCAGAAGATCAAGGACTTTCTGATTTCTTGAAGACTGTGGCGTTCACCGGCATTCCCTGCATAAAGTCGGCGTCTTCATGCTTAGTGTTTTCGAGTCTGTACTGGTCTAGGTTTTTCTGTAAAACACTAAAGGATGGATGATAACTTAAAGCACAAATCGAAAATCAAGTTATTCAGAGCGGCATACCGGCGGTATGCTTCGGCATACCGGCGGTATACCGTTCTTGTGTCCAGAAAAGTTTCTGTGACAAAAAGCGGCATACCGACGGCATGATACGGCATACCGGCGGTATACCGTTTTCGTTTCCAGAAATGTTTCTGTGACAATAAGCGGCATACCGACGGCATGCTTCGGCATACCGGCGGCATACCGCTTTCTGTGTCCAGAAAGTTGCTGTCTCGAATTGTCGGCATACCGACGGCATGCTGCGGCATACCGGCGGCATGCCGTTTCCTAGCAACACAATAGATGCTGTGATTTATTGTCGGCATACCGACGGTACGCTACGGCATACCGGCGGCATGCCGTTTCTTATAGCTCTATAACTTTCTGTGACTTTAGTCGGCATACCGACGGTATGCTCCGGCATACCGGCGGTATACCGAATTTTGAATAATCTGCTTTTTGATTTGGTCTGACATGCATTAATGGCCGCATTTAATGCTCTTGAACGGTCATAAATATGACCGTTACTATTTGGCCGGCATACCGGCGGTATGCCGCGGCATACCGACGGCATGCCGGTCTGCGTACACTCAGAAGCATTAAATGCCACCCACTCTTGGTTTTCTTATAAAAGGAAGCTCTCTCTCTCTTGAGCTTCCTTACCAACTCTTCCATTAATTTTCCAACAACCAAGAGCTCCACCATTAATACTCTCTCAAAGCTTTTCATTGTCATCCTCTCCCAAAGTGCTAGAGTATTAAAGAGTTGTACATTTCGATCTTCACGTGTTAGAAGATCAGCAAGTTCTCATTCTCTTTTATTTGAAGTTGGCGAGCCTTCGTAAGAAAACTCGTGTGTAGAAGTTGGCGAGTCTTCGGATCCAAACTCGTGTTGAAGTTGGCGAGTTCTTCGGATCCAAACTCGTGTGTACTATTTGCATAATAGTGGATTAAAGCCGGAGAGAGTTCCGGGACTGGATTGTCTCAAAAGAGGATACCAGGATACATCCTTGCGTTTGCGTTTGATCTTTCTACTATTTACTCTTTATTGCATCATTTGTTATAGTTTATTATTTTATTTCCCTATTCACCCCCCCTCTAGGGTTCTACAAATACATCGACATCGTAATTCCCAGAAAGAATTCTCCAAAGTATGTATTCTGAACCCTTTTTTTCTTTTATTTTTTCTAGACTTTTTTCACAATTATGTAATGAGAATCTATCTTTATTAATTTAATCTAAACTAAATTTATGTGCAGTGATATGGTATATGAATTTTTTCCGAAAAAGGGTGAAAATAGAGTTTCAGTCCAGCTGTCGGCAGTAGACATGCAAGACATACTCAACTTTGAAGACATGGAGGCTGGCATACTGGACATAATAATAAGGAAGCTGAAAGAAATTTAAGGCAGTAAAAGGTGTGCCCCGTCTAGTTCAAAGGAGGTGCCATTGATCCAGAAAAAAAGCCGGCGCCTCAATCACATAAGTGGTCTGCATTCATGACGACCCACACATTGGTAAGAATTCAAACAGAAAAATCTATATTCATGTGTAAATCGATGAAAAATGATAGAAAAAATTACTCATGATATTATGTATTGTTTTTGGGAAACAGACCATCGTTCAACGTGCCAATGAAGAAAACGCAAAACCCGGCGCCTTTGAAGACATCCAAACAGATTTAGTAGACTTCGTCATGGGTTTGGAGGATGACATAGAGTTGCTATTCATCCCACTCTTTAATGCATCCATCAAACACTATACTCTGCTCACATTCAACTTTATCTCCTACGACTGGACACACTACAACTCCTTGAGGCTAACCACGTACGATACGTGCAAGGTGGATGCAGAATTAATGAAGAAAACCTTAGAGCCTATCGTCAGGAGAAAAGTTGATATGATGAGGGAGAGATGCTCGGCGAAGAAGGAGTATGAGAGCAAAGTGCTGAATTGTTCTCTAAATTGCCCACAACAATGGGCACCCAACTGCCTCTTGTACACGGCGTATTATATGAATATGTTGACGACTCCTCCCTTCGAAATACCGGAAGAAAATGACAATGAAACTCACCAGAAGATTACAACGATGAGGTTGTCATGGGCTAAGGAGTTGCTTTCAAGCAAATATGTAAAACGAACCGAGGAATGACATTGTAAAACAACAATGTAATTATGATGTAATTGGGCAAGGAACTTCTGTCTTTTATAAGCTCTGCTTTTATAATATAATCATTTTTGAATTACATTTATATTGTCAAAACCACGAAAAGTTTGACTTTTATTTACATATGAAACAACTCGAACTCATGCGTCAAAAGGGAAATCATTTTTATAATAAGATCTCCCAACTTCTGCCATTTATTGGCAAAATTTAATAACTCGAACTCAAGCGCCAAGCTGCAGTCACTTTTATTGTCATTAATACCAATGAATCTGCCATTTATATGCCATTAATACCAATGAATTCTTCCATTTATATGCCATTTATTCCTAATGAATCTGCCCCTTCGGATTCTATTCTCCGTTTTTGTTGGAACGGAGAATGGAATTCTCCGTTTACTTGAAACGGAGAATAATTTTCCCGTTTAAATTAAATCGTTTGAGGATTCTATTCACCGTTTATTTCGAAATGGATAATAACATTCTCCGTCTGTCTTGAACGGATAATAAACAGATTAAAATATTCATTCGCCGTTTTTATTTAAACGGAGAACGACGTTCTCCGTGTCTTTCGAAACGTAGAATGTTATTCTCCGTTTAGTTTGAAAAGGAGAATGAAGATGAGCTTGATGAGAATATGACGAGGTTGGTATGGACTAAGAAGACTACAATGATGAGGTTGGTATGGGCTAAAAATTAGATTTTAAGAGAACTTATGTCTTTTATAATGTCTGCTCTGCTGTTTTTTATAATAAAATCCTTTTTGAGTTACATTTACATTGTGATAACCACGAAAAGTTTGACTTTTTGAGTTACATGTACATTATGAAAGTCTAAAATACTACATAAAATCCTACTATCAAGGAAAAAGTTGAATGTGAGCTGCGTGCGGGCATCGCAGAGCAATGGAACTCCTTGAGGCAAAAGAATTCCTTGAGGCAGTGAGTTCCTTTGCCTCAGTGAGTTCCTTTGCTCGGAGGATGCACGATGAAGTGACTTGCCTTAAGGAGTCATCCTACGGTTCCTATGCTCTGACGATGCACGATGAATACCATCTACCACGTGGACACAAACTAAAAGACGACAGAGAATAACACTCCTCACAGATGAAGCTTTCAATTGAATTCCTTGAGGCAAATCACTTCATCGTGCATCATCAGAGCAATGGAACTCCCTGAACAAAGGAACTCCGTGCATAGTCAGAGCAATGGAACTCCATGAACAAAGGAACTCCGTGCATAGTCAGAGCGAATCAAAGTGCGAGCGCAATAAATCTAAACCCACACTCTGTCGGAGCGCTCGCACTTTGATTCGCTCTGACTATGCACGGAGTTTCTTTGTTCATGGAGTTCCATTGCTCTGACTATGCACGGAGTTCGTTCCATTGCTCTGACGATGCACGATGAAGTGTTTTGCCTCAAAGAATTCAATTGAAAGCTTCATCTGTGAAGGAGTGTTATTCTCTGTCGTCTTTCAGTTCGTGTCTACGTGGTATTCATTGTGCATCGTCAGAGCATAGGAACTGTTAGATTACTCCTTGAGGCAAGTCACTTCATCGTAAATCCTCCGAGCAAAGGAACTCACTGAGGCAAAGGAACTCACTGCCTCAAGGAATTCCTTGAGGCAGAGCACCGTGCAAAGCCATCCTTCTTCAACAAGGAACATGTCGAAGAAATAGACTCCTGGCTGGCGCTTCGACAGAGCGTGGAATGATAATAATCTCCAAACCCATGCACATCTCAGTCTTCTGAAGGACTTCACCACCGTGCATCGTCGGACCAATAGAACATGTTGAAGAAATGAACTCCTGGCGGCAAAGGAACACCGTGCATAGTCCGAGCCAATCAACGTGCGGGCGCTTCGACAGAGCGTGGATTGGCAATAAATCCAAACCCAGGCACATCTCAGTCTTCTGAAGGACTTCACCACTAAAGCTTCTTCGAACGAGGAGATCGACAACTAAGAGGAAAGAGTCTTGCCAAGGCGGGGGATCGGTAGAGTCCATCTCCATAAGAAAAGCTAAGTGAGACGAGAACAAACTCTCTCTACACTACTGCCATTTATAGGCATGGAACAACTCGGACTCATGCGCCAAAAAGGCAGCCACTTCGAATTCAATTCAATTAGTTTCCATCAATACCAATGCATCTGCCCCTTCTCAATTAAAGATAAGTAAGACTAGAACAAACTCTTCCAACTACGGCCATTTATATGCCATTAATACCAATGAATCTGCCCCTTCGAATTCTGCCAACTTTGATATCCCCTACTGTATCAAAGTTTTTTTCTTGATACAGTAGGGGGTATCAAAGTTTTGATACCCCCTATGTATGACATGTGGGCCCTTCCTGCTTTATAAAATGTGTACACATATATATATATACATAAATTTTAATAGGGCCCACAAAACTCTTTTCTAACAAAACTCTTTTCAAAGTTTTGATACCCCTATGTATGACATGTGGTCCCCTCTTGCTTTGTAAAACGTGTAAACATATATATATACACATAAATTTTGAGATGGCCCACATGTCATACATAGGCTCCTGTATCAAAGTTTTTTCCCTTTTAAATAGGCCCATACATAACTTACAAAAAAAGTATAAATAAAACCAAATTTTGTTATAGTCAAGATTTGAACCAATGACCTCTTGAATACAAGTCTAGCATTGTAACCACGACACCACAATAGCATTCTCCGTATTTTATTAAACGGAGAATAGCATTCTCCGTTTTGAATTACACGGAGAATATCATTCCCAGTGTTAAAAACACATTAGAATGTTCATTCTCCGTTTTAATTTAAAACGGAGAATGATATTCTCCGTTTCATTTGTAACGGAGAATTATATTCTCCGTTTTGAACTTCACGGAGAATGCCGTTCCCACTATTAAAACGATTGAGAATTCTATTCACCGTTTAATTTGGAACGAAGAATGGTATTCTCCGTTTATTTTGAAACGGAGAATAAGATTCCCAATGTTAAAAACACATTAGAATGTTCATTCTCCGTTTTAATTTGAAACGGAGAATGAAATTCACCGTGTCATTTGAAACGGAGAATGTTATTCTCCGTTTTGAACTGCACGGAGAACATATTTTCTCCATTTTTGATGTACTATGTTTTGAAATTGGAATTTAATGTTCTCCATTTTTATCTAATTGTCTTCTCAAACTTTTGCATTGGAGAACATATTTTTTTATCTAATTGTCTCGTGTGAATGACATCTTGCCACATAAGAAAGACATTGTCTTAAGTCAACGACGTTTCATTTTATTCCATTTGCTCATTGTCACTATTTCGCTTTCGTACTTTACAATTACGATAATCGTGACCCGATTTTTTACAAAATCTACATACTCTAGGCTTCGGGATAGGATGACTTTCTGTAGGCTAGCTTGATTTCTCTTGAGAAGGCCTTCCTATTGTTGCTACCGGATTTGGCTCTTTTAAAGCTTCATGCACTCCATGAACTGCATCAGCTACCATTTGTTCTTCTTCGCCAATATCGGTCACCATTTCTTTCAACTCCATCAGAACAGACGACATCAACTCCGTTTCCCTCTCTTGAATTTTGCTTATTTTTTACAATAGTATGTAAACAGATTAACTTGTTCATTAATAGCACCATACCTTCTGCTCTCAATAATGTCTGGGTGGATGAATCTTCTTTCTGAGCCAGGTCCGGAGAGATAACTCTCTTTGCAATCCTTGAGCCAACGAGATTTTATCAAGTTTTTTGGAATATCTCCAATTTGCAATCTCTTTATTGCTGAAAAAATATGCCTACAAGGAATCCCCTTGGTCTCCATCCACATGCATTCACAATTTATGATGTTGTCGGCCGGATGAAATATAACCTTCCGGTTGACACTGTTTGGCGACAAATACTTTTGGACAGTGCAAACTTCTGCCTCTCTTACGATGTGATGATGGGAAACAATATATGCATCAGAACGTGTGATTTCCTTCCTTACATCTATAAACACCATTTTAGTATAAATTGCGGCAAATTTACCTTCTATTACGGCCATGCTAGTTTGATTCCCAACTGGTGTTGAGAATTTATCATTGACATGCTTACCCATCTGGCCGTAACGTAAGGCCGCCAAACCGTGGTCACAATTTTGAAGGGCCTTCCAAAGTGGCAGTTTCTCATTCAAAAACCTTTTCAAAAATGCGTTTATAGATTCACATCTATTTGTTGCAGTAGAACCGCCAAAATAATTACGACGTAGGAATGTGTCCGCCCATCGCTCCCTCGTTCTGTACAATGCAGTGGTCCACTCATTGTTTTCTAAATTATAATCTGTTAGCATCTGCTGCCAACGGTTTCCAAATTCTTCGACTGAATAGTACCTGTTTAGAAAACATAGACATTAACTAAAGTTATGATATTGTAACAACAACATACTTCAAAGTAAAGTAGCAAGTGTGCTATGTACCTTTTAATCAGAAGACTTAGTTTATTGTGAAAACCCTTTCGGTGTACATGTTTGGCAGCATTGTTAAGGATATGCCATGAGCACGTTCGATGAACTACGCTGGGCATTAAATCCTCAATTGCTTTATTCATGGATCTGCAACCATCCGTGAGAACTGTCACTGGTAATTTGCCATTCATACACTCTAGGAATTTTTCCAGAACCCAAGAATAAGTCTCCGCAGTCTCATTATGGATCATTGCAAACCCAAACACACAAGTCATCGCATGATTATTTGTACCCACTAGAACCACCAACGGTATTTGACTTTTATTTATTTTATATGTAGAATCGAATGCTAGTGAATCTCCAAATAATTCGTAATCGAATTGACAAGAACCGTCAGCCCAAAAGAGATGGGTCAATCTGAAATCTTCGTCTACCTTGTAGTCGTAGAAGAAATCTGGGTCATTGTTCTCCTTTGATTGAAGAAATGTAAGTGTTGTCGAAGCATGAACATCGTCGAGTGCTCTACTATCTTGAGCTAGAGCGTTGTATAAATCCTTTCTCGTCCATCCAACATTATCCCAGCCACATTTCTTCTGGACAAGTAAATTCCATATATCTCCAGTTCCCATCCCTGATTGCTTCATAATCTTAATTTCTTCCAACTCTGCGGGTGTTATATTACGATGGGATCTCAAAAAAGCTGATTCATAATTATTCGTCAGGTTATGGTTGTGATGTACATGAAATTTTTTGACGGACCACATCTTTGTTTTATGGGTGTACCCAATACGAAAAATTGCTTTACAACCACTTCTTCTTTCACTTCTTGGCTCACGAACCCTGTTTGGAGCTTCCTTGTATTTCTTGTGTCTGAATCCCGTATTCGAACAATACCAACTACGGATCGTCACCATACCAGATTTGTTTTTCTTTACCTCGTTCTTTCTAATACTGAAACCATATGCTTTTGAATAAATCCGGTAGAATGTCCCTGCTTCTTCAATAGAGTTGAATTGTAGGCCAACAATATCTTCTTCTAAGAGCATGGTTGGATCTTTATTAATGTTGGCAGATTGTAATATTTTTTTCATCGTCGCTGCATCGAAATCCAATGGAGATTCATCGTCGTCCCTAAGAACAGAATAAAACAAAATAAACATGAGAAATAGATGTAAAAATATAATACATTTCATAAATCCATTAGAAAGGGTGATGCGAAATAACATTTCGTTGTTTGAGTTGATGTCTTCATCTTGTTCTTTACTGTCTCCTAAGCTAACATCTTCCAAACCTTGCTCATCGTCCAAATCATCTGACAGTCCTCTTGAAAGGAGGCTTTCGTCATCGACTAAATCTTCCACACGACGATCACTTTCTCCATGTGACGTCGATATTGAAGAAAATAGAGTGTGTTAGAAATCAGCAGAAGAAACGAAGGACAAGAAACAATACAAAAAGAAAGAGTAATGATATTATCGTACCTCCAAATTGACCCTCTATATATAGCCCTCCCATCTGATGTGGCATGTTAAATAAATGAGCTTCTTAGCATTTTCCTAAATTAATAGTGTGTCATCTGACATGACTGATGACATGGTAAATTTTAATCCAAAAAGTTAACTATCCAATTTTCTCCATAATAATTTAACGTTAATATCAATGTTATTTTAATGTTAATATTAATTTATGTTAATATTAATGTTAAGGTTAATGTTAATATTAATATTATTGTTAATGTTAACGATAATATTAATATTAATGTTAATGTTAATCTGGAATATTAACTTTAATGTTAATTTTTATTTTTAGTTTTATTTAAAAACATTGCCACGTCAGCTGCCAGATCAACATATCACGTCAGCTGCCACGTAAGGATGGACAGTTTGAAAGTGCAATTTGGAGGTACAAAAAGCATTATTCAGGAAGAAACAACGTCCACCAAGACAACAACACAACCTTTTCGTCTTCATTGTAACTCCGCCACGTGGCCCTCTTTTGATGGCTCATGAAAAATCTTGAGTGATTCTAGGAGCAAACATAATTTTAAGGAAACAACTTCCAACAAAATAACTTTCTTGTCTTCTGGGTACATGTATTATTAAAATGTGTAGCTAATAACGTATGAGGAAGCATGCAACAGTAATCTCCACGTAGCCCTCTTTTGTAGGATAACACATGCAACAGCATTTAACGCTACGAAACCCTATTGTCTTGTTATGTATTGTGTATCCTATGTGGCATGAGGCAGAAGACAATAACTTGCATAGGCGGCTATATTCACAAATTACAATAAGTTTAAAAAGTCATCTCCAATGCAAAAAAGTATTGAGAAGACAATATAAAGTAATTTTTTACGACTTCCAAGACAACCTTTGCTCTTTTAATGATATGGTATTAGTGTTTATTATTAAATTGTATAGAATAACGCATGCAGAGCATTTAATGCTACGGGATCTGTTGTGTTAAGGAACACAACATGTGAGAGAGAACCCGAGAGAGAGAGAGAGAGAGAGAGAAAGAGAGTGTGGGAGATGGGATAAAGAGGAAGGATCGAGCTCGACTAGATTTTAAACTTAAAATTCAATTTTTGGTTATCATTACTAATAACTAGTTCGCACGTACGAGTTTAGACAAACACTAACCGAGCCCCGAGCAACGTGACATCAGCTAGCTAGGTTTCTAATACCGTGGCATTCATGTTAATTTAAAATTTATAATATTATTGAAACTAATATGACTACTAAAATTAAAAATAGTTTTGGATTTAACATTTACTTCAAACTAGTTAAAGTTAAAATTGTATTCTTTTTTATTTAAAATGTAATTGGAACTACAATTAATACTAATATTCGCTTGTCCCGTAGTTTAAGTCGTATTTACCTCGATGCTAGGCTTGACGTAGCCCTTCCTTGTCAAGTCGTTGCACGAACATATTAGAAAAGAGTTTTGTTGGGCTATCGAAGTATAGCAAGCACCGTCCTGTGTTACGTGCATTTGTTAAGCAGTGAAAGGGTGTGAAGGCCACTGGCAATGTTAAGACATCACGGACTATAGCTGGGTTAGACGACGACCCTTTTGCTGCGGGCCGAATCGGTCCCTTGGCCTAGGAATGGATTGGTTGAAGGAGCAATACACAAGAATAGACTGCCATAGCTTGGTTAGACGATGACCCTTGATTCTCGACAGGTTGTAATATCTAACTGTTGTTAGATAGTAGAACTAGACAGCGTTCTACGTCATTTCTGGGGTGTAGGCTGGGACGTTGTCACGCACTCATGCCCTTACTCCGGGTGCGGGTCGTGATAGGGTGCGCGAGAAAGGAACACTGTCGCTATCGATTCGGTCGGGACCGATAGGTCGGGATCGATTGACTCGATCGAACGGGATCGGTTGAATTAAGATCCATTCTCTCGCCTAAAGTAAACTCAAGGTGAGTGGTTGACCCTCCTCTTCTCGACCCCCTTCCTAGGTAAATCGATAATGTTGTTGCGAATGAAAGGATAAATGTAAGGGCACAACAAACACGGGAAAGGGATTGAGTTTTCAAAGATAATGTAGGCTATGTCTTAATAACTAAAAGGAAAATATGTCTTCGCACGGTTATGGACAACTTATCGACAACGTAGTTTCCTCGATCAGCACAGGTTTAGTAGGGACTTGCATCGGAGCTAGCTACTTGCGTTGAAAGGACCCCGATTAACAAAGCTATACGTCCAGGATGGTTCCAGAGAAGCCATTCCATAACGTGACAGCGTCCCAGCCTACACCGCAGAAACGACGCAAAATGCTGTCTAGTTCTACTATCTAAAAACTGTTATAATATCAAAATCTATCGAGAACGGTCAACTCCGAATGGAGGACAAGCAATGTCAATATAATATACTCAATAAGCTATGATATTATTGCGACCGTCCAGTATAGGTATTTATGTATGGTATTTATGGTGCACATCATCTTAATTCAACCAAGTAGTTCAAATGAGGGAATTATGTATGGTATTTATGGTGCACATCATTAGGATGGTTTACGACCGTTAAGTGTTGTGATAAGCTATGATATCAGTAAGTTTGGGATCCTTCGGATATAGGGCTAGCAACCCGTATCGAAGCGATCATAGTCTTACACATAAGGATGCCAAAGATGCATTACGGTGCGAACCGTCCATGGTCATTGTGTGATGACAGACCATGGTCATTGCTGTGACAGACCATGGAGAACTTGCATCAGCTAGCTATGGCAGCAGTGGAGAGAGGTGCACCGGCTACAGTTCAGGGAGCACCATGACTCCCTAGCAGATCACATATCGCTCTAATAATTCAAATCACATTTTATATTTATTATCGTATCTTATATTCCAGTTCAGCTTTACTTTCCGTATTTTTCACCATGCTATGTTTCTATTACTCACATGCTCTACCTGCTTTTATACTGTACCATGATTTGAGACTAAGTTCTATTTGAAAGAAGGGTTACATCCCCGGTCCTTATTTGGTCCAAGGGTTGTAACTCGGCTTCAAATGGTTTCCAAGTCGCCTATATCTTTGTCTTGTATTTCATTATAATGTCTCTTATAGTATTTGTCAATTCATATGGAACTGCTGTTTGTGTTTGTACTTGCTCATTTTTCTGACAGGATACCGTTGACATATTACAATTGTCTCGTGTGACTGATTGCCCGACCTATTATGGGATCGAGTCTGATGGAGTAGACCCGGGCTGTGGCTTATTAGTAGAGCCACTAGACTTTGCTCACCCTGAGTAGTGTAGC
Organism: Iris pallida; assembly: GCA_029216955.1. Classification (NCBI taxonomy): domain Eukaryota; kingdom Viridiplantae; phylum Streptophyta; class Magnoliopsida; order Asparagales; family Iridaceae; genus Iris; species Iris pallida. Next base: position 23,714,254 of record JANAVB010009198.1, on the reverse strand, counting down.
TTAGTTAGGTTTGCCTGGCCTACGAGCTAGCTAGTACTTTTTAGACTGTATTAGTTTTTATATATTATGTGATTCTCTGGGATCTTTGTGTGTAGCTCTGGACTTGTGTGGATCTTGGACTTATTTCATGTTCTCATCATTCGTATTTTCCTTTCCATACTATCTACCTTAGTTTTACATTTGTGATTGAGACTGTATTGCTATGTCACCTCCATTCAGAGTGTATATACTGTACAGGTACATTTATCTGTTTAGTTGTAGTATTTATAGATGACCTAGACATCGTTCTACCGCCGAAGCTGCGGCGTAGGCTGAACGTAACCACGTACTCGTGCCCCTAATCAGGGTGCGGGTCGTGACAGAAACACCGTGACCTTCATATAGATAGGGCCGGTGGGATGAGATTAGCGCTGGGTGCAGGCGCAGGGCCTGCCACCCTTATGCATATGTTTAAGTTTTCGGTTGGTTGGTTGAGTGAAATGATATGATTTCTTATGTAAAGTTCTAACCTTGCAGGCTAGGCGAAATGGGACATAGATGAGCACGATCACAATATTTATGTTAAGATTATGTCTAACTGTATCTGCCGCAGGGACACGGTGGTGGACAAGTTCAGGATATGTTCGACTCGAGGCGGGACTCGGCTTGGACGTCCAGAGGCATGGGGTCCTTAGCGTTCAAGAGGAGCTACCGCATTGGCGTTCGGACTTGCGACATGGAGATATTCAGCCGAAGACTACTTGTTGGCTATAAAGAGGCATAATGTATGGAACAATGTACTCCTTTGTGAGCTAGAGAGATCATGAGCGTTGTAGCCAATTGGCATGATGAGTTGGGTTATTCAGAGCCATTGTAACCTTCAGTTCATTATCAATAAAAGAGATTCTTGTTGTATACTACGTTTTCCTTCCGCTGCTTATGTTATCAATTTGAGCTATAAACACTATTGTGAATCTGTTATCTTGCCTTGCACGAGCGTAACTCCAGGCTCTTACGGCATCACGTCCCAGCGATGACGATAATTCGGGTGAAAACTTGATGATGATGAAGACGGTAACTCGGTCGACAAACGTAAGTATCGAGGTATGGTCGAAATTTTTTACAGTAGCATTAATATTAAGTCTACATTGGCTTTTCTGTTAATTTAAAATTTACAATATAATTAAAACTAATATTACGAAAATGCTATTTGCTCCCAAAAAATTTGGGTGATACCATCTTCCATTATGTGGCATATGACATGGTTGCTAACATGACAGCTGACATGGCAAAATTTAATAATAAAATTAGTGAAAATTTATGAAATGCCCAAAAATTTAAAAAGTTTTATGAAAAACCCACCCCAAAATAAACTTTCATCGCGTGCCCATCATTAACTTAAAAATTAAAAAAAGGGCACGGCATGACCCTTTTGCCCTTCTAATTTATTAAGAATATCAACAAACCCAGCAAGTTTTATGAAAAACGGTTCGATTCCAGACTCTTCAAAAAAGTGTCTCTATCGCTCCCTCCTCTTCCATACTCTGTTCTGTTGCGATTTTAGGTCATCTCCTCCAAAAATCTTAGAAATTTCTTACAAGAAATCGCCAGCGAATCTCCATCACAATGTCGTAATCATCAGCAATGGAAGTAGACCAAGTTAGAGAAGAAGGAGAAGAAGTAGTTGGAAAACAACAGAAAGGAGGGAAGAAAGTTAAGAAGGTTGCTCGTAGACGAAATGCTCCAAAAGAAAAAGAAGTGCAAGAAGCAGTAGAAGAACAAGAACACGGAGAACAACAAGAACAAGATCAAGAACAACAAGAAGCAGTAGCAGGGGGAGAAGAAGAAGATGAAGAAGAAGGGAAGAAAAAAGGTAAAACTTTGAGTCTTGTTCATTCTCCGTTTATATTGACGCGGCAAATGAAAATGATCATTCTCCGTCTATAAAATACACGGAGGATGCCCTTTCTGTGTCATTTGAACTAGAAATGGCCATTCTCCGTCTATTTTGAGACGGAGAATGGCATTCTCCGTGTTTAAACACACGGAGAATGTTCATTTCTGTGTTTTTGACCTAAAGAACGAGCATTCTCCGCCTAATATGAGACGGAGAATGCCATTCTCCGTCTGTAAAATAGACGGAGAATGAACTTTCTTCTTGCATTAACCTAGAGAAATGAACATTCTCTGTCTCACTGACACGGAGAATGCCATTCTCCGTCTATTTTATAACGGAGAATGACGTTCTCTGTCTATTTTGACGCGGAGAATGGCATTCTCCTTGTAATTTGACCTAGAGAATGAGCATTCTCCGTCTTACTGACGCGAAGAATGGCATTCTCCGGGTCAAAAGAGACGGAGAATGCCATTCCCTGTGTTAAAACAAAACGGAGAATGACATTCTCCGTCTATTTTGAGACGGAGAATGGCATTCTCCGCCTTACTTAGACGGAGAATGCTCATTCTCCGGGACAAAATAAAGGGAGTATGTCATTCTCCTTGTATTTTGACCTAGAGAATGAGCATTCTCCGTCTTACTGACGCGGAGAATGAGCATTCTCCGTCTTGCTAACGCGGAGAATGGCATTCTCCGTACTAAAACACGCGGAGAATGGCATTCTCCTTGTAATTTGACCTAGAGAATGAGCATTCTCCGCCTTATTGAGACGGAGAATGTCATTCTCTGGGTCAAAATAAAGGGAGAATGCCATTTCCCGTGTTAAAACAAAACGGAGAATGACATTCTCCGTCTATTTTGAGACGGAGAATGGCATTCTCCGTCTATTTTAAAACAGAGAATGGCATTCTCCCTTTATTTTGATCTAAAGAATGAGCGTTCTCCGTCTATTTTGAGACGGAGAATGGCATTCTCCGCCTTACTTAGACGGAGAATGCTCATTCTCCGGGACAAAATAAAGGGAGAATGTCATTCTCCTTGTATTTTGACCTAGAGAATGAGCATTCTCCGTCTTTCTAAAGCGGAGAATGAGCATTCTCCGTCTTGCTAACGCGGAGAATGGCATTCTCCGTACTAAAACACGCGGAGAATGGCATTCTCCTTGTAATTTGACCTAGAGAATGAGCATTCTCCGTCTTATTGAGACGGAGAATGTCATTCTCTGGGTCAAAATAAAGGGAGAATGCCATTCCCCGTGTTAAAACAAAACGGAGAATGACATTCTCCGTCTATTTTGAGACGGAGAATGGCATTCTCCGTCTATTTTAAAACGGAGAATGGCATTCTCCCTTTATTTTGATCTAAAAAATGAGCATTCTCCGCCTAATATGAGACGGAGAATGGCATTCTCCGCCTTACTTAGACGGAGAATGCTCATTCTCCGGGACAAAATAAAGGGAGAATGTCATTCTCCTTGTATTTTGACCTAGAGAATGAGCATTCTCCGTCTTTCTAAAGCGGAGAATGGCATTCTCCATTTTAAAACACGCGGAGAATGCCATTCCCCGTGTTAATACAAAACGGAGAATGCCATTCTCCGTGTCAAAATAGACGGAGAATGGTATTCTCCGTCTATTTTGACACGGAGAATGGCATTCTCCGTTTGAATACAAAACGGAGAATGCTCATTCTCCGTCTATTTTGACACGGAGAATGACATTCTCCGTCTAATATTAGACGGAGAATGGCTTTCTCTTTATTATAATAAAGAAGAATGTTGACGTAAACCTAATTGTTGTTGTTTTTAGGGAAAAAAAACTGTCAGGAACAGAGACGAAAGACTTTTCCGTGCAACATTCACCCCAGTACTCTCTCTCATGGATGAGGTGAAGGAAAAGTTTCGCCATTTGCCTGAAGCAGTCGTCGAAAGCTTGAAGAATGTAGGATTCTACGACTTCGTAGATGTATTCTACAGAAATAAGGTGAAAAAATCAGAACTATCTAAAGTCACCAAAGGTCTGGAGAAGTTGATGGGGACTTATTTGGAAGAAGATGGAATTGGATATTTCCAATTGAGCAGCAGTGTCAAAGTAGCACCAACTGCTGATGAGATGGCAACCATTTTCGGTCTGCCAATGAATGATGACACTGAAGTTGATGATAAGTATTTGAAGATCATCACTGAGAAGCAGAAGACCCCCCCACCAGCAGACTCATTCAGCATGTGTACAAAATACTTCACAAGATTGCTGAAAAATTCCAAGGGCAAAGGTGCTGAAGTCTCAAACGCTGAAGTTAGGAAAAGGATATTAGAGCTGCTGGGGGGCGAAAATGCAAGTCTCGATGAGGTGGCCAAGTTAATAGTATTCAACTTGTGCCAAACAGCATTCTTCACCAGAATGGGGGGGTCGAACTTGCCATACAAGTTCTTCGCTCTGGTGGAGAGCACAGATATTATAAAAAGCATCTGTTGGCCTCGAATTATACTGGGGTACGTTATGGACAGCATAAAGAGGGCTGTCACAAAATCTGAAGATGGTAATGTTGATATATCGTACAAGAAGATTGAAGGTTGTACGATATACTTCTTGTATTGGTTTGCAGAGCACAGTCGACTGGTAGAAAGGAAGTGCAAGCCAACAGTCGCATCTCCGAGATTCTGCACATGGGATGGGAATAAAATCTCAATATTCCTAAAAAATGAATATCAAGGTGCTAAAATGGATTCAGATTTGATATTCAAGGATATTGTTGCATTGAATGTTGATGAACTTGAAGAAGTCCCAGCAGAGCAGCAATATGTAGAAGGTGGAGACAATTCTGTTGATGAAGAAGAAGCTCAAGCTGAAGCTCAAGCACCAGCACCCTCTACAGCTGACAATGTAGATATGTTGCGTGTCTTGCAGGAGAAATCTCAGCTTATCGCTGAGAATGAGCAACTCCAGGAAAGAGCCCAGCAACTAGCGGCAGATGTAGCCCAACAACGTGCTGTGGGGCTCGTTGCTGATGGCTTGGAGAAGGAGTTAGACTCTTTAAGGAACGAGAAATCGCTCCTTATTGATGATAACAAGAAACTCCTTAAGCGAGTTGAGGAACTGGAGGCACAGGGGTCGGAACTAGACTCCCTGAGAAAGCAGAAGTCTGAGCTTACTGCTGATAATGAGAAGCTTCGTCAACATGTTGAGGAGCTACTTCTAAAAGGTAAGATTTTATATTTTTTGTCTATTTTAATCTGTAATTACATGTATCTAACAAGGAGAATGACTATTCTTCGTTATAAAATAGACGGAGAATGTCATTCTCCGTATTAAAACACACTTAGAATGACATTCTCCGTCTATTTTGACATTCTCCGCTAGTATTTTGACACGGAGAATGACATTTTCTGTATTTTGACATAGAAATGATCATTCTCCGTATGTTTTGACACGGAGAATGACATTCTCCGTCTAATATTAGACGGAGAATGTCATTCTCCGTCTAAATTGACACGGAGAATGTCATTCTCCGTCTATTTGGAAACGGAGAATGACATTCTCCGTCTATTTTGACACGGAGAATGTCATTCTCCGTCTATTTTGACACGGAGAATGTCATTCTCCGTCTAAATTGACACGGAGAATGACATTGTTTTTAAAAAGAAGATTATATAATATTGACATCATACCTCTTGTTCTTGTTTGTTTTTATATCAGTGAAAATGACAGAGGATCTGAAAAAAGAGAATGAAAAGCTAACTAATGATAATAACAGACTTCTAGAGGAAGTTGCCTCGTTGAATGACGAAGTCAAGAATAAGAACGATACAATCGTTAACCTTGAAGCAATGGCTAGAGCATTGGAAAGAGGGGATACTCAAGCAGTTCCCCAGAAGCATTACACAAGATCAAATGTACCTGCTGCAGATGAGGATGATTTTACTATATTGCAAAAGAAGAAAACATCCGATGCTACAACAAGTAAGAAGGCAGGTCCTGGTCGGAAAAGAAAAGCTGCTACTAGTCCCAGTAAGAATGTAGCTCCTGCTGGGAAAAAAAAGCTCCTTCCAGCCCCGAGAAGGTCGACAATAAAAAGGAGATGTCAGCTCCTGAAGAACTTGAGGAAGAATCTCCTCAAACAGCAAAGCTTGTTAGAGATGGGAAAATGCTGATGCAATGTCCGAAGCTCAGACTTTGGAACGTTGCAGACGATGAGCTGAAGCAAGTATACAGGAGCATCGTATACACAAGAAGGATGTCTCCAACGTAAGTATTCTAAACTTGAACCAATTTCTGTTTAGAATACTTATGTATATATGTACTTTCCAAGTGCAATGATCATTCTCTATTGGAGTTATTTTTTATGCAATTTTATCATTAGCCTATATTATTATCATAATCGAAACTAAATTTATGTGCAGTGATTATGTATATATGTACTTTCCAAGTGCTCCAGAAGAGTGTAAAATAAGAAGAAGAAATAATGATGTCAGCATGTTGTTAAGTGCTAAAGATTTTCAAGACATTATAAATGAGGCGGATATAGAAGCCGGTGTGATGAACTACCTAATAAAGCTTATGAACGACGTTCAAGCCGAATTAAGGCAGAACATTCAGTCAAGCTCGCAGGGTGCACAATGTAAATGGTTTGCAATCATGATGCCCCATTCATTGGTAAGAATCGAAACTGAAAAATAAATATTAATGTGTACAGCTACTAATAGTGTTGTAAAAAACTAACTCATGTTATTATTTTATTTTTTTTTCTTCTGGAAAACAGGGTACTGCCAAGATTATCGATAAAGAAAATCCAACAGAAGGAGCAGTGTACAATTTCAAAGTTGATATAGAAGATTTTATAATGGAGCTGGAAGATGACATTGAATGGCTATTCGTGCCACTCTTCCGCGAGGAGAATAAACACTATACGCTGCTGGCATTCAACTTCAGCTTCTATGTTTGGACGCACTACAACTCATTGCGGAAAAACACGGGCGCTAAGGGAATCCAGGATGCAGTATACATGAAGAATAAAATTGAGCCAATTATAATAAAGAAGATTGCATTGATGAGTAATAAAAGCCCAGCAATCTCGGAATATGAAACAACAGAGCTCAAGGTTTGCAAAGAATGTCCACAGCAACTAACACCCAGCTGCCTTCTGTATGTTTCATATTATATTGAAAAGTTGTCGAGATATCCATTTGATTTACGGAAGAAAACAAACAAACAAGTTCACAATACTATTGTAAAGAGAAGGCTAGATTTGGCTAAGGCTTTGCTTATGAGTAAATGTGCAATTCCTTTTGTAAAATGACAATGTAAATTGGCTAACAAATTCAATGTATATATTCTGTTTGTCAGGTTTCTTTTGTAATGTATTTGTTTTCCTTTGTATTGAAATTCAATTTTACGACTAATTTACATTGTTCTATATATGTAAATCTGTTTTGTTAAAGTTCTGTTGTTTGATTCAAACCTATAATGTCATTATCTGTGTTAATACAAACCTATAATGTGTGCATTTGGAACTTAGAAATGGCCATTCTCCGTTTCGTATGAGACGGAGAATGTCATTCTCCGGGTCAAAAGAGACGGAGAATGCCATTCTCTTTGTATTTTGACCTAGAGAATGAGCATTCTCCGTCTTACTGACGCGGAGAATGGCATTCTCCGTTTTAAAACACGCGGAGAATGGTTATTCTCCTTCTATTTTGACTTATAAATGGCCATTCTCCGTCTTAGGGACGCGGAGAATGCCATTCTCCGTTTCGTATGAGACGGAGAATGTCATTCTCCGGGTCAAAAGAGACGGAGAATGCCATTCTCTTTGTATTTTGACCTAGAGAATGAGCATTCTCCGTCTTACTGACGCGGAGAATGGCATTCTCCGTTTTAAAACACGCGGAGAATGGTTATTCTCCTTCTATTTTGACTTATAAATGGCCATTCTCCGTCTTAGGGACGCGGAGAATGCCATTCTCCGTTTCGTATGAGACGGAGAATGTCATTCTCCGGGTCAATAGAGACGGAGAATGCCATTCTCTTTGTATTTTGACCTAGAGAATGAGCATTCTCCGTCTTACTGACGCGGAGAATGGCATTCTCCGTTTTAAAACACGCGGAGAATGGTTATTCTCCTTCTATTTTGACTTATAAATGGCCATTCTCCGTCTTAGGGATGCGGAGAATGCCATTCTCCGTTTCGTATGAGACGGAGAATGTCATTCTCCGGGTCAATAGAGACGGAGAATGCCATTCTCTTTGTATTTTGACCTAGAGAATGAGCATTCTCCGTCTTACTGACGCGGAGAATGTCATTCTCCGTTTTTAAAACACGCGGAGAATGGTTATTCTCCTTCTATTTTGACTTATAAATGGCCATTCTCCGTCTTAGGGACGCGGAGAATGCCATTCTCCGTTTCGTATGAGACGGAGAATGTCATTCTCCGGGTCAATAGAGACGGAGAATGCCATTCTCTTTGTATTTTGACCTAGAGAATGAGCATTCTCCGTCTTACTGACGCGGAGAATGGCATTCTCCGTTTTAAAACACGCGGAGAATGGTTATTCTTTGTATTTTTGACCTAGAAAGGAACATTGTCCGTCTTAGGGACGCGGAGAATGCCATTCTCCGTGTCCAAATAGACGGAGAATGTCATTCTCCGGGTCAATAGAGACGGAGAATACCATTCTCTTTGTATTTTGACCTAGAGAATGAGCATTCTCCGTCTTACTGACGCGGAGAATGGCATTCTCCATTTTAAAACACGCGGAGAATGATTATTCTTTGTATTTTTGACCTAGAAAGGAACATTGTCCGTCTTAGGGACGCGGAGAATGCAATTCTCCGTTTCGTATGAGACGGAGAATGTCATTCTCCGGGTCAAAAAAGACGAAGAATGCCATTCTCTTTGTATTTTGACCTAGAGAATGAGCATTCTCCGTCTTACTGACGCAGAGAATGGCATTCTCCGGGTCAAAACACGCGGAGAATAACTATTCTTTGTATTTTTGACCTAGAAAGCAACATTGTCCGTCTTAGGGACGCGGAGAATGCCATTCTCCGTGTCCAAATAGACGGAGAATGTCATTCTCCGGGTCAAAAGAGACGGAGAATGCCATTCTGCTTGTATTTTGACCTAGAGAATGAGCATTCTCCGTCTTACTGACGCGAAGAATGGCATTCTCCGTTTTAAAACACGCGGAGAATGATATTCTCCTATTTTTGACTTATAAATGGCCATTCTCCGTGTATCTAAACGGAGAATGATTATTCTCCGTGTTAAAACACACGGAGAATGGTCATTCAATACATTATAAAGTCAGAGAGTATAAAGGAGAATAAGTTCTTATGCTGATATGCAGAATTCAAACTATTACCATTGATATCAAAAATGTAAGATATGTATTCAAAAAACAATTTCCAGTTATATAAAAGAAGGAATATATTTGTATGTATTAACGAGGGGGCGCTGCCCCCTCGACCACCGTAGCAGCACGTGGAGGCAGAGGACATGCTGCGATTGTGATTGCATAATTCAAAACAATTCTGGCACCTTATCTTCTCTCTCTTTCCCTTGTTCTCATATTGCTCTTGTAACGGTCCACTTTGGTCGTCCAGGACCACGTTTCGGAACAGGGGTAGAAAACATCAGGGGATTATTTCAAATGTTTTTCGCAATTGGAACAGGACGAATAGCACATGAATATAACTTCGGTAATAATCTGATGTCTAATACTGCTCCACAAAGGTAAACAGATTATCTGAACCAACTCGATGCATTGTATTGCATGGCTGCATGGAAATCCATATACTTCCATCTACGACAACTACAATGACAATCAAGAAGATTAACCATGTGGGAGGAAGTATCTGCGACACCTCAAATTCGAAATCACCGGACCGATATTACCCTATAACACATGCCATCATCTGTAAGCTGCTTCGCATATCCTCAGCGTATGGAGTCAATTGCTATTCAAACCAATTGCATCCTTGTGGCGATCCGA